>JAJIBD010001814.1:0-359475 GCA_021461705.1 Cryptotis parvus
CAGTTGAGGTTATTTCTGTTTTTGTAATGGCTCCTTAGGACATGGAAACAGGCCTCAACCTACAAGCCTTGCCCTTCTTCATCAGAGTCACCCTCCTCACATTTCAGGAGAAGTCGCTTTGTACATGAAACATGACATGACAGAAGTCTGGTTTCAGCCTCTGTGGCTGCGGTGTCACTCCAGTCAGACCCATTCAGTTCTTCTCTGTTCATCCGATCCATAAAATGACAGTAATTGAAGGGCTGTTGTGGGCAGCCACCCTAGAAAATACAGAATAACCAGAGGCCACTAGAAATTCCTCGGGAAAGACATGGCATTTATCTGGGAAACAGAGCAAAATAAATCACCCGTGGGAGGGCAGATGCTGAGGACTAGAATAAAAAATTGGAGATTCTTGAAAAATATTAATGAGCCGAGGATGTGATGAGTTCATTAAACACGAGGTGAATGGCAGAGAGGTCATGAGAAAGGGGGAGGAAGGGAAAGTTGACAGGGAAGAATCGAGGAGATAGGAAGGGCCAGCGAGAGAGGGGAAGGAGGGAACAGCCCCCTATATTGCAGAGTGGCAAAGGACAGGATTCTGGGGAAGCCAGAAAAGACTAAGGGGTATTTTTCAGAATTCTTGGAAAGGAGCAAGGGAGCTCTGGTTTTTTTCATCTCCTTGAAGGACGCTAAAGCCATCCTGGGGTAAAACAGAAGCCCAACCTGTCCTACAAGTTAAAGTCTGACTTGAACACCAATGTGCTTATGACAAAGGTTATTTTACTTTGAGCTTAAAGAGGTACTGAGTTTGGAATTTAGGTTGCTATGTCTCGTTGCCTGAGGAGTGCTTACATGAGCTAAAGAACCAAAGGGCGTTGGGACATCTGGTTTTACTGTAACGTGTAAGCTGGTGGTAGATAGCAAGCCTTTGTCAACATTATTGTTGACAAATTAAATGTTGGCTTCAGCCTCAGTCCTCACTTTCCTTCTCAGGCTTTCCTGGTACTTTAATCTTGGAGAGATTTCTCCCCCCCAACCCCCACCCCACCACCACCTCTTCATCTATTTGAAAAGTCTCCATCCTTCCAAAGAAGCTGCTTCCTACATGAAGCCTTCATCCACCTTCCCAGACAGGAAAGGACACTCTTCCTCCCCTTAACCTCAGGGCTGTGTGTGTTTCTAAGCCATCAGTAACAGATTCTTCATGTTCATGTTTGTGTTCATGAAAAACAAGATAAAAAGTCAGGCAGATAAGAGAAGATGAGCTCAGAACAAAGAGAAAGACCCCATAGGGCATAGAGGTAGGTGAAAACTTAGAAGGGGGTCACATGATGAACTTTTTCTTTTCCCTTTTTCCTCCATTTGTCTATCTTTTTTGTGGCCAACGTTTTCACTGTCATTATGTCTGGAGCTTAACACCAAGGCCAGAGGGGAAAGCTGATCACCCCAGCAGGCCTTTTTGTAGAGCTGAAATTCAAGCACTTCCCTTGAATCTTGAATATCATTCTGAAGAACAAGAAACACAATTGCTAAGCTGGTAACATGGTTTCCTAAAAGCTCTCTGTGACCATGAAGGCATGAATTACCAAAGCCTCCAACTGTGTTCTCTCCATCCCCAGAACAAATAACTATATCCACCCTGGCCTCAGATGGGCACTGACCTCAAAAGAGTGGGCCAGGTGAAGTGTTCGGATCTGCCTATAATGGGCTCTTAAAGAACTCTCCAG
This sequence comes from Cryptotis parvus, assembly GCA_021461705.1. Lineage (NCBI taxonomy): Eukaryota > Metazoa > Chordata > Mammalia > Eulipotyphla > Soricidae > Cryptotis > Cryptotis parvus. Next base: position 1,710 of record JAJIBD010001814.1, read on the forward strand.
GATTTGGAATGAGGAAGTAACAGCATTCACCCATTCAATGTGAGGACCAGAGACAACCCAGCCCCTTCACCACCTCCCTTTTCCCACACACACTGACAGTTCTTGGCACCTGTCCTGGGCTACTGAGCTGCTGAGGAGCAAGAAAGACATTTTTGATGTGCTCAAGGAGGTCCTTGTGCAGAGCAGATGGAGGATCAGGGAGGTTCCCTGCAAGCCATTCAATGGGGGAATAGTCCACAGGCTTATGCTACTGGAGCTGAGATAAGGAAGGTACAGCCTGGGCTGAGCCTTGAAAGATAAAAAAGAAGTTGGGACATTTCTTCAAATCATTGACTCACTACTCCCACAGAGATGTGCTATTAGATTTATGCTCATTTCAGAACTACTGAAGAAGAAAACAAAGAACTTATGATAACTGAGGAAAGAAGTGCGTGGGTGAGTGGGGGCCAGAAAAGGGTGAGCCATGAAGAGGCAACTGAGACCTTGTTGCAAGATGTGCTACAAGACAGTTCACCCCAGTGCTATATGTGATAAAACAGAAAACAACATTAGCTGTCCCACAGCCAAGGTGGGGTGAAAGGCATTAATGCATTAGTAATATGAGCATATTGCACCTGCATGCAACAAGATTTTCTTTCACTAAGAAAAGTTACTGTGTAGAGATACTTATAATCAAACAGAGAGAGGCCTAGGATCAGAGTCCGCTGATTTTAATTAGTTGGGAAAAAAAGAGGAAACTGATGCAAAACATTCACAATTGACAACTGTTACAGAAAAGATAAAAAATACAGGGTTTTAAAATTATTATTCTTTTACCTTGCCCACAATTTTTTCCAATGAACATGTAAGATTTTTGAAGTTATGAATGTGAGAGAGAGAGAAAGAGAGAGAGAGCAGGAGAGAGAAGGAGGGAGATATGGAAGGAGGAGAGGAGAGAGGGAGAGAGAGAGAGAGAGAGAGAGAGAATATATTTTGGCCAGGAAATGGGGGAGACCTTGGGGTTATCCAGATCAGGAGGGAAGGATATCCCAGAATGCCTATAGCCACTCCCCTACTGGCTGCTACCTGAACCCCTAGGACTTGCATTTGGAAAGGTTACATCCAATCAGCCCCTGCTGTCTTCCGAAACAGCTGTTTAGATGACAGTTTATTTTTCAAAGGAGAGTTTAGATGACATGGCCACATTCACTTTCCACCATCAAAATGCAATTCATCCTTGGACTCAAAGATTCCTTGTTTAAATGCTGAAAAGAGCTCAGGGTTGGTTTCCGGGGCAAAGTACGTGCCTTGCAAACTTGAGGCCATAAGTTCAATCCCACCCACATTCCCTGAGTTAGGTCTGTGGTTCCACTGTCTGGGACTCCTGCCTTCATAACTGAGTTAGTGACACCCACAACCAAGTGTGTGGAATGACCTGGAACAACGGCACCAACAAGGGAAATGAACAAATAAGTTATTGATTAATTATTTATCAGCCCATCACCCCTGAGAGATAGTCTGCTGGCAGACCACTGGGATGGGAAGGTGGGATCATGAAATCAGAAGCTCAGAGCGGTGAGAAGTTGGTTTTAGATTTGAATATCCCAGGAGATCAGAAAGCCTAGGAGAATGCCCTTCGAAAAGCCGAGTCTCTACAAGTGAACACGAGCCAGCAGTGAACTATCTAGACAACTTTAAGGAAAGTGGCCCCTGGGGGTGTTTAACAGCTGAGTCTTGGACTCATCCATTCAACTGCTCTACACTCCCAAGGCTCAGCCTTCATGGAGCTCTCATTGAGCCCAACAGATAGTGCTCCCAGCTCTAAAGGCAGGACTGATGGGTCTGTCAGTAAACAAAAGGGGTAATGAATTGATCGGGACACTATTTTGGGGGATCACACCCGGCAATGCTCAGAGGTTACTCCTGGCTCTGCACTCAGGAATTACTCCTGGCAGTGTTTGGGAAACCATAACGGATGGGTTGGCTTGGCCTCATGCCATGCAAATGCTCCCCTGCTGTGCTATGGCTCCCATCCCTGGGGCACTATTTTATTATTTATTTATTTATTTATTTATTTTTTTTGCTTTTTGGGTCACACCCAGCGATGCTCAGGGGTTACTCCTGGCTCTGTACTCAGGAATTACTCCTGGCGGTGCTCAGGGGACCATATGGGATGCCGGGATTGAACCCAAGTCGGCATAGGCTGGCCGCATGCAAGGCAAACACCCTACCCGCTGGGCTATCGCTCTGGCCCCCAGGGGGCACTATTTTATTTTATTTTTATTTTTTTAATTTTTTATTATACCACAGTGAAACATACAATTACAAAGGTGTTCATAATTGGTTCTTGGTAATACAGTATTCCGGCACCCATCCCTCCACCAGTGCCCCATTTCCACCACCAATGTACCCCACCCCTCCCGCCCACCCCCATGCTGCCTTAATAGCAGGTACCCCAGTTTCCTCTCTTTCTCTCTCTGCTCTCTCTCTCTCTCAGTCTCTGCATCTCTCTCCCTCTTATTTTACACATTGTGGCTAGCCCTGCAGGTATTTAGAGTTTATCACTTACGTCTCTTTGTGTATATTCAATGGTGAGTCTTAATCTGCCATTACCATTTCCCACATTTAGTAAAACACTGGTATCTATTTATGTCGTATTAATGAATGCAGTCATTCTATATCTGTCCTTTTCCTTCTGACTAATTTCACTCAGCATGATAGCCTCCATGTCCATCCATTTGCAGGTAAATTTCATAATTTCATCTTTTCTGACAGCCGCATAGTATTCCATAGTGTAGATGAACCACAGTTTCTTTAGCCAGTCCTCTGTTCTCGGGCATTTAGGTTGTTTCCAGATTCTAGCTATAGTGAATAGTGCAGAGATGAATAAAGAAGTACAGATAGTGTTTCTGCTATGTGTTTTTCGGTCTCTTGGGTATATTCCTAGGAGTGCTATTGCTGGATCAAATGGGAGCTCAATATCTAGTTTTCGGAGGAATGCCCATATTGTTTTCCAAAAGGGCTGGACCAGTCGGCACTCCCACCAACAGTGGATCAGAGTCCCTTTTTCCCCACATCCACGCCAGCACCGGTTGTTCTTGCTGTTTTGGATGTGTGCCAGTCTCTGTGGTGTGAGATGGTACCTCACTGTTGTTTTGATTTGCATCTCCCTGATGATTAAAGATGAAGAACACTTTTTCATATGCCTTACTGACCAAGCAAATGGAAGCAAAGATAAACAAATGGGATTATATAAAACTGAAAAGCTTCTGCATCTCAAAAGAAACGGTGGGTGACCAAGATACAAAGACAATCCACAGAGTGGGAAAGGATATTCACCCAATACCCATCTGACAAGGGGTTAATATCCAGGATATATCAGGCACTGGTAGCACTCCACAAGAAAAAAACAGCCAACCCCATCAAAAAATGGGGAGAAGAAATGAACAGAAGCTTCCAAAAGGGGGCACTATTTTAAAGGACAGCTTAGGCAGGAAGAAAGACAAGAAGGAAGAGAGGGAGCCAGCTCTGTGCTTAGTGGAAAAGCATGTAAGACAAGGGGCAACGTGCCACTGAATGGAGAAACATGCCTGGAAATTTCAAAAACCAACCAGGGCGCCTCAGCTGGGGCACAGTGGACTCTGGGCCATCCCTTTGCTGTCAATTGGGTCTGAGATGGGTTCCTCACCCCAACATCATACCAGGGCCTCAGCCCAAAGGAAACTCTTCCCCTTCCCTCCTGACCAAAGAGAAGGATCCTCGAGATAACACAGTGGTAGGGCACTTACCTTACACATGACCAACTCATATGTGACCCCTGCACCCCATATGGTCTCCTAAGCATCACCAGGAATGATCCCTAAGTACAGAGCCAGGAGTAAGCCCTAAGTACAGCTAGGTGTGGTCCACATTCTGTATTCCTGCAAAAAAAAAAAAATGGAAGGACAGAAGGAAGTAGGGGAAGGAAGGAAGGGTGGATGGACTCTGTTTCTGCCAACCTTTCCAGACCATGCATGCAAGATAAGAATTCAGAGAGGACTGTTTCTGGCACGAGGGAAGAAGGAAAGCTAGTCATCACCACTAGCGCAGGCAAGGGAGCCAAAGGCGTTGGCTGGGATGATCGAGGGACGCCAAAGTCCACGCCGCCAAGGACGGTTCTGCAAAGCCGAGCCCTGTGCCTCCAATGTCCTCCTGCGGCCCCTTTGAAGTGCAACCAGCTATAATTTTCCAGAGCAGAAAACAAAGCTTCCACTTGCCTTTGGCTCCCAGTATCCTTCTGTAGTGACCGAAGTCTCTGCCATGGCTCCCCCCAAAGCCACAGATGCAGGCAGGCCTCCCGCAGACAGCAGGCAGCCCCCCAAAGATTGTGTGGATTCTGCACTTTTGTTCTTAGAAGGCTCGGACCGCTGGCCTGAGTGTCTTCTCTGGGGGACACATGATTATCCAGTCTGTGTGCTGGGATCCCAGAAATTACTTCCCCTCCCTATTATGGTTTGGAACTCGATTTTCCCCCCTCGCAAATGAGTAGCTTTACTCAAGTGGCCTCAGAACTCACGATGCTGCTAAGTTGTGACAAGGAGTCAGTGTCCCTGAATAACTGAATATTCAGGATAACTATTTCCCGCTTAGTTATCTGGGATCTGTTGTACTGGGTCAGTTACTGTTTCCGGTAAGACTGAGCCTGAGATGCAGGAGGTGAGGGAGCGGATTTCACTCTGACCAGTGAGCTTGGTGAGGCCTGTCCTCTAACGCCTCATCAACCAGCTGGGGCGGGAAGAAAACACACATCACCACAAAAAAAGTAAGAACACTTCAGCCAAACTGGGAACTAGGTTGCAGTAGCCTGAGCGGAAAAGCAGAAACCTAAAGCTGCCCCTGCCCCATGGACGCCCCATGGACGCCCGCATCTCAGCTTCAGACAGCACCACCCAAGTCCGGGGGGTGGGGTCAGGCGCATCAAGAACTGTGTTAACCAGCTTCCTGAATGATTATTAGCAAGCATAGCCTGTAAACGTATTCAAAATAAACTGAGAAAGGCATCAATCATTGTCAGGCTCCGAGAGATGCTGCTGCTAAAAATAAAAGGGTCCATCTGAGACTCTCGGAAGCTCTTCGAGCGGCTGCTCAGGCCATCTGGCGCGAGACGGAAGAGAGAGTGGGGGCGCCCCCTGCAGGGTCTGAGCTCCCAGCTTGTCCAGACTTGGGTTCGGTCAAGCTCTCCTTCATCTCCGTCCGATCTTTGTCAGTCAGCCCCAGGATCTGCTGTGGGGGCTGGTGGGGGAGACGCTTCAGAGCGTCTTCCTTCCACCGGGTTCCTCCTCCTCTACCTCTCTCTAGAAGCGGTGCTCGGCCCTGTGCGGCGGGGGGGTGTTGAATGGAGCTTCACCTCCATTATATTCCATACACCTGCCACCAGGGTCGTTGACTTGATGAGGGCTTTGTTCGGGACTCACTGCGCCTGACTGAGACTGCTAAGGGCTGAGATAAAGGGACAAGCCCGGAGGCACAGACCTTGTCTCTGAGGAGCTTGTGGGGTGAAACCCATTTTACAGATGAAGATACTGAGGTGTGGAAAAGGTTAAATGGTGGCAAAGAACAGAGGTGTGAGCCAAACCTTCAGTCCCAGTAACGTCTGGGCACAATGCCTTTGCCCTCTCCCAGACTCCTGGGAAGTGGTGGTGGTTGGGGGTGTCCTGGTCTCTTAGATGTCACCACTTAGGGAGACTCCCCAGACTCCAAGGTCTCTGCCTGACTGGCCGGCACAGGGCGGGGACAGTCTCTCTCTGGATCCTTGCGGGCTCCTGGGAACCCACTGGGTCTGCAGAAACCAAATTTAACTTGAAGGCAGATGGCGCCACAGGAAATACCAGTTCCAGAGCCTATGACCTCACTGCTCCCCTGCCTGAACCCCCTCACAGCACAGCCTCTCCACAGGGTCCCCCACCCCACCCGCAGGACTCCGAACTCTCCCACCCCCACCCCAGTGCCATCAACTGCTCATGCAATGGGTTTCCTGGGCTGTGCACAGTCTCCCCGTCTCAGTGGGGCCTTGAGGTTGGGGGCAGGGCACAGCCCACTAAATCTTCAGGTTCTTCTCAGTGCCCACCTGGGCTGCTCTCTGGGTTCTAGATAGGGACACATTCAGAAGAGAGAGGGGGGCAGCTGGGGGAACCCCAACTCAGCCTGAGCTGTGTGTGCACGTGTATCTGTGCATGTGGGGGGGCTTAGGGGAAGCAGGGGGCAGCCGGCTTCCACGTGCTGCACCAGTATGGGGGGCTCTGCACCAAGTCCGTCAGGAAGCAGCTGTTGCTGTCTTGCCTTCTGAGACCCCCACAGCTGAACGTGCCTGAAGGATGAGCTAGAAGGGGAAGGTGGGGAGGGGGCCGAGCCTGGCGTGACCCTGTAGTTCTCTTTCTTACCAGTTGTGTATCTTGGACAAGTCACTTCCCCTTTCTGACTCACTGCCTCCACTTCCTAATCTATAAAATGGGAATATTATGAGCAAACCAGTGAAAAGCTGCTGTTTTGGACATGGCAGGATTCTGTAGCATGTCAGGATTCTCATCAATGCCCAGCAGGTCTGAATCTTGCCCAGTGCTCTGTGTGTGTGTGTGTGTGTGTGTGTGTGTGTGTGCGTGTGTATATAATCCTCCAGAAGTCTGAGTCCCCGTGTCGTGAAGCAGGGCCAGGACACGCGGGAGTCATCATATGCAGGGGTCAGGGGTTGGGCTTCTCTAGCTGCTACTCTAACCTGCCCCCAGGAACAGTGCTCAGCAACGGAGATCACTCTTCAGGGACACAGAACACTTTAACATTTTAATCCTAAGGGGAAAATGAACATAATCTAATGGACATTAAACTGTTTGTGGATTGGGAGGGATGCAGTTCCTGAGCATCTCTCCTGACAATACTCAGCCCAGCAGCAGACGCGAGGGGCCGGTATCCAGGCCTGGCCATGAGATGCTGCTCAGACCCGGGTGCTGAGACTCCCAGTGTAGCTTGGGCACCAGGTGGGACGGGAGCTCAAACTCGAGGCCCACCCAGTACATGCTTGGCAAATGCTCTAGCCCTTTAAGCAAACACATTCGCTTTATAACAACAGTCCTAGGATACACTTTTCAGGGCCATCTGTTTAAGGAGGAAGGGGTCCTTGAAGGTGGGAGTGCCAAGGGCCCATGAACGTCCCAGAGCCTGGACTGGACCAAGACTAAAGAAAAACAATGAGCTGGCCTTGGTTCTCTCCAGAGACAAATTGGCTCCTCAGAGTCCCAGGTTCGTTCCCAGACATCTGAGTCTTCCAGAGGCCAAGACCTGGCCCAAAGACATCACAGCAGCCTGGGAGGGAGGGAGGCAAAGGGGCCTCAAAGTCAAGTCTTCTAAGCCGCCATCTGCTTCACCACTGGATTCACCCTCTAGGCGGGCAGCCTTTCACTGCAGTGTTGGCGACAGTATCATCTGCCACTGTTCCTGGGAGCCGCCTTAGTACTGAGTCAAATCTAAGAAGAAGAGCATACTCTCAGAATGCGCTAACAGCCCTTTATGCGGGCCACTGTGCGAAGAAAGGCATAATGGGACCATCATTCACGACAACCCAAACCACCCCCACACACACACACAGAATGACCTAAATGTCCGCCAGGAGAGCAGTAGCCATGTAGCAGGCTGCCATCAAGCAGGAGCCCTGGGTCGGGAAAGGATGGAGAGGAAGAAGCCCTCAGGAGGGTGGTGTCAGGACATGAAAGATATTTTGAAATATGCTTATTTCTGTATAGAAATTTCTGGAATCATGCTCATAGAATGTGACTCTAGAAGTGATTCCTGGGACTGTGGATGCCAGGACAGGGACAAATAAGACTGGCAGTGAGCGAGCCACCCGCTTTGCTTGGGGACACCTGGGACACAGCCCTAGAGACTCGCCTTCACCCTGGGTCTCCGGGGCAGCTCTTGTGCTCTCAGCTAGCATGAGATAAGGCATGGAAGTTTGAGCTTGAAACAAACTTCAGTTTCATTGGCTGGGTGACAACCTCTGTAAGCCCCCGCTTCTTCATCTTGACTACGAAGCCGCTGAAGAGTTAATATCCCAGCAATACCACTTCTGGGACTATACCCTGGGAGGACAAAAACACACAGTGGAAAAAACCATCTACATTTCTATGTTCATGGCAGCACTATTCACAATAGCCAGAGTCTGGAAACAACCTGAGTGCCTGAGAACAGATGACTGGATAAAGAAACTGTGGTACATCTACACAATGAAATACGATGCAGCTGTTAGGAAAAAATGAAGTTGTAAAATATGCCTATAAATGGATGGACATGGAGGCGGACCATGCTAAGTGAAATTAGCTCGAGGGAAAAGAAAAGGACAGATGTAGAATGACTGCATTTATTTGTGGAGTATAACAAAAAAAAAGCATGATAACAAATATCCAAGGGCAGACAAAACATGGATCAGGAGGTCTGACAAGTGGGTGGAATCTACCCCAAGTGTGTGGAAGTCAGGAGGTTAGGTAAGACAGAGAAAGGACAGTGTACTAAAAAGTATTGTAAATGATAATACCAGCATGGAACTGAACATTGAAAGTAGGCAAAAGGATATACATGATAACCTCTAAATGTATGTAATGCAAGCCACAATGTGTAAGAGAAGGGAGAGAGAGAGAGAGAGAGAGAGAGAGAGAACGAGAGAAGAGGAAACGTGCCTGCTATAGATGCAGGCTGAGGGAGGGAGGAATCAGGGACATTGGTGGTGGGAAATGGGCACTCGTGGAGCGATGGGTGCTGGAACACTATATGACTGAAACCCAAATATGAACATCTTTGTAATTGTATATCTTCCGGTGGTATAATAAAAAAATCTAAAAATATATCTGTGTAGAGATATATAAATCACATGTACATTTATAAATATCTATTTATATATAAACACAGATATGTCATTTCAAACTTTTGCTAAAAAATCCAACTATTACCAATCAAAGTATCTTTAAACCTTTGTGGAAAAGTTAATGTACTTAGTTAATAATAAAGAATCATTTTTGGATTATCAAAAAAAAATGAGTCCTGGGGCCGGGAGCGATAGCCCAGCGGGTAGGGCGTTTGCCTTGCACGCGCCCGGCCTGTGCCGCCCGGGTTCGATCCCGGCATCCCATATGGTCCCCGAGCACCGCCAGGAGTAATTCCTGAGTGCAGAGCCAGGAGTAACCCCTGAGCATTGCCGGGTGTGACCCAAAAAAAAAAAAAAAAAAAGAGTCCATCTCTGTGCAAATGTCCTTATGGCCCATAGTAGGTGCTCAGTAAACACTACCTGCGTCTGCAGCCAGTGGTAGGTAGGGGAAGCTACCCGGGCAGGGGAGCCTCGGAGGAGCCCTGAGGATGGGTTGTCCTGGCCTACAGGTGGGGCACGGAGACACTCCCCTCACCCCATATAGCTCATATAGCTTCCCCAGTAGGTGGTGAGATGTTGCTGATAAGCCTGCCCTATGTCACGTCACACACAACCCTTTGCCCATCAGCGGGAAGGAACGAAGAACCTGTGTTAGGTTCACACATCACTGCATTCGGGGAGATGCAGTAATGAACGCCTGGCCCCAACTCTAACCCTCAAGTTCAGAAAGCTCAACCCTAGCATTGCTGCTGCAACCTCGGGGCCACCATCTCAGAATTTGAGAGACTCTGGACCTATAAAGATTTATCTGTAGCAGGATAGGGACCTAAGGCGTGAGAGCTCCCCAAACTTCTGTATTCCCTACATCTCCATGGCGCCCTCTGTACTGACAGCAGTTTCAAGGGTCCTTCAGTTTCCAGGAAGCTGCTGGTTCTGTCTCTGAATACGAAGGTCCTCACGCCCATGTTATACTGAGAACTACCACCAGAGGGCAATAGCGGCCTCAGCTTCCAGGAGCGTTTGCTAAGGAATGACAGGAAGCGCGTGTGCTCAGTGTGTTGTGTGTGTGTGTGTGTGTGTGTGGGGGGGTGGGGGGGGGGGGACCTCAGGGGACCCTCTGTGCTGCCGGGGAAGGAACCAGGGTGTGCCAAGGCAAGCACCTAACGCCCTGCACTGCTTCTCCTGCACTAAACTGCTTCCTTTACTTCTCCCTGGCTCGGGTCCCTGGTGGTGCCAGAGCTGCTGGTTGCTGTGGGGCGCAGCACAGCGCGAGTGCGAGCAAGACACACCGGGTTACTCGCTGGGTGGACACTAGCTCTTTGCAGGCTCCCTCCTCTGCCACTGTGAACACTGGGGAGCCTGTCAGCCTCTGGAAGGACGATTTTCCAACGTGACCATAGTGCACGTTGGAAAAGTGCCTACATCAGCTGCCACCGGAAATGCGGGGCTGTCAGAGGGCCACGGCCTGCAGCTCAGCAGTCCGGAGTCATCCTCAACCTCTGGAAATCTCCATCCCTGACTCTGTCTCCTGGGTTATCCCATCTCCCTGCCTTGGCCCCGGAGGCTTAGAGACCTGCACTGCCACTCACTGACTTCTCCCATAGCTGCGTGCCTGAGCAGGCTCTCAGCACAGCTGCGCTGCCCTAGACTCTCGCAGGCCATCATCCCTCACGCAGCTCCACTCTCTGTTTGCTCACAGTCCGCCCCTTCCACCACCAGCACCGGAAGAGCCCAGTGCAGGCTTCACCAAGGCCCAAGTGGCTTCCCTGGGTTGGAATTGGGAGTGTCCCTGCAATAAAAAATTTCTTTTTTTTTTAAATCTTTTTCCGATTTTTCTTGAGGGGGAGAGAGGTAGAGCTTAGGGGATCACAACTGACTTGTTGCTTGGGGTCTCTGCTAGTGGTGCTTGGCCACCGTATAGCATTGGGAATAGAACCCGGGCCTCCCACATGCACGGTGAGTAGGAGTGAATTCTGCCGGAGCCTGCATCAGGATGACAGGGAGGAAGAGGAGCCCCAAGACAGGGGAGCAGCCTCAGGCACAGGGCTCTGGGGGAGAAGGAGTGGCGGGGGCCGAGGCCGGGCTCGGGAGGGGCCAACCTGAATCCCCATCTGTGGGTTGGGAGAAAAGTGTGACCCCCTGGGGTGCTGGAGCACGGGACGAGCTTTTAAAGGTTTTCCCGACAACTTACATTTTTGTGGTTCTGACTCCAGATGTCTGGGGGAGGGGGTGAAGCAGCCAAGCCCTCGCAAGTGTAGACACCTGGTCCCAGTGCCAGCTTTGCCACCAGTTAACTCTCTGCTTCCCGGCAGATCAGTTTGCAGCCAGGGCCCCGCACTGAGCACCAAGTGGGTGTGGCCATCCTGAACTTAGCAGCTTAGGAAGGCGCTCTAAAATCACTGTATCACTGTCTTCCCATTGTTCATCGATTTGCTCGAGCGGGCACCAGTAACATCTCCATACGTCCTGTCACATACTAGTGTAGCCCAAGGGCAACTGCTCGCTCCAGGACCACAAAGAGCCTCAGACCATTCCTTCAGGCCATGGGAATGAGGTTTATAATTGTTACTGGTTTTTGGCATATCAAATACGACATGGGTAGCTTGCCAGACTCTGCCATGTGGGTGGGATACCCTCAGTAGTAGGCTCTCGTCTTGTGCATTCACTGATAATAAATAAATAAATAAATAAATACATCTTCTCCCCTGACAGGTAACCAACAACGATGTCCTGACGTAGGAGCCCATCAGTGTAGGGGGGTCAGCACACCCAACACACAGAGGACAGATACTCCCTGAGGAAGGCCAGAGTCTAGTTTCAACCTTTTTGGCCAAATGCCCCCTTTGCAGAGAAATTTAAGTAAAATGACTCACACCCCTTCCCTCAGAAATTTACCTTCTTTACATGGAAAAACCGAAAGACACCGCCCCACTCCGCCCTGAAAGCAGCAACTCCAGAGGCTACTACTGTCCCCACTCCACGGTTGCGCCCCCTTTGGGAAACACTACACTGGCCTGGGTAAGTCCCCAGGTGAGGGCTCTCACGGACACTCTGCAGACAAGGGTCTTGCAACTGGCCAGGAAAGCCTTGCTCGGCTTTTTTCTCTTAGCCCCTTGGCAAGACAGCAGGAGCCGGAACTGTCCGGGCTGCAGGGCAGAGGGGGTGGTCTGGCTGGTGCCCGGTGCCCAGCCCTGCGGCCACGGGACGCAGCTAGACGAGGCCTGGAGCAGCTGACAGAGAGCAGCCCCGGCCTTCCTGAAAGGAAGCTATTTTTAATCCTCCCAGCAGTGGAAACTGCATACATTAACATAATCTCAACCTCACCAACTCCTTCCAGTTTTTTCACTTTTTTTTTTTTTTTTTAAAACATGCTTCATGATCAAAAGCCGTGCCCGGCTCATGTCTGCCGCAGGCTGAGGTGGTGAGGGGACTCTGTGGTCAGGGTCGCGTGCTTTGAGCAGGCACCTCGCTCTGCCCTTCCGGCTGCCGTGGGCCTTAGACTCCGTGGGAAGCGCCTGCGCTTCTGATGCTGGTGGCCGGACAGGTGCCACGGGTCAGGCCAAGGCGCCCTGCAAATGAGGCAGATGGCAGCAGATGGTACCCAGGCGGGCAGCCCCTGGCGCTCGGGCTCTCTCCTCCCCCGCAGTCTCAGCCCCCCACCCCCACCTCCCTGCACGCTTCTCATCTCTCCAGGTTATTTTTACCATGAAGAGGAAGAAAAAAAGCTAAGTGATGCTATTTCTCTGCATTTCAGCCCGAAACGAGTCACACCCGCTCCCTCGAAAAAGCATCCAACAGATGGCTCTGCTCCCATGCTCAGAGGAACAGCACCGTGCCCGGGCTCAGGGCTCTGCTCCCATGCTCAGGTAACCTCAGCTGAAAGCCTCTTGCAGCAGTAAAGGCTTCAGGCTCCGATGCTGGGAGTGGCCTAGAGGTCAGGGTTCAAGTCCCGCCTCGGTTGGGGCGAACAAGTCTTGGCATCAGCAGGGACTCACACTTGCTGTGCCCCCACTTCCTCCCCAGTGGATTGGGCTTGAGACCAGTGAAAATATAGCGGGAGTGGTGAGGATGAAGGTCATCAATTCAGTGAGAACAGTCAATACTCTGAATATCGGCTGCATTTGGGAGGGGAGGGCCACGGGCAGTGCTGCGTGGTGGTGCTCAGATCCACACACAGCAGTGCTCAGGGGGCCACGTGGCACTGGGGATCCAACCCAAGCTTGCCACATGCAAAGCCTGTACTCCAGTCCTTTGCGCTATCTCCCGGGCCAGAGTAGACGCTATTTTTACCTCTACGTAAGCCTTTGCTGAGCTAGACAGGAATTCCATCCTGGCTAGGGTGCCCAATGAGGGGGTAGTTCCCAGAACCAACCATGTGTCAGCTGAGCAATCCAGGGCAGTGGTCAGGGGCTGGGCTGAGGCCCCCACCATGTGTTACCACGACACTGGGTTGCCAGGTATAACGACACACCCGACTGAGACCGCCTAGAGGAGCTCAGAAGGACTGAGCCCAAAGGACTGGCCCGCAGTTGGAAGGTTGTCACAGTGGAGCAAGAGGGAGAGAATAGTTAGGACAGAGAAGGGACCACTGTGACAATGACAGCTGGAAATGATCACTCTGGACAAGAAGTGAGTGCTGAAAGTAGGTAAAGGGATATACACGATAACCTTACAGTATCTGTACTGCAAACTGTAATGCTCACGGGTGGGGGGGGGGAGACAGAGAGAAAGACAGAGACAGTGACAGAGACAGAGAGAGAAGAAAAGAGTCTGCGCTAGAGGCAGGTTGGTGTGGGGTGGGGCTAGTAAAAGGGAAGTTGGGGACATTGGTGGTGGGGAATGTGCACTGGTGAAGGGGCGGGTATTGGAACACTGTATGACTGCAACCTGATCATGGACACTTTGTAACTATGTACCTCACAGTGATTAATAAAAATATTAACAAGAAGGGGCTGAGCCCACCGTCCCCTAAGCACTGGCTATTGAGCTGGCCCCGAGGCAGGCGCACTACTGCCTCTCAGATTTACTCTTCTCAGCTCTCGGAGGAAGGGAGTGCTCCTTTATGTACATCATCCCTCCTTTATGTACAAGAAGATCAGGAAGAGCAATGACCTTGAGTTTGACCAAAGTCACACAGCAAGGCAGCCTGAGACCAGAGTCCAGCCCCACCAGGCCAGGTGAAGAACCTGAACCAGAGTATGAGTGGAGCCAGAGGCCGGGCATCACTCCCATACTCCTGGCTGGAGGAGCAGCTGCTCTCGGGCCCACTTGGCCCTCCAAGGCAGACCTGGGCAGCTCATGGCTTTGCTGGAGCTCCGGGCTCCAGTGACCCCAGCTTGCTTCTCACTGTCCGCTTGGTGTTGGAGAAGGCAATGCACACAGTCAGTCCTGTTCTTCCTCTTCTGCCCACAGGGATGCTGCACATTCCACACCCCCATTGGCCAGACTTCTGACTGATTCCGCTAACAGGCCAACCTGGCTAACACTGAGAAAGCCATTCCGGGCAGTTAAGTGGGCGGGCAGTGCACCCCCATGGCTGGAGCCCCCTTCTCCACACCAACCCATTCTGGGGTCCCCTTCACTTTAGTCGTCCTCTCCTCTGGCCATGGACAAGCTCACTCAGGTCTCTGGCCAGAAACTACTGCAGGAAGAGCAGAACTCTTCCTACAGGCCCCAGACAGGTTCCTTCTTCCCAAAGCCTCGCCACTCTCTCCTTCTCCAGCTTCTGAGCAGCAAGAGGCTCTTGGCCTCCCTCCAGTGTGCACTGGGGCCATTGATAGTTGCTTCCTCACAACCAGCACAATCAGCAACCAAGCTAAGAGGTGTAAAATGTTCCATAGACCTCCTCGCCATCGCCAGGGGCTGCTTCCATCAGGGATTCAGTCTCTGTCTTCCTCCTTTCGATCTCCTAAGTTAGTTCCGGCCAGTTCCAGCCAGTTCCATTCCAGCTACCACTTCCTTCAGCTGAGATCAAAGGCCCTCGAGCCCCAGCTGCCTCCCTGTCTACCCTCTGTCAGCGTCGTACTCCCCAGGGGACCTGCTCATCCTGTGCCCAGAAACCCTTTCTTGCTTCCCTGCACCCCAAGTCCTCTATCCTCTTGTTTTTGCTTTTTGGGTCACACCTGGCAATGCTCAGGCATCACTCCTGGCTCTTCACTCAGGAATTACTCCTGGCGGTGCTCGGGGGACCATATGGGATGCCGAGGATCGAACCTGGGTCGGCTGCGTGCAAGGCAACGCCTTACCCACTGTGCTATATATAGCTCCAGTCCTATCCTCTATCCTCTTTAAAAAAATCAGATGATGTGGGGAGACCAGCAATTGCCCCCACTGCGCCGGGAGCCTCTGTCCTCTGTTCTGAAGCTGGGCATGATGGGTGCCATGACTGGGAGCCCCATGCCCACTACACAGCGGCAGTTGAACCTAGAGAGTGGGCACGAGACTTCCGCCGCTTTGGTCTCTCCTAGCTCGTGGACGCCAGCAAGGCTTGAGCTCTGGAGCAGAGCAGACAAGCTCAAAAGCAGTTACTGCTGTTTGCCAACCACAGAAGCTGCCTCTCCAGCGCATTTTGCTCTTCTGCAAAATATGTCTCAGGCTCCGCCCAGAGGGCGTTGGTGGGGCCTAACCTGCTGCCGAGGTAGCTCCACCTCTGCACAGCACCCAGCCAGGCCCAGGGAAAGTCACCCGCACCCTGCCTCACAGAGATGACACACCCACATGGCGGCTGCTTGGATTGCCCTTAGAACCCCAAGTTCTTCTCATTCCCTGGTATCCCATTTGGTCCTCCGAGCCCACCAGGAGTGATCCCTGAGCGCAGAGCCAGGAGTAAGCTCTAAGTACCTCAAGGTGTGGTTCAAAAGCCAAAAAATAAAAAAGAAACTCGAATTCCACCTCACAGAGGCGATTCCCACCTACCCCTCAGGCAGGGGGTCCGTGGGCTAAGGGTGGCCTGCTCCCCGCCTCTCTCCAACGCCCCCATCTTTTCAAAGCTGCTTTTTGTGTCCTGAACAATCAAATCAGCCTCCATGCCAGCAGCATCATTGTGCAGGCACTGGTGAACAAAAAGGTTTAAGAGGATAATAGGAACACCCACAACATGGGCTTCCAGCCAAGCAAAGAAATAACAAGGACTCAGGCCTCTTGCTAGGGGTCTGAGCCCGGTGCTCCCATTCTTAAAGGATGTTCCTTCTTCCTGCCTTCCAGGGAGTGGGCAGGACAGGGGAGGGCTGGACTGGGCTGGGCCCCAACAGGTATAGATGCTAAGTCACACCTGGTCTGGGAGACAGCTGGTGCTTGGACCAGACCAGAGCCAGGCAGGGAGGGTGTGAGACCAGCCAAGGCACCAGGATGGCATCCAGTCGATGCAGAAGCAGGTCTGTGGAAGGCCGGAGCACAGAGCCAGCTGAGCAGCCTGGAGAACTCATTCTCCGGCGGCTAGATATTCCGACTGGGCGGCTCTGGGAGGGTGACCTAACCTCTCTGAATTTCACTCTTCACCCAGTGCTGCCAACCCCTAAGGCTCAAATGAGACCCGCTCTAGGAGCTGCTCACTGCTTGGCTGCCCGCAAAGCACTTGGTGCTGATGGGCGCCTCTGTGCCAGGCCTCCTCAGCCTCTTCCACCCCATGGGCAGAATGCAAGGGCTGGTCCCCGAGAGGGTCACAGAGCAGAGATGGTGCTTGAGTACTGGGCTGTCGCACCCCCCAGCCAGGTTCTCAGCCACTCTGCAGACGGGACAACATGCAAGTGTCTAGCATTGCTGCAGCTCATCAGAGACTGTCTAAGGTAATACTGGAAGTTAGGGCCAGGTCCTTCCCAGGATCTTTCACATTTTTACCCTGTGTACAGTTCTAGGCAGGTTCTAGCCATGGCCCGTCATCCCAGTGAGCCTAGCAAGGAGCCAGGGAAACCCCACACCATGAGGACAGTCATTCTCAACATCTGGACTCCACCGCTCCTCAGAGCTCCACCTAAGAGAAAAGCTGATCTCTCCCTGTTGAGGTTCATCAGTAAATGCTGGAGATGAGAGTCTACTACCGAGAGTGTACCGCCTACATGGCAGAGCCTGGCAAGCTACCCGTGTTGCATCTGATATGCCAAAACCCAGTAACAGTTATAGACCTCATTCCCATGACCTGAAGGAATAGTTTGAGGCTCTCTGTGTTCCTGGAGTAAGCAGATGCCCTTGGGCTACACTTGCTTGTGACAGGATGTATGGAGATGTTACTGGTGCTCACTCAAGCAAATCGATGAACAACAGGAAGACAAGCGATATAAGACAATTGATACATCAGAGACATCGGGAGGACTCTATAGGGGATGGACAGTGATGTCACAACTGTAAGGACAGGAAGTGAGCCAAGCGCAGAAGGGCAGGAAGCAGGGCAAGGGGCTGAGCACTGTGCTGTAGCCACCCTCTCCCACTCCCACATACTCCTCTTGGTTCTAGCCTACACCAACACGTCTTCATGCCCGTGATCTTTCCCAGAGTCACAGTGGTCCCGAGAGATACACAATGGAAGAGAAACCCAAGACCCTGGAAGGCTCAGCAATGTGCCCAGGGCCAGTCAGCTCAGTGACCTGCCCAGGCCTTCAATGTGGACCCTCTGACTGCAAAACCCATTTCTCCACTGTGCGGGTCCAGCTTGCCCACCAGGGGTGTGGAAGAGCCCTTCATGGCCTCCCTCCTTCGTGTTTCTGGGGTGTTGAATCATGGTTGCTCTCTCCAGCCACCCTGCACTACTAATCTGTGTGCATCTTTGGGTGGGGACTGGCGGGCTCAGAAACCACATCGGGTTCATTCTTTATATCTTCAGAGTCCAGCCCAGCCTGATATACAGGAGCTTGGTGCATAGATACCAACTAGAAATGCTGCTCAAGCCTGTGCTCCCTCGGTGGGGTGGGCGGGGAGCCTGCCTCTGAGTGAGAACCTACAAGAGCCTGCACCCTGAATTTCATGTGCAGGACATTGGTGGTGGAAGACTGGTCCAGGAGAGGCTTCTTACTCTCTGTCAGACCTTAGGTGGTGACAAGGACCACTGAGCTGTACCCCAGTGACCCCACATACTTCCCTTGGCTACAGCTTCCAGAGAAAACAGAAATTCCCCTTGGAATTCACATCTCAGGGGAGATCAACACTCATCTCTAGTGTGTGGACACCCATAAACAAGCCCATATGCTGGCTTGGACTTTACCACTTATCCCTACTGGTTATATACTCAAACCTAATTTCAGAAAGTTATTCTAATTTAAACTGGGTACCTTCCCATGACCCAGGCATCCAATATGGTCCCCGAGCACCGCCGAGTAAATCCTGGGAGTAGAGCCAGGAATAACCCCTGAACATGGCCTGGTGTGACCCAAAAAAGAAAAAAAAGATCTCTGACTGACGCAGGTGAGGGAGGTTCTGAGTGCAGATGCAGAAGCCAACTAAAGTAATATCAACTGGACTGGGAGACAGTCCCGGGATTCAGGCCTGTTTAATCCCCGCATCCCATTGCCCGGCAGAGCCCAGCAAGCTACCCGTGTTGTATTTGCTATGCCAAAACCCAGTAACAATTATAGACCTCATTCCCATGATCTGAACAAATGATTTGAGGCTCTTCATGTTCCTGGAGCGAGCAGATGCCCTTGGGCTACACTAACGAAAGACAGGATGTATGGAGATTTTACTGGTGCCCGCTCGAGCAAATCGATGAACAATGGGAAGACAAGTGATACAGTGATACCTTCCCATGGCAGGTGCCCTAAGTTGTCAGGGAAGCAGGGCTATTCCCCCATTCCCTCACTGGCTGTAAAGGGTACCCCAAGAGTGCAATGGTTACTGGGAAAGCCAATGGTAGTGCTGAGTCAAGTCGCAGAGCCTGGCCTGGGAAGCCTGAGAGGTCTGGGGTCTGGGGAGGCGGGTCCCGCTGCTCGCCCGGCCCGGGCCGAGGAATGCGGAGCCTGCCCCAGCTGCTCTCCATTAAGCAGAGCTGGCATTTCACAGCACGTCAGAGGCGCTGGCTCCCAGCCCTGGAAGTCAGCGTCTGGCCTCTGAGCCAAGCACTGCTGCCTGCCCAGTGCAGACCCTCTCACCTCGGCGGCGGCGGGCCCCTCACAGGCCCATTGTCATCCTGCCCTGTGTCTCAATGGGGGCCATTCAGGGCTCCGAGCAGCCCCTCTGGAAGGCACTTCCTCCTCTCCCCTCAGGTGCCCTTGGCCGCAGTCCCGCCCGTGTGGGTGGGGTGGGAAATATCACTGAAGGCTGGATTGTGGACAGAGGGCACTGAAATGGCCCCTGTATCATGGCACTCTGGGGCTTTCTGCCCACAACACGCCCTTGCCCCGCCGGAGCAGCTGTGCTTCAGTGGCGCCTGCACCTGTGGATCCCCAGCAGCGCATTCACCAGGGAACCAGGTGGGCGTCCTTAGAACCAGGAGAAGCAAGTTCAGCCTGGGTTCATGCTGTGTGGCACGAGACAAGTTGCTTCACTTCTCTGGCCTCTTTGCTCATGAAATGAGATCAATGATATCCAGCACTTAAGAGTTGCCTACAGCAAGTAAGTCACATATAGGCATAAAGCCTGGCACACATGAGATTCCAAAGTTTTCTCCCCTGCCCGCCCAATCTGCTGCAGAGCCCAAGAAATATGCTTCCCTGAGACCAAGATCCTTTGGTCATGGCTTACAGGAATATACTGACATGGTCTTTATCAAGAAGACACTGGGCCCTGGCACACCTTTTCACATAAACAGCCAGAGGAGACAGACAGACAGACAGACACACAGATAGACAGATGGACAGACAGGCAGACAAACGGACGGATGGACAGACGGACAGACAGACAGACAGACAGACAGACAGACAGACAGACAGACAGACAGGACGGACAGGACGGATGGATGGACGGACAGACACGCTCAGCTCTGTGGGCACCATCACACAAGCTGAAGCAGCTAGCTTGGGATCAGTATGTGTTGGTGCCAGGGGTAGAGACTCGTTTCATATGTGGGCAGCCCTGGGTTCAGACCCAACCCCGCTGGCCCAAGCCCCAGCACCACCAGCTCAGTGTGGCCCCTGTAACATCAGCAACAAAGAAATATAGAAAACTAAAGGGAGGGCAGAGAGATAGCACTGGGGGTCAGGCGCTTGCCTGGCAGGTGACCAACTCCTGTTTGAGCCTCGGCACCACATCTGGTCCCATGAGTACCACCAGGAGTGATCCTTTACCACAGAGCCAGGAAAATGCCTTGAGTATTGTCAAGTGTGGCAGAGAGAGAAGACAGAGAAAGAGAGACAGAAAGACAGACACACACAGAGAGAAAGAGACAGAAAAAAGAAAGAGAAAGGAAGAGAAAGGGAAGGAAGGAAGGAGGGAGGGAGGGAGGAGGGAGGGAGGAGGGAAGGAAGGAAGGAAGGAAGGAAGGAAGGAAGGAAGGGAGGGAGGAAGGAAGGAAGGAAGGAAGGAAGGAAGGAAGGAAGGAAGGAAGGAAGGAAGGAAGGAAGGAAGGAAGGAAGGAAGGAAGGAAGGAAGGAAGGAAGGAAGGAAGGAAGGAAGGAAGGAAAGAGAGGAGATGGAAGGTAGCCAATCTGGGCTGTGCAGGAGGGTAGGTAAGAGGTTGCTGACTGCCTTCTTACTCTTCCCTAGGAGGCCTGGTGAGCTCTTCCCAGACACTGCCATGGGTGAGGTGCCCACCTCGCATGGTAACCCTAGTCCCTGGCAGTAGGCAGAAGAGCCAAGTTTCCTGTCCTTACCAGCTGCATCTCACTCCAAATCTACTCAGCACTGCCCAGTTTTCTGGGGCACTTGCCTCCACTGCTCTCACATGGTCCAGGCTCCCCTTCCAATGCCCTCCTGTCTTCGCTCTGTGCTCTGACCTTCGTACCAGCTCTCTGTGAGAGTGGGGCTGCAGGACATTTAACTGGACCACCCTGAACACAAACAGCAACTCGTCTGCAAAACCTCAGATCTGCAAAACCCATCCTCAAGGCTGGGGCCCTGGATTCTGTCTCTTCCACCAGCTCCCAGACCATCATGACGCACACGGGTGCCTCTGAGCCAGAATGGCATCCCGGTCCTCTTTCTTAGTCTCTTAGGGTGCTTTTTTTGCATGCTCCCTTTCCTGTTAATAACTGCTTGAAATTGGTTTCCTTATTGCCATATTACACTAACAGAAAGGCACACTGCTATTTCATTTTGTGGCTGCATTCTGCCTGGACTTTCCTCGAAAGGTTTCCCTCTGTTAGAATAAAGCAGAAAATACCCCCCCAACACACACACACACACACACACACACACACACTCTGGAGATCTAACATTTACAGACAACTCAGAACAGGCCACTGAGGGTTTCACACACTTTACGACATGGGGTGCTCTAGGCAGGCCTGGTCTCATGCAAGCCTGCAGCAGTGGTCTAACAACTTCACAAAAGAGATACTCGCAGGTGGACCCTGCAGAACCCTAAGAACACAGAAGCTGAAGCCTCTCCCTCTCCCTGAGGGGGCACCTGGGCATTGGGTATTATCTGACGACTCCACGCGCATGCCCAGTAAGGGAGCACTGGGTGCGAGCCAGGTCCAGTCTGCTCCTTCACAGCCCAGAGAGAACTCAAAAATTTTGACTGGGGCCAGAGCGGTAGCACAGCAAGTAGGGCATTTGCCTTGCATGCTGCTGACCTGGGTTCAATCCCTAGCATCCCACATGGTCCCCTGAGCACTGCCAAGGAGTAATTCCTGAGTGCAGATCCAGGAATAACCCCTGAGCATTGTCAGGACCAGAAAACAAAAAAATATATTAAGTTCTTGACTCCCAGAGCAGTGTTCCTGCCTCCCCCCTGTCTCTCTCAGGGGTCAGGGACCCAATGACTTCTTGCACAGCCTCTCCAGGAGTCTCTGGACACACACACACACACACACACACACACACACACGTGAACTGAGCACACAAACATAAACAGTCTCAGTATACTGAGCACACAAACATAAACAGTCTCAGTACTGTTCACCCTCAGACCATTTCTTTGTCCTCACTAAGGGCCACATCTAGACCTGAAGGTGACTGGGGAGGTCCTGGGGATGACACTCTGCCCAGGGCTTACTCCCTAACTTTGTGCTGAGAGATCACTCCTGGGCAGTGCTCAGGTGACCGTAAGGACCCTATGTGGTACTGGGATTGAATCCAGGTGCTGCATGCAAGGCAAGCACCTTCCCCGCTGTACTCTCAGGCTTCTGTCTCCCTCTGCATATTCCTCCCCTCTTTTGCCCTCCCCAAGAGAGACCCCTGTCCCCACATCAGTGGCCCAGAGACACAGGGGGCTATAGGCCTGGACAGCTTTTCAATGGCCCTGATTTACACAGAACAAGGCAAATAGGTGCAAAGTCCCAACACCCAGCATTTGACACCAGTTTCCCCCAAATTGCCTGATGCAGGGGCTTGGTTAGGCAGTTCTGCCTTCTCAGTGGGTCTTCCCTAAACCCATGCACACTGTGGCAGGCCTGGGAGCAGAGTCTCCCAGATGGATTACATCCTCCAGGCACCTGCCCGTCCAGGCTTCTGTGGGTGGGAATGAGGATGGGGTGGGGGTGAAGGTGGAGCCCAATACCATCCTGAGGAAGTCCCTCCCTAATGCTCCCACTCGGACACATCGTGCCTCCTTCACAGTCACATGCTGGGACCATGTAATGCCACCTGAATGAATGATTTGCTGGAAACTGCGTTTCTGATTGCAATTCAAGGAGAACAGAAAGGAGACTACCAAAGAGCAGAGGCTCATGGGAGCTGGGCCATGTGCAGACAGGGGCACTGTCTGCCCTACATTTGCTGAAGGAGAGAGAGACCCACAGCTATCTGGGAGAAGGCTTGGGCTGTTCTTCCTTCAGCTTGTGAAGCGCAGTGTGTAGGGGGAGACCGGAGGTTCTCTGAGTGAGTACATTTCACTTCCAGCTTAGGAGCCAGGGTCTCTCTCTCTCTTCCTCCACAGTTGCCAGGAAGCTGTAACTTCCCGTCTTGCCCACTGACCATTAGCTACAAAGGCTGGTGCACAGCTGAGTAAGACAAGTACGTAAGGAATGAAGAGGCAGGCCCGAGAGACAGGATATCAGGAAGGCATCTGCTTGCACACAGCCAACCTAGGTTTGATCTCTGGCACCACATATGGTCACCTGAGCACTGCCAGAAGTGACCCCTGAGCACAGAGCCAGGAGTAAGCCCTGAGTACTGGTTTATGTGGCCACCAAACAAACAGACAGACAAACAAACAAAAAAAGGGGAAAGGAAACGGAGCGGCCACACATTGTAGACATCTCCTTAGAATACATCCCCTCTTTTAGTGCTGACTGTCCCAGCCTTCACAGGGTCAGAGGTCGTGGGGCTTGTACCTCCAGACATGTGTGGTTCTGATAGCTTTGTGGGTACAGTGCTTGCTCTCTCTAAGTCCTTCTTCTCAAGGAGAGAAGGCATAAATGCTCCCATATATTTTAAACTTCAGCTTGCTATGAATTATTGTGGTCTTGCCAAAATTCAGATTTTGAATCAGAAGGTCTGCAGTTGGGCCCAAGCATCCGGCACTAATACAGCTGGTTGACAAGCCACACTTTTATTGAGAAGGGTTTAAAATACAAAAAGTAGAAGGAAGGAAGGAAGGAAGGAAGGAAGGAAGGAAGGAAGGAAGGAAGGAAGAAAGGAAGGAAGGAAGGAAGGAAGGAAGGAAGGAAGGAAGGAAGGAAGGAAGGAAGGAAGGGAAGGCAGGAGGGGGAGAAAAGATAGAAGGAAAAGAAGAGAGGGGAGGGAGGGAAGGCAGGCAGGAAGAACAAGATAAGAATGGTATATTAATCAGCAAGCCCAGCTCTCACCTCCATATTCCACTATGGCATCTGAGACAGCCCAAAAGTCAGACAGAACAAGAATCTGTTCAGAGAGTAAACATTCCCCAAACGGAACAAAAGTATTACCTTGTCCCATTCAAACATACTCACTTACCTCTTTGTAGATATTTTTTGAGTCAAGACACTCACCTTTTGCACTCAGAGTCCCTACTGAAGAAGCAAATATAATGAAAGAGAGGACATTCTGAACCATTTGCAGGGGAGTAGGCAGAGGGGGCAGGTGGCATTGTCGGAGCCACACCTGTCCCACCTGGCAGAGCTCATGGGTTATTCCTGGCACTGTACTCAGGAGCGACACCTGGTGGTGCTTATGGGGCCATATATGGTGTCAAGGAGTTAAGCCAAGTTTTGCTGGATGGTAGAATCTCAAGCCGTGGGCTATCTCTCCAATCCCTCGACCCATTAGCATCTTAAGGATACACTGTAGGATCCACAGAAGGTACTGGAGAAAGAGTTATTTAAGAGGCCCTAATGATTCAGACTGTCCCAGCTCTGCCAACAATCTTATACAAACCCTATCACTTATTTGTACCTACGTGTACTAATTTTTATTGTTACTTATGTTGTAAGGATTGTCCACAGGCCAGGCACTGCCCTAGGTGCAGGAGAAGCAGCTGTGAATGATATAGGCTAAGACCTTGTTCTTAGTCAGGTAGTACACAGTAAGCAAACGTAATCTGTTGCAAGTATCCTGTGGTCTGGAGAAAAAGCAAAACAAGGAGATATAAAAGAAGGGGTAGATTCTGCTCTTTTGCATGGGCTCATCAGCAAAGGCAGCTTTGAAAGGTCACATGTGAACTGAGAATGAAGGCCCAGGAGTGAGCCGTGTCAGTATCTGGGAAGACATGCCAGCACAGAAACAGGGAGTGCAAAGATCCCATGGTTCATCTATGAAATAAAGACATAAGGCAACAGGGACTAAATGCCATGGATTTTAGGTTCCCAGCTTTGTCAGGGAGGGGCATGAGAGACATATGCCCCTCTGGGAGACACGACCATCCCCTGCCAGGGTAGGGGACAGCCACACCCACCTTGCCAGCCCATCCTTTAGTACCTTCTCCTACCTCTCCTGAGCCAACGGTTTCGAGGAGCAAACTATCCACTGTTTTAAGAAACAAAAATAATCTTTCCTGTTAAAAAGGACAGATATTTTAAAACCACTGAATGGATTTTTCCTGCCTTGCTTTTTATTGACACTTCTCCTCTCCTTCCAGTTCTAAAATAAGCACCCTGTCTGCCCAGATGCGAATCCAAAGGCAACACTCGGCAGATGGCGTGGGCCTGGGAGAGCCAGGCCGACCGAGGTCATAGGGAAGGCACCGCTGGAGAGTGCCTGACGTCGGCCTGGCCAGTCCAGCGTCGCCCAAGGCCTATGTCCTGCCACCTCCCAGTCCAGGTGACCAGACACTCTGAAAAAACAGCAGTGGAATGCAGCGAGCGGCAGCATTTGCAAATGACAAATTTCTGACCGAATTCCAGTTCTTCGGAATGGAAAACCAGCCGCTTCCTGTTACAAAATGTACCAACGAGAGCCTCATGCCTAATACATGGGTGTGGGCAATCCGTAGACTTTGAATCTAAATTTGGCTAAACGTATAACAAGGCCAGCATATTTTTAGCCAGGTAAACATTTCTAGAGACCAGGTCACATTTCGATTGGCTTTGCTCTGCTCTCCAGAGAAAGAATGACTCCCTGGGAGTGAGAAGTGGGGCTCGGGGACAGTGCCACTCCCGCCAGGCAGTGGGGTGTCACCAAGCCCTGAGACCGCCTCCAGTTTGGGAGAGCTTCCCAGGGACTCTGTCCTTGCCCACCCGCCCGCCCTCCAGAGAGGCTGAAACTTGGGAAGGGCAGAGTCCAGGCTGTGGAGAAGGCAAATCTCCGCTGGCTGCCAGTACCTCCCTCTTGGTGGGGAAACTTAAAGTAATCCCAGGTGCCTCTGTGCCCTGAGAGAGAAGTGTTTCTCCCTCTCCTGCACCGCCACTAGATCAGGGTCTAGCTGGAAGCATACACAGGGGCTCCTAGCGGACAAGGGAGCCGACTCTGAAGGTTCTAAGTTAAGGGGCTCCTCAGCTACCAAGTGTCGGTTTGGGCTGAGCCCCTGTGCTCACCAGAGCTCGGCTCACCTGCAAAATGGACAGAAAGACCTGCGCGTTCTTCAGTGGGCATCACTCTCTTATGCTGTCCAAACAGGAAACCGGAGAAAGAGCTTTGCAGGTAGGAGGTTTAGATTTGATCCTCGACACTTCATGGACCCCTGTACAGTCCTTTGAGTGCTGAGCTGTAGAAGGTCCCCCCCCATCCCCTGAGCACTGGCAAGGGTAAAAACAAACAAGACAAAATGAAGCCTAATGGGAAAAGTCATCTGAAAAACTCCAAAGGGTCCCCAGTCCCATAGCAAACACTCAGTAATAAATTACATATGTTACTTGCTTATTGAATTGCCATGCTTCCTCTGGGGAAACTGAGGCTTGGCAGGACAGGCTTATACAAGCTCCAACAGGACAATTATTTACTCAGTACTGTTGTGGCTGAATCCCCACATTTGCTCAGCGGAAAGTAGATGCCCGAGAGAAACGTGGGAGGGAAGCTCTCAACCCTGTGTGTGGGATCTGCGGGATCTGCCACCTTCACGCCACCCACCGGCCCAGCCTTCTGATTCGGGAAGCAAAGGTGGAAACCTTCTAATGTGGAAGAATATAGACTACTCGCTAAGAAAGGGAGAGAACAACGCATAGGGCTGGTTCTGAGTCTTCACTATCGGATCACAGGGGCTGTTCTCTAGAGAGAGTGGGGAGAGAGCACAGAGCTCTCAGTTGGGACACTGGCTCGCAGAGTTTGCTTTCAGAGCTGGGAGGGCAAGTCTCATGCCTCTCGGGGCCATGTTTTCCCCCTCCACTGTGGGAAAAGCCGGCCTCAGAGGCCCTGAAGAGACACCCCGAGGAAACCTGGCTATACACCCAGAGCGCGGTTACCACCCAAGCCCGCCTGAAGGAAAGTCTGACAGCTCTGGGACTCTTGTGGCCCACACATTTTGACGTAAACGTGCGTCATGGCCAGGCCTGAAAAGAATCAAAGCGAAGCAGCATGAAATGGGGACTGTCTGCAAAGCCGCAGTGGCAGCCAGTCTGTGGCAGGATGGGGGAGACGACCCACCAGCTGGGAGGCACATGGAGCCCAGCCGCACGGGGTGACCTGGCGGCCAGCAGCCACGGTGCTGGTGGAAAGAGATGGCACCCAGACTGAGACAGGATGTGAGCAAAAAGTCCAGGGGGCTCCTCTGGCTACAGATATTGGGCCTCTGGTAGCAGGCTGGGACAAGAACGGGAGGCTGAGATGAGAAGTAAACAGTGGTGGGGGGGCAGGGAGCCACATGGCCAGGAACGGGGAGCAGGCCCCGAGTGAGGGAGAGAAGCGGTGTGGAGGTTTGATCCTGGAAGGCCACGTCCCATGGCTGGCAGGAAGGAGACAGGGGTCAGAGCAGAGAACCATGAGGGCCCAGGTTCCAACCCGCACGTCCGTCGAACTCTGCGCCCTGAACACAGCACAGAATCCGGAAGACCCAGGTTCCAACCCTGAACACAGATCCCTCAGTCGAGGCTTCGGAGGGAGTCGGAGAACTTGTTCAGGCCACAGAGCCGGTATGGGCTGAGGTTGACTCCTCCCTTTTCTTTCGCCTTACTGGAAAATGGCATCAATAACATCAGCTCAGAGAGTTAGTGAGAGGATTAAGTAAGATTATGTGTGGAAATGGCATAATGGTTGCTCTTATCCTTCCTCTTGGAAGGCTTGTCCCAGCCCAGCCCTCTCTAAACCTTCCCTTTTTCCTAAAACAAATGAACAAACAAACCAAAAAAAAAAAAAAGGTAAAGAAAACAGTTTTGAGAAATAATGTTGGAGTTAAGGTGCTGGCCTTAGCATCCCACTGACCCTGGTTCAAATCCCTAGTACTAGACTTGATCCCCAAAGTACTTAGGATTTTACTGATGAGGCTCCAAAACCAACCAACCATCCAACCAACCAACCAACTAATAAAAAGTTTAAAACAGAACCAGAGAGATAGTATGGTGTGGAGGGCGCTTACTTATTTACTCAGCCACCCTGGGCTCCGTCCCCACCACCACATACGGTCCCCCTGAGCCCCACCAAGAGTGATCCCTGTGCATAGAGCCAGGAGTATGCCCTGTGTATAGCTTAAACACACACACACACACACACACACACACACACACACACACACATCACAAACAAATCTTAAAAACAAAATCCAGAACTGACTTTGAGAACTCTTCTCAAGTGCCTCTTCAAAGTTGGAAGAAAGGGGGTAGGTCTGAAACCGCCAGTGTCATGGGGTTCCTTCTCATTCAACCCTCCCAGTGTATTACAGGATCATAGCCCCTGACCGCCCCAAGGGATCTTCCACTAAGACCATGGCACAGTCTGGACATTGTGAACAACCTCTGTAAAGGGATCAACCTACTCCCTCAACAGCCAGACCAGGAAGATCCTAAATATTGGCCTGGGATAGCTGTGATGTTGACCTCAGTCAGTGTTCAGGCTATCTGCTCGTGACTCCTGCCCTCCGTCTCCAGCCATCCCTGGGGCTCCATCACGTCAGTGGAGGAGATCCACAGGGGCGGGATGGTATAACTTCGGCCTCATGAATAAGCTGAGTTTCCTATCACTTATACCCATTCTTCACTTTCTTCTTTCATCTGCCTGCTCCATCCTTGTTTTGTCCTGCAAATATTAACTAAGAACATACTCTATTCTGACCTTAGGCCAGGGGGATTAAGAAAGACGCACCCTTGGCCTCACGGAAGTCATCATCTGGCTAAATAAGTAATCACAGGTGCTGGAGAGACAGGATGGCTGGGAGGGTGTCTTGCATGCGGCTGATCATAGTTTGATCCCGGGCACCACATATGGTCCCATAAACACAGTTAGACGTGGTCCTTCTGTAGAGCCAGGAGTAAGCCCTGAGAACCACCAGGGCTGGTCTAAAATCCCACACTTCCCCTTCTAAAAATAAGTAATCACTTATAAGTAATAAGTTCAAGTTATGGGGTGACAGAGCAGATGCCCGCAAATGCACATTGCAGGAACACACATCTGGACCAGGGGTTTTATGTGGAGGCTTTCTGGTGAGTGGCACGAAGCTTGAACTTAAGAGAGCAAAGGATGAGGAGAATTAAGTCTGCAAAGAAGTCCTAAGTGGAATGGAGCAGGGTGAGGCATGCGAAAGGAAAATGCGTATGCTCTCACTTTGATTCTCTACTTTCTCCATGACGCTATGAGTAGGCCCCAGCGAGAGGCTTTAAGATGTTTTTAAAACTTTTTCATGACAAAATCTGTCTTAGCCATTTTCAATCTTGGAAGCATCTTTGAATTTTACAGAAGATTACCAAATCAAGCCTGGATCTCATGGTTCCCATCAAACATCAGGAACCATTCTTATAAAAGAGCCAGGAAGCAAGCCAAGAGACTCACACGACCCCAGAAAGGAGGTGTGAAGCAGACCCTCCCCCAAGAGAACAACCCTGATTGAAGCGTCCACACACAGCCCTGTCTCACTCACACTTTCAGAGGCACCACACAGGCCAGGGGGGTGTGCATGGCATCCTACTCGTCAAGTCTGTTTCAAAATGTTCAATTTTGAAAAAGTTCAGACACAAAACACTGAAAGAATGGCACACAATCTTCACCTAGTTGTTAATATTTTATAGCATTTGCTTTATCTTCTCTCTACAAACACACTCACTTGTTATTTTATGGGGGAGGAGCTTCCCCAATGGTGTTCATGAAGCCCAAGGACTCCCTCCAACTTATTCTTGACCCACTGGTTGGAGGTTCAATGTAAGCACCCGAAGACACAGTGCTATTAGGAACCTGTGGAGTGAGGTAATACTGGGCCAAAGTGCTGGGGAGCCTTCAGGGCCATCCCTAGTGATGCTGGAGGCACCATGCAGACCAAACTGGGTTCAGGTGCGCTGAATTCAAGCACCTTAACCTCTGTGACATCTCTCAGGCCTGCATTCACCAATATCTTCCCCCAAGCCCCTTGGAGGACAACTATTTGAGATTTGGTTGCTGACAGCAAGACTGACTTCAAGTATCTCAGAATTTATCTGGGGAGAGGAGATTTGCCTATAAGCCTCAGCACCACTAATGCCCACAGAATTATAATTCATGATGCATGTTCAAAGCCCCCATCACTCATGATGCATGTTCAAAGCCCCCATCGCCTCCTCAAGGATGGTGCCAACATTTCTGGTCGCATGTCCATGTCTCACTGCATTTGGCTGCCAGAGCACTATGGCTCCCTTTTCTAAAAAAAGTCCACCACCTGCTTTTTAAAGCATTTTTCTCTTTTGGGACAACGCAATTATGTTCTTATAGATGCCAGGCCTGTAGGGCCAGAATGATAGTACAGCGAGTAGAGCACCTGCCTCGCACACAGCTAACCCAGCTCCGATCCCAAGAATCCCATATGGTCACCTGGGCCTGTCAGGAGTAATTCCTAAGCACAGAGCCAGGAGTTAACCCTAAGCATCGCCAGGTTTGGCCTCAAAACAAAAAACAAAAGATCCCAGGCCTACTTTTCTTTTTTTTTCCTCTTAATTTTCTTTCTTGAGGAGGGAGGTGGGGAGGTGAGTCACAGCTGGTAGTGCTCCTTGATCACTCCTGGCAGGGCTCAGGGGACCTTATGTGGTGCTGGGGATCAAACCTAGGTAGTACATACAAAGCAAATGTCTTAACCCTTTTATTATCTCTCTGCCCTCTGGGCCTGCTTTTTCAGGAATGATACAATCAGGATTTATCTGATCAGATCCCTCATTTCCTCCTTCCTTTCTCCAGAACCAGCCCTGCCAGCAGCCCTACACAGTGACAATACCCAGGGATCTCCTCAGAGCACCTGGAATCTTCTCTCCCAGAGGGCCTTTGCTGGTATTACCAAGCACCTTGATTAGATTTAATAGTGAAAGAGTATTTTCAGTATTTCCAAATTCCACTGCAGAGAGGAAGAACCATAACCCTAACTCTAACCTATGCACAAGCTAAAGGAAATTTTAAACAATTTTACTCAGATTATACCTTTTGTGAGTGTGTGTATGTGGGTCTTTTATTTGTTTATACTTTGTTCTTGTATATTTTGTTCTTGGGTCACAGCCCACAGTGCTCAGGGACTTATTCTTGTCTGTACTCAGGAGTCACTCCTGGATGATTTGGGGACACCATATGGGGTGCCAGGAATTGAACCCAGGCCAGCTGTGTGCAAGTAAGATTCCCTACCTGCTGTACAGTCATTCTGGCCCCCTACATATAATTTTCTTTTTACAAAGTGCTTTCATACAGTCTTACTTTGCAAGGGTGGTCAGAGAGGGGCTCAAACACTGCGTGCACCACTTAACAGCCACATGAGAAAGGCAGCTTCTCTCTCTCTCAGCCTTGGCTTCCTTAAAGGGTGTTTAGAGTGCAAGAGGCTCCCATCAGGGCTCTTCTGTAATCCCTGCCTCTGTCCAGCTCCAGCCACATCTCATGACGCACACAACAGGTAGGCTTCTTCCCTCCTAAAGAGCTGGTCACCGAGGCTCAGAAGACAATATCTGTGGAAGGTCTGGCAGCAGTGTCAAAAGAGACAGAACTGGAACCCAATGGCTCCCAGGCCGCCATTTCTGTTTCTATTCTGAAAGCAGCATCCACCTTCTAGGAAGTTGTGACGAGGCCATGAATGGTGGCATGTCCAGGCTATGTATTTTGTGAGGATAGGCTCATAGACTCTGCCAGTCCGGTCAGCAACCATTAGGATCCTTGTTTTTGTGTGTGCCACTCTGTTGTGAATAACTGCCACCCTCCCTGCTCCCCACTGCTCCCAAAGCCCCAGAGAATCCCGGGAGAAAAGCTCAAATGATTCTGAGTGAGCCCCCATTTCCATGCTATCTTCCCTCCCATCAAGACAGGGGCTTTGGAACAATTCCAAAGTCACTGAAGGTATTAAGGTTTCACTTGGAAGGAGAGAAAGAAAAACTCTGGCTGTAGGGGCCATTGTTTGCAAAACACAAGAGAGGGTCTGTTTTCCTTGGGAAAAGGGGCACTGAGTCATGAGTCATTCTTTAGGTTCTGTGTGGGCGGCTCTGGGTTCCGGTGAAAACTTTTGTGTCACTTGCTCTTGTGTGGACTGAAGCACAAAAAAGGCCTGAGCGAAGTTTTGTTCTCCAGATCACATGGCCTATTCTCCACAGGACATTCTAGAAACACATTGTCTATCTCCTGGAACAATGACCATGAGACAGAGTCAGCATTGAAAGCAGTCCAGCGGCAATTGATAAAACACCACTGGGGCAGCTGGCCATGCCTGGGGGCACCTTAATGACCAAACCCTTCCCAAGGCTGAGATCCCATCACCACTATGCCAACTGCGAGGAGGAAAGGCTTTCCTTCTGCCCACAGAAGAATAAGGAGGCCTTTGGGACCCCGATCAATGGTTGCATTCTAGTCTTGGTTCTGAGCAGGACATCTGATTGACAGTCTTCATTCAATCATCCCTGTAGTGCCAGCTTGGTGTGGGTATAACAAGAAGTTTTTCCCTGAGATTGGTTTTGTGAGAGATCCTCAGCTTGGTTACTGCTGTAGAGAAAGCATGGCTGGGACCAAAATGTGGAGGTTTCCTTTCACCCCTGACATTACTCCTTCAGAGAACATTATTCTTAACTCATGGTCTGCATTTTCTAAGCAAAGTCCTGGCCTGCAGGACTTTGCTCTTTCCTGGTCAGTGCCACCTTGCTCTTCCACGTAATTAGGCGTGCACATGGAAGGGCAATGGACAGGGTAAAAGAACCTAAGCTTGGAATAAGGAAGATCAGTTTTCCAAACCTGGCTGGGACCTTAGGTGATAAAAATAGGCAATACCCATTTTCTTTGCTTATTGTGGAATATGGTGTGCCACTACCTCCCAGGTCTCCCAGGGTGAACTCACAGAACCCTCACGCCAACCATAAACATCACATTCTGCTGTCCCGAAGAAGAGGGTAGGGGTTCAGAGTTGTGAAGCTTACCAACATAAATTTGAACCCAATAATGTCCTGAAATTAAGCCCTATCTTCATGCAACACAGCCTCTAAGTACCAACTTCCTTTGATCTCAGAGATTATTTCACATTTTATCCAGCTTTTTTGTATCTTCAAGAATATCACTGTATCACTGTCTTCCCATTCATCATCGATTTGCTCGAGTGGGCACCAGTAACATCTCCATATGTCCTGTCTCATGCTAGCAGAGCTTGCTCCAGGAACATAAAGAGCCTCAAACCATTCCATCAGGACATGGGAATGAGGTGTATAATTGTTGCAGGTATTTGGAATATCAAATACGACATGGGTAGCTTGCCAGGCTCTGCCGCAGGTGACATACTCTTGTAGTCACCTCTGATCTCTAGCATTTATTGATGAACCACGCGGCCACAGGCAGCCGCACGAGCCAGGCTGTGATAGGCTGGGTGGAGTGCTGATGAGAGGGAAGTCCAGATGTGGAAAATGGCAGCCCCCATGGAGTGGGGGGTTGTCTAGCTTCTTGTGAGGCTCTGCTGGGGTGGTGGGCCAGGGCTAGAACCCGCCATCCCTCCCGGTGCCTCATTAGCGGTTGGGCACAGGGAGAGCTGGTAGCAGCTCTGCCCCATGTCTGTGAGTCTCATACATATATTATATGTATATGTTATATTATTTTATAAATACATATTAAATTATAGATATGTATACATATTACCTATACAACACCCAAGTACTTAGCACACAGCACAAGCACTAAAAGTGTTTTCTTTCCTGCTACAGAGGCTGACTCTAAGAAAGCAGAATCTTTGGCCACATGCCAAACTCACAGAGTGATTCGACTTCTTCAGACTGGGTTCAGGAGCTTCACGGAGACCTACTTAAAATCCCTGTCTCTGGACTACACCGTCTATGCCTTCTAAGCAAATAAAATGGGGTCCAGAGGTATGGTGCTTCATTCTTGGTCATGAAGAGAGTGTGAGAAGTGGGACTCAAGCCCAACCATCCCAAGAGCTGGGGGTCAGCGGAACTCATCCATGCTGGCCTTTGATGTGTGTGTGCATTACACATGCTCATTATTTATGCTGTTAATGTATATACACATCTGTCTGAATGTGTGCCTCTTTGTGTATACACACATATCCAGAAGTAGAGGTATTTATATACACAGATAGACACACGTGATGATTCCCTAAATAAGCCACCAGTCACCTTAAAGCGGCCTCAGAAAATTAACCCGTGGAATAAGCAGTAATATGTGAGCTATAAACATTCATGCATTTTGGCAGATAACCACAGTCATATTCTCCTCTGACACATGAGAAAGAGAGAAACAGGACTAATACAATAGCAGAGGAACACACTAACCAAACCCATAATCAACTCTGATGACGGAGCAAAGATTCTTATCAAACACAAAGGCACAAAACAGCAACAGGTTGTAAGCTTGAGCTGGGGATTTTTCTGTGGCCTTTGTGGGCCCCCTCTTCTGAACACATGAAACATCCACAGAAGATTTCAATCACCTCTCATTTTGTTTTTTTTAAGCTCAGATTTGCAAGTTGAACATGAATTTCCTAAAGACAGTAGATATGAAAGTATGGTATTTCTATTTCCCCTCTGCTTCTCTAAAATAGGCTAAGCTTCCCTTAGCTCATTCACAAGCTATCTTCATATCCGAATGTCAAGGCCAGGGTTTCTACACTAACACAGAGGGTGTCTCTAAAACAATTCTTTGTACATGGTCATCATTTATATATCATGTTAACAGAGCAGATGCTATAAACATTGATTCTTGGGAAAAGCCCAGGTACTGGGGCACCAGAAAAGGAATCTGGGAGGGGCATAAAGCTGCAGATCACGGCATTGTAGGGGAGATTACGGCAGTGTAGGGGGAAAACCGCTGTAATGGATTTGAGAAGAGTCGAGGTACAAGGCTTCAAGGGGAGCTGGCAGTGAGGGCACCAAGTGGGGATTTGCTGGTGGTGGCAGGCTCTTTCACATCTGGTGAAGACAGAGAGCAGGCTTGAAAGAGAAGGGGCTTCCCCCTGGCTGCATAGGTGCCATATAATAAAAGGAGCTGTAACTATCTTTCTGCTGTAACTACCACCTTGAATATTCTGAATCCCAAGCTAAAAACGCCATGACTGTCATTCCCCAAGGATCTCTTATGAGCTGGGTCTTTTATGAACCCCATCTTTCCCCACATGCTCAGAATTATGATCCATCATGCAGGAAGCCAGCATGCAAATCCCATCCTTCAGTTGTGAGAATTCTCTATTCTTTTCTTTTTATCATCACAATTGGAAAGGGAGATAGCCGATACAGAGCACAGGCTTGTTGCATGAAGATGCACCTTGCTGGTGGCCACTGCAACCCCTCTTCTGCACTGCTGCATGGTCCTACCCCTGTCTTGCTCATGTCTCCTCCTCTGCTTCCCATCCAGTCACTCTTGCCTATGTCTGAAGCCCAGCAAGCCTCTTGCCTCCTCCAGGAGGCCTTCTAGATTGCTCCAGTTTTCATGGCTGGCCCTTTCCTTCCTTTGAGTTCCCAGCAGCTCTCCCAGCCCTCTCCCTAAGGTCCATCAGTTATGCACCCAACTATATTACACAACCCTCTAAGCCCAGGCCTGTCTTACTTACCCTAATACCTGCCACAGCAAGATGGAGGGAGGCATGTAGGTATGCTGTGGGAAGACCACCAGCCTTAAAGCTAGTCCAATCTAAGCTGGATTCTCCACTCTGCCCCTACTGCAAGAGGGTGGCCTGGAATAGATTTCTCGCCTGGGCTTTCCCTCACCTACTTTTGCTCCCCCAATGGTGAGTGCGGTGGATGGATCCATCCAGCCTGCAGGTAATCTGGGAGTCTCTGAGGTAAAGGCCCTGTGACCCAAGGCCAGAATGTCCAAGATTCTATTTCCATCTCTGCTACTCAGGAGGCGACTAACCAGATCCTTATTCATTCATTCATTCATTCATTCATTCATTCATTCATTGAATCACCATGAAACAGACGGTTCCAAAATTGTCATGATTGGGTTTCAGTCATACAATCTTCCAACAATAATTCCGATCTGTGTACATTTCCCCTCACCAATGTCCCCAGTTACCCCCACCTGCCTCTATAACAGACACTTTCCTCTCTCTCTCTCTCTCTCTCTCTCTCTCTCTCTTCTTTTGGGCATTATGACTAACCAGATCTTTGCCTTGGTTTCTTCATAAGATGAGGCTGAAACCCTGCCCTATCTCATTGGACTGTTCCTCGTCTTAAATGAGAGGTCTTCATTTTGTCTGTGGTGCAGGCAGTGGTGAGGGTTCAACCTAGGGTATTACAACTGTGAGTCATGTGCTCTACCAGCCAGCCACATCCTCAACCCCAAGGGAGGGATTTCATGTAATGTCTTTTGAAGAGTTTCTGAAACACAGGAAGTGCTATGAAAGGATTTACCGTGATTATATTATTACCCTTACAGACAATGGGTCTGGCATGCCTGCTTTGAGAGTGATGGTGAGGATGAAATGAGATCATAAGACTCTGGTTTGTCAGCAAAGCTGTGCCTTCCCGTCAGGATCCCAGTATACCTGCCCAGTGCATAATAGATGCTCCAAAACCCTTTTTATTCTGGTCACACCCGGTGATGCTCAGGGGTTATTCCTGGCTCTGCACTCAGGAATAACTCCTGGCAGTGCTCAGGGACCATATGGGATGCCAGGAATTGAACCCAGGTCGGCTGCATGCAAGGCAAACGCCTTACCTGCTGTGCTATCGCTCCGGCCCTCCAAAAACCTTTGTGAACCAGATGGTATCTTCCTGAGGGCTTGAGTAACGGCTGGCTTTTCTCACTCAGGGTGATTAGATCTAGATTCAGTTTCTTGAGTTAATAAAAAGCCAATTTAATAAGTGCTCCTTATTTGCCAGGCATCAGGATAAACACTTTACAGATGTTATTTTCCTAAATCTCGCACTTGATTTGGTCACTAGTACCCATTTTTAGAATGGAACAATGAGATAGATGAGGCAAAGGATTTAGACACTCAGCTCAAGTATGACAGAGAGGGGACACCAGGGCTCCCTCCTGTGCTTGAAATCTGGGCTGTTGATACCCCCCAATAAGAAGGGAGATAGAGGCCCCCAGGTAACACTTGCTATGAATGCTTCCCTCCATGAACATGCTTTAGGGCTAAATACCAGGCACAGCATGTGGCACTAGCAGATGGCAGGTCACTCCACAGTTCTCAAAGCTTCCCTTGGTGAACAGACAAGACACCAAAGTCGGGCAGAATGAGAAGAAACCCTGTCCAGAAAAGGTGAAGCCTCAGGAAGCCAGGACCCAATGAGGTCAGGGCAGGCCAGTAAAAGCCAGGAGGCCCCCTGGACAGAGGCCAGTCTCCTTGGCAGTTGCTCTCACCCATCCTCCTGGTCAGCACACAGAGGGCAGGACAGGTGGAGGGGACCTTCTGGGAGGCCATGCATGAGGGAGGGTCTTTCAGAGCAGGACCATGCCAGCCCCTCCAGGGGCAGCTGGAGAACTTTTTTGCAGGAAGCAGATGCTGGATCACCTTTCCCTGGCTGTCCACTGCAAGCTCTCTGGCAGCTGAGGGGTGGCCAAAAGGGCAAAGGCAATCAGTCAATTCCTGTGCCTACTTTCCCTCTCATTCTTCTGATTCTCCTCACCAGCGTGGAGATTGCAGCATGACTCACCTCCTCTCCAGAACCTTCCTCCTGAGATGGAGGGGAAACCCCAGCAGGTCTGTGACCCGGAGCCCACCCCCATGGCAGAGCCCACTGGACAAATCCTAGCGGCAGAGAGAGAAAATGGAGGGAACACAAAACCCCCACCACCGAGCAGCTTCGGTAGCAGCAGGGGTAAATCTTTGCCTCCCACACACCATCGCTCAAACCTGCCAGCTTCCAAAGATGTTCAGCTAGTGCAATGGCAAGGGGCAGGCTTGTCAGCCCCGCGTGGGGAGCTTAATCAGCTCCCAGGGCCTTCTCCAGCACCAGCTCCAAAAGTCTGCTTACAATTAGCTCCCAGCTCTAGTTCCTCCATCAGAAAGGCTGGAGGAATGTGTTGAGTTCTAACCCCTGATCAGAAAAAGCCCCAGCAGAAGGTGGAGACAGTGTCAGCAAAGAAGTAAGTGCCAAAAGGTCAGCTGCTATGTTGTCACTTTCCTGACACCAGCCCCCAAACTGCCTCCCCTTTCTGAATTCCCGCCTCTCGTGATTCCGAGAGTCACATCCGACAGGTCGGCCTGTCCCCAAAAGTCCCTGCTGACGCACAGCCAGAAAACACAGCATGCCCGTTCCCTCCTACGAGAAGGGGGTGTGGGAGGGGGGGCAGTGGGGGAAGGGCAGGAGGCCAAGAGAACCCGATTGGCCCCCGCCGATTTCCTTAAAAGCGATTGCCGGGCTAGAGCCAGTTACCCAGCCCAACTGGGTTACGCGGACTGTCAGCAAAGGTAGCGGCACCACCACCGCTCTACAATCCAGCCCCCAGCCGGCCCTGCTCACCAGGTTACCGCACCAGGAAGGAGGGGCTTAGCCTCAGGCCGCCATTCTGAGGCTTGTCACCCCCACCCCACGACACAGCCAGCCCAGTTCGGGAGTCTCCGTCTGCCCGCGGCCGCCTACGCGGGTGCACCGGGCACCCAATCCCGCCAGCCCAAGGGATGGAGCAGGCGCAAGCCATCTGTAAGCCTAGGGGAGCATGTTCCCCCCATCCATGGCCGCCACCTCCTTCCAGATCTTCTTTCTGGATCGCACAGTCTAGCTCAAGAGTGCCGAGCCCAACGAGGCCTCAAGCTGTTCCTTGGCAAGGGACAGAATCTCTGCGGAGCCCACAGGCAGACAGACAAACACGCTGGCCGCTGCAGCAGATAACTGCCTTCTGGGGACCAAGCCCTCAATATGCACGGCCGTACATTTCCAGTGCTAGACCTATTTCTATTTCTAAGGACACCTGGCCGGCCCTTCCCACGGCTGGAAACCGCAGACTCGCCCGCACCCTGGACTCAGCCGAGCTCCTAAGAGCAAACCTCCCGCACCCGGGCCACACCCACCAGTCAGTCGCGCAGCCCGCAGTCACAGAGAGGGAGGTTCTCCTCTCTCGGCCGCACTGGGTCCCTCCCAGCCCTCTCCCCCACCCAAAGTATTCGCCCACCTGGGTATCAACAGCACCCCAGCACTCACCTGGGTATCGAACCCGTTCTCCACTGAGCCACTCTTGCGCAGTGTGAACCCCTCCCCGCCGGCTCCTGCAGCCCCCTGCGATTTCAGCGGGATCTGGCTGGGGTAGGCGGTCTTGCTCACCTCTACCTTGCTTCCCAACTTGAGGTAGCAGGGCTGGGGGCCGGCCCGGGCCGGGGGCACGTGCAGGATGGGCGCGGCGCTGTGCACGGGTTTGGGCAGTCCCGACTTCATTTTGGAGGCGACCAGGATGGCCGGCATCTTCTCCCGGGGCTTCGGCTTTCCCAGCACGTCCCTGGCAGCAGCGGCGGAGGCGACCGCTAAAGGCAGCTCGGGCAAGCAGAGCAGGCGCCGGGACTCGGCCCGCGAGGCGCCCACCAGCAGCGAAGAGGGGGAAAAAACCCGGTTCGGGCAGAGCTCGAGGCAATCCTTCTCCCGCGCCTGCGGGATGCGGGGATGGGGTCGGCGCGCTCAGCTGGTCCCACCTGGACGGCTGCTGCTGCTGGGTCTCTCGCTCTTCCTGGAGGCCTATTCAAGGGCTCTGCGAGCTCCGGGGCTGTGGCCTCGTACGATTCTCCACCTGGGAAGTCGAGGCTTGAACGCCCATATTAACTTGTCATTGCATCTCCGAAGTGAGGAGGGCCCCTTTGGAAGAGAAGCTGTCGCTGATGCACACCTTCCGCTCTGGGAGGCGGCGGCTGTGAAGTGAAGGCGGCGGGAGAGTGAAGGAACGAACGAGCTGCGGGAGGGAGGGAAGGCGCGAGCCGCGGAGGCTGGAGAAGAAGGGCACCCGGAGCCCCGCGGCGTCTCTTCCCAGAGGCCGTCGCCGCCCTGATCGCTAGCACCGCAGTGTCACCGCGACGCAAAGGCGCGGCGAGAGCCCCCGAAAGGTCTATCTCGGCGTGACAGTCAGTCACCACTGCCCAGAAGCCCCCGGAAAGACAGCACCTTCGCCAGTGAGGGTCTGCACATGCTCCGTGCGCTCTGTGGCGCAGGAAGGCTGTGGCCGTGGGGACGCGGGCACCCGGACGCGCTGCTGCTTGGCGGGCTAGGGCAAGGGCTGCGCTGGAAAAACGGCCGCCGCGCTTCCCGGCGGGCTGCGCAGGCTGCGGGGCTGGGCGCAGGGTAAGGACAGGCTGCGGCCGGCGCGGCTGCGGCGCGCGCTGACAGCCCGGGCCGCCCCGGCGCGCCCATTGGCCCGCGGCGCGCCAATCACAGGCCGCGGAGCTCACTGCAAAGGGGGCGTGGCCTCAACTCAGGGGCCGCGGTCGAAACTCTGGGGCCGCGCTTGGCCGCAAGTACAAAGCGGGCTGCTGGCGGCTCTGCGGCACGGCTCCCGCCGCGCGCTTCCCCGCGGGTCCACACCCCCGCGGCCCTGAATCCGCCTTTTGAAAAATGCCCTTTCGAATGCAAACGCCCGCCCTGGGGCTCCGTGAGCAAGTCCCGGGTGTGTGTGAAGGGGGCGTGTGGAGTGCCAAGGGTGGTGGTGTACGCGGATGGGGAAGTTTGTTTCCTTTTGCAGACGGTTCTGGTCACCTTAACGGATCGCGGCTTCCCGATCTGGCCTGGGCAGAGCCCTTCTGGTCTCCCGCGCTAAGAGCGTGCCAGCCGTTTTACCCGCCTTTCTCCATGCTCTTCCAGGCAGGCGATTGGGGCCTCCCAATAGCTTCCTCTCCAGCTTTCAAAGGCTGCACATTTCACAGAACTATTTGAAGTATTTATAGACAAATACAATAGCCAGGGAAGCCTCCCGCCCTGAAACAGCTCCTCCAGGCCGCCGGCCCCACACCTTGTAATTAGAGTGGTCAGCGGAGGAGTCCAGGGAGAGGCTCGGGGACCCCGTGGCTGGACCGAGTTGCTCGTGTTTCATGTGGGAACCCCGCCTCAGAAGCACTGGCCCCACAGGTTCCTCGACTTTGATTCACCCCAGGATTTCTCTCTCTCAGCTGCTATTGGGGTGCCTGGCTGATGAAGTATGTGGAGTTTGGGGGAGGATGAGCCAGGTAGAAGCAGATGTCATAGTTTATGGATGAGGGACCTCATACCCTCATCCATAACAATGGAGTGTCATTGGATACATTTCTTAAATTTTCTGTGCATACTATAGAGCTTCGGTACTCACTTTGGATCAGGTGGTTTGACTACATTTATATAATAATGCGCTGTTGGTCAGATTAAACGCGATAAGTCATGTCATGTAAGTACCTGGCAAATGTAAGGGACCAGTAGAAGATGAATATTATTATTCTTCCTGCTATTAAGTTACAGCTAAACCCTCCCCTCCCCACTCCGCTGTGCTTGTAAGTTACATGTCTCTCCATCTCAAGCTGTGGATGTGGGATCTCTCCACTGCCAGAGAGATGCTCAAAGGATTAGCATTAGGGTTAGCTTTTGGATTCCAGGTAGCCCACTTAGGACCATGATGGGCTACCCT
This sequence comes from Cryptotis parvus, assembly GCA_021461705.1. Classification (NCBI taxonomy): domain Eukaryota; kingdom Metazoa; phylum Chordata; class Mammalia; order Eulipotyphla; family Soricidae; genus Cryptotis; species Cryptotis parvus. The sequence continues at coordinate 43,105 of JAJIBD010001814.1, forward strand.
GGAGCACTGGAGACTAGAGCAGTCTCCATTGCCTCAGGGTGTGACCCCAAGTCAAACAAGAAAAGAAAGTATCCGGATCAGAAAATGGCAGTAAGTTTTAAACAACTTCTAGTATTAAAAAATGAGTAGAATCCTTTGCAACTACTACCAAAGTGTGCTAAGCCTGTGATGATAATAAGACCTCAGTGAGCAACACAACTGAAGGTGCATGTACTACAGACAGGATGGGGTGTGTGTGTGTGTGTGTGTGTGTGTGTGTGTGTGTGAAGACCCCTGTCATGGCAACAACAGCCCCTCAGGGAAGGGAGGGATAAAAATGAGTCCAGTGTCTCCTTACACCCCTGGCGTGTCATGTTTTATTCCACCCATTCTAGAGAGCCACTTTCCACTCTAGCTAAGCTGAAGCACACAAAGTCTTGTATATAATTTCAGGTATCCTCCCTCCCTCTGAAATTAAATCCCACATGATCCCTGTCACTAACTCTGCCCTTTGCCATCTGATATGTCTTCATTTTTTGTTGCATGTGCTTATTAAGATCATAAGCCTACTGAAGTTAGTAACTACATGTTAACTTTCATTTGTTTTTCTCAACATGGAGTATAATTCTGTGGGCAAGAGTGCCACAGAAATCATATTTTGAAGAATGAGTGAATTCCTTTGGAAGACAACCCTTTAGAATCAGATGCACAAGGTCACAGAAATACTAAACCTTGGCCCTCTCCTACCCAGAACTGTGGCTCTGGTCCATATTCCACAAGTTTGGGTATGATATTCCACTTTGAGACTGGAAGTAACTGGTATTGATAGAGGGTGTGATGAAAAGGAACTGCTTCCATTGTTGGTGGAAATGTCTCTGGTTCAACTCCATGAAGAACATTGTGGAAGTTTTTACCAAGAAAAAAGTAAAGATATGGCATTCATATAACCCACCTCCTGGCACCTATCCCCCAACACAAAAATCCTAATTAAAAAGAGAGGGCATGAGCAATAGCACAGAGGGTAAGGCAAGGCACTTGCCTTGCATCCAGCCAACCCAGATTCAATCCCTGGCATCCTATATGGCCCCCTGAGCACCTCCAACAGAGATTTTTTTACATTTATTTTTTTAACAATTACAAAAATGTTCATGTTTGAGTTTTTGGCCATACAGTGTTCCAACACCCATCCCTCCCCAGTGCCCATTGCCCTCCACCAATGGCCCCAATTCCCTCCCCTCCCCTAGCCTACCTCCTTGGCAAGTTCTTTATCTCTTCTCTCTCTTTCTCTCTTCCCTCTCTTACATTCCAACAGAGATTCTTGACTGCACAGCCAGGAGTTATACCAGAGCATCGCATGGTGTTGCCTCCCCAAACAAAACAAAATAAAACAGACATAATAAAATGTTTACTAAGAAAGATATATGTACATATATGGTCATTGTAGTACTTAAGACAATAGCCAAGATAGGGAATCAACCGAAATGTTCATCGACATATGAATGAAGTTGTGGTATATATACACAATGGAATCCTATGAAGCTGTAAGAAAGGGGAAGAACTTCCAGTTTGCTGGAACTTGGATGGAACTGGAAGGTATCATGTTCAATGAAGTAAGCCAGAGGGAGAAGGATAAATACCAGATGACCTCACTTATCTGAGGCATGTAGGGAAATAAAACATGAGGGCTGACAGATCAAGTGAAATAAACCATTGACTTTGGAATTGACGGTGTCAAATGACAAAAAATGTAGACAGATAACCAAATGGGTGTGGGGGTGGGGAGTGAAGAGGTAGGCAAGATGGGTGGCAGCAGTCGTACAGCAGGCAGGGCCCGAGCCAGGTTCAGTCCCCTGCATCCAGACGTCTCTCCAAGCACTGCGGGCATAAACCCTGGGCACTGCTGGGTGTGGCACCAAAAATGGCACAAGAAAAGGAAGTAACTCACAAATGATTTGGCTACTTGTAGAGGGTCTTTGGCACTTTGGGGGGTAGTGATATATAATTGTGTACATCAGGATAGTAAGTGTTGATATTACTATTGGCATGGTGCCAATACCATAATAATTAAAACTAACAAAAGAGATTGTATTTTGACTTTATTTTTCATTTTTATTTATTGAATTTGTTATCTTTTTAAAAAATTTATTATACTACCATGATATACACAATTACAAAGAAGATGTTCATGATAGGGTTTCAGTCATACAGTGTTCCAGCACCCATCCCTCTACCATTGCACTCTTCCCAACACCAATGTCCCTAGATTCTCTCCCCATTGCCCCAGTCTGCCTCTATGGCAAGCACTCTCCTCCTCCTCTTCTTCCTCCTCTTCCTACTCTTCTTCCTCTTCCTCCTCCTCCTCCTCCTCTGCTCCTCCTCCTCTTCCTTCTCCTACTCCTATTACTCACACTTCTCTTCTTCTGTCTCTCTGTCACGGTCTCTGTCTCTATCTGTCATCTGCCTCTCTCTCTCTCTCTCTCTCTCTGTCTCCCTTCTTTGACTTTAAAGGTCATGAAAACAATTCTGTAACTAATGCAGTGGTTATCAAGGCAGAGTCCCTAAACCAGTAGCACCTAGAAAGTTGTCTGAAACTTCACAACCCCAAAGTGTGCATTTAAAGATAGTTTAGGAGTTAAGGTGCTTGCCTTGCAAATAGCTAAACAAAATCCATTCCCTGCACTGTATAGGGTCCCAGAGTACCTCCGAGAGTAACCCTGAACACAGAGCCAGGAATCGCCCCTGAGCATGGACATGTGTGTGGCCCAAAACCTTCCTCCACCAATGAAATAAAATAAGCATTTAACTTAGTGGTTTCTGAAGTTTCAACATTTATTCTCTTTTCAACATCTCATGCATCCAGAGTGCTTTAAGCATTAATATGGATAAAAATCACTGGAGGTCTTGCAAAATAAAGATTCTGATTCAGTAGTGGGAGCTTTGGGAAGGAGGTGCCATAGGTGATGCCCAGGCTGGTGGTCTGGAGTGTATTTAGAGTACTACAGACAAATAAATATAGTAAAAGAGTTTATTACAAGGGCCATCTGTAAAGTAACTTCTTGTCACCCTGTGTGCAGAAAAGGATTCTAAGAGCAGTAGCAACCTGACCAGTTAATAATGATTGGCATGAAAATAGATACAGAAATAATTACATGTTGCGTATTTGCATCTCTGCTCTCTCATCATTTATATCATTATTTTTTGCAAGGTCATTTGGGAAGTTCTGGGATTCTCAAGTATGTAATAACATTGTACATTCTTTTCTATAATCTTTTTACATATATTAATGTACCTCTTGTAAGCCTAATATCCCAGGATTTGGTAAACATATGAGAATCCACCTTAATACAGTGTGATTTATATAGCTAAAATCTGGCAATTTCTCATCCCTTTTGATCAAAGACCAAGCTTTTGGTCTCTTTCCAGTGTTCTTTTCCAGCCTTCTCATCACTTTAATAATTTTATTTGCTCTTTCCGGGAACATTTTTCATCTCCTTTTATATCTTTCCTATAAACCCTCATTTTCCTTATTTAAAGCACAATAATTTATTATCATAACCAGGCAAGAAGAAGAAGCTATTTTTTCCCTTTGGGCAAAAGAGAGAACTGCAAGATTCTTCCTTAAATATGATCATCTCAAATTATTCTGAAAAATTCTCTAATAAGGATGCCAGGCTAACAAGAAAGTAGTCATTATACACCATTGTTTCGCAAATACTAATTCAGAGACTTGCAGCTGCTTTGGGAAGAGTATCTCTTCTAGGTGTTTAAAAAAAGGGTCTATGAAGAAATATACAAAAAAAAAAAAAAGAAATGTACAGATATTCCAAAATTACCTAGTTCTCTGATGGCCTAATCTGAAACCCATTACCAAAACTCTCAGGAGTCCCGTTTCAACCAGATGAGGGCTCCCGATTAACGAGCCACCCTATCTGGGCATGCCTATAGCACTGCTTTCCTTTCTTTTTGCTTTTTGGGTCACACCCAACGATGCTCAGGGGTTACTCCTGGCTTTGCACTCAGGAATTATTCCTGGTGGTGCTTAGGGGACCATATGGGATGCCGGGGATCCAATCCAGGTAGGCTTCATGCAAGGCAAATGCTGTACCGCTGTGCTATCACCTTGTTTCCCCCCACTTCCTTTTTTTACAGCATTGCTTTCTAACCTGGCAGCAGTCACTAGTGATTAGTTGAGTGTGAACTGGGCTTCAGAGCTGACCTGCAAGTGACCAGCCCCCACAACCCATCCTTCATCTGACTTAATGGGCCCTCACTGTGCCAGACCTCCCGAAAAAAGCAGTCTTGTGAAGAGTCTGAAATGTTTTTAACTCCAGCCTACCACAAAAAAATGTGAGTTTTGGGGGGAGAAAGTCAACAGCCTTTCAGAAACTTCTGATTATGAATGAGAAAGGGACATATTGCAAGATTCTGGAATAAAATTAAAAAGGAAAATATTCATGAGTCTATTTAAAATTGAAAATTCACACTAACTTTTTTTAGAGCAATTTTTTTCTTTCAGTTTATTAGGTTTTGGACCACACCCAATGGTGCTTACTCCTGACTCCATGTCCCTGGCGGTGATGGCCATGTGCAAGGCAAGTGCCTTAACTTCTGCACTATCTGTCTACCACCCCTCACTGCAAATACTCTTTTCTTTAGTTTCCTAAACACGGGTTGGCAATGTAGGGTATATATCCAGGGACAGCACAAATGCTCACCTTTTGCTAATGCCTGAGTAGAGAATCCACTGTTCCTGGAGAAACTGGGTAAGAACCTTGGGACAGCTCTTTAGGAACTTGGTTCACCCTGCCCACCCTTTCCCTTCAACCTGACTTTTTCGGATAAGTGTGTGCAATTCATGGTACATAATGGTGACTTCTGGTGGTTCATTGAGAAATGCTGACTGTAGGACTGTAGGATCTCTCACCAGTTGGTACTGCACTGGAGAGAGAGAGAGAGAGAGAGAGAGAGAGAGAGAGAGAGAGAGAGAGAGGAGAGACAGAGACAGAGCAGAGAGAGAATATGTGTGGGGTGTATACTTAAGGCAATGGCCCTATTAGACAGCTGTGTAATAAACTATTGCTCAATCAATCTACTATGGAGTTGTTTAGTCATTGATCCAATGAGAAAATTGTTGAAAGTCATTTTTGTGTTAAGCTTTGACATTATGATGTGGAGCAAATGATAAGTTTTTGTTCTCTGCTTTAAGAATCAAAGAGTGATGCAATGGTTACTTCCTGGCCTTCAGATCACTCCTGTCTCACAGTGAAAAATCTTATAATTTAGGGCTGGAACAATGATAGTAGAGCAGGTAGTGCACTTGCCTCACACAAGATCAACCCAGGTTAGATACTGTCATCCCATTTAGTCCTGAGCATCTCCAGGAGTAATTCCTGAGTGCAAAGCCAGAATAAGCCCTGAGCAGTTAGGTGTGACCAAAATCCAAACAAAAGACCCTCTTATAATCTAGGGGGAGAACAAATGAGGAAATTGATGAAGATTATGCTAACAAAAGGAGCAATGAAAACTCTATACTATGAAAAGTAAGGAGCGATGTACTCTGTGTGGGATTAGCCATTCTTTTGATTAGTTTAACTTTTGAACTAACAATTGAAAAGTAATGACAAGGAATCTTGTCACACTTAGTGTCCAAACTCTAGGGACACACTCTCCTATTGCATTTATTTTTTTGCAGTCATGGGGATAAAGCAAACCCAGAACCTCAGGCATGAAAATCAGTGCTCTATCACTGGACCACATCTCTGGTCCTTTGTCTCCTGCTCTATAAATTAAGAGATGCATTCCTTCATTTATATTTGTTCACTCTACAAAGGATCTAAGGGAAGTCCATGAAACTAGTGGCTAAATATGAACAAGAATAAATGTAATTGAGGAAAAGCATTCCCATTTAAAGCTTAGACTCTGACTACTTTTGCCTTTAGTAGGTGAGGGAGATTGTATAAATAGATTGCATCATTAGAAATGTAAGTGACCTATCACTTCCTTATTCAGGCACTAGAAAATACTAGAAAATAGGCAACCTGAAATTTCAAAGCCACCCCCTCTTTAAAGGCCAGCCCAGAGTTCAGGATCAGACTATAGTGTTATCTATAATAAGTGAGGAAAATTCAGTTCCATGAGAGTGGTTTATTGTGGAGGGCTCCCCCAAATGGAATTACCAGGGCAATTTAAAGAGACCCCCCAATGGGGACAGAACAGGCAGAGCAAAATGGCAAAGGGAAACTCTTTCTTCAAAACAGCAATAAAGCCTGCTGTGCTACCAAATGTTTTGTGTGACTAGATTTTTCTCTTGACGGCAGATTATTTTTAAAACGCTGAGCCTAAAATCATGGTTCTTTTTAAAGCAGAAGGAAGAGAACAGGAATACTAGTGAGAGTATGGGTGAGGGAGTAGAAATACATGGAGTCAGTGATGGCCATGGAATGAAAACTGGGTCCTTTCCTCATCTTTAACCCTGCACTCGGTAAATTGCAGAATCCTGTGCAGGGAGCTGCAGGTCCCAAATGCTGAGGGATTGGATTACTAAAGCAACTTAAATAAAACCATCTATTGACAAAGACCTTAGAGTATCAGAAAAATGTCAGTAAAAGATAAATATTAAGATTGTGTGTGGGCTGGACATGTAAGCGACTTGGCATGACCACTGGACTAGAGGTATCACTGATTGGATCTCACTGGACGCCAAAAGATCACGTGGCTGTCCACCTACAAGATGGTCAGACTTCTTCATCAAGACCCTGAACGAACAGTTAGAGGCTCTTCGTATTCCTGGAGCAAGCAGGTGCCATTGGGCTACACTGGCACGTGATAGGGTCAAATGGAAACGTTACTGGCGCCTGCCTCGAGCAAATCAACGAGAAATGGGATGTCAAGTGAACAAGTGGTCAAGTGATCTGTGGACAGAGAAATAGGGAAAAAAGGAAACTAAAAATGTTTAAAGTCCCCAGTCCATGCCACTGGGTCGAGCTAATGGTGGCTTCATTTATGTGATGCCCCTGCTTCCTATATGGTCTCCTGAGAACCCCAGGAGTAATTCCTAAGTGCAGAGCCAGGAGAACCCTTGAGCATCACTGGGTGTGGCCCCCAAACATAACAAACAAAGCATCCAAAAAAATCCAAAACCAAAACCCCAGACTTAAATAAAACAAAACCAACTATGATTTATGCAGCTTTTTAAGACTATAGTTAGGTTCTACTCTAAAACACCTTACCTTTCTCATATCTGATTCTCACAAAAGACCTATCAAGTAGATGGGTATTATCATTTTGAATTTATAGAAGATAAACTGGTTCTAGTGTCTTATCTGGGATCAAAATAATATATAATATATATAATATATCAAAAGAATATACAGTATATATGACAGTATATGCTGTATATATGACAATCTACTAGCAAAATAATAACCATATGACAACAGTAGTAGAAATCATATGAACAATTACCTATCCTGTGTGGTGAATTCCCAAAATACTTATATGGAGGCACAGCTGATCCATTTAATCAATCAATCAATCAATCAATTAAGCCTTTTGAGGTCACACCTGATGATGCTCAGTGGTTACACCTGGTTTTGCACTCAGAAATTATTCCTAGCAGTGCTCAGGAGACCATATGGGATGCTGGGGATGAACCTTGGTCAGCCGTGTGCAAGGCACAGGCCCTATCTGCTGTGCTATTGCTCCGCCTGTAGTTGATTCATTTTACAGTTGAGGAGGCAGGTGGAAAGGCTTGGGAAAACCATCCTGCTTTTGTTTTAATAAGTTGCCGTTTTGATAGTGAAGCAAGGAATGGGCCCCAGAATGGTTATAGGGGCTTGTCTGATTGATGTGCTGGGATCCACTGGGCCAATGGTCCTTAAATAAGCAGATCACTAGCATACTGTGAAAGGAAAATACCTCTAACCTTCTCTCACCCCAACAGACCTAAAAATTAGAATCTGTGCTGGCATTTTAAAGAGGAACTCAAGTCACATTACTCAGTTTAATGTCTTTAAGCTTTCCTCTGTGCCCTACTGTGTGCTAGCATAACCCAAGGAATGAAAAAGTTCAGGCATCACAGGCCCCATCTTGGATCGATTAAATCAGACTTTCTAGGGGTGAGCCCAGGCACTGGGATAGCGCAGAGGTCCTGGAGGGCCAGGCAGATGGAAAAGCAAGGCTTGCAGAAATGCTATAAAGGCTTTTTCTCTATCTAAACTTGAGTGGAGGATTATTGAGGCCATAACTGGATCATTTTAATCAATGTGAACAAGCAGTCTGGAAAATCTCAGGCTTTCTATTACTTCCTGAGCTCAATTTTCCTTTGAAGAGACCCGCTCAGACCATCTCGCTGTGCCTGCAGCCGGGTAATTGGTCAAATGCTCTCAGCAAGCACTCGGTACTTCAAGCAGCCTGACCACAGCTGAGTGCTGGGTTCTGGGTACTCCGTGATTAGTGTGGGCCTCTGGCTCCCGACCAACGATGTTCCTGGCCACTCTCTCAGCTGCCATTTCCTCTTTTGGTCACTGTTCTCATCCTGGGAGCCCTCATGCCTACCCTCTGACTGTCCCAGCCCGGAGCCTGGAGAGCATCAGCTGGGAGGCTGGGAGAGGTCCCTGCTCCCAGCCCCTGTCTGACCCACAAGGCAGAGGAAGAGATGATGGTTGAGTCCATAAAAGGATACGCTGGCATGAGCAACCTCAATAGTGGTGTGTTAAGAAAGAAATCAATTAGAGCTTTGGAGTGTACTTTGTGATCCTTTTTCTTTATTTAACAGCATTCTTAGGGCCAGGGAGATAGCCCAATGAGGTGGAGTGCACGCCTTATGTGCAGGAGCCCTGGACTCAATCCCTGATGCCACACTGACCCCTAAACACCACTGGGCATGGCCCCAAACTACCCCCCCACTCCCCACAAACTAGCTTTAGTAGAGGGGTTTATTTGTTATTCACATTTAGGTTAGCCATAAGTGCATTTTAAAGCATACTTATATATGTATATGTGTATGAATTAATGTGCTTAGAAAATTAAGGAAGGAATCTCTCAGCAAATTATTAAGTAGTTGCTTCTGAGGGACAAGTGAAAAGGCTGGTGACATCTTTTGCTATGTCATCACACTATTTGTTTTAAAATATCTATTTTTTTATTGCTTTTGGGGGCAAGTCACCATACCTGGCAGTGCTCAGCAGTTACTCCCATCTCTGTGCGTGGGGGTCCCCTGAATCCGTATTTGGATACCATGAGGTGCAGAGAATCAAACCCAGGCCTCTTACAGGCAAAGCCAGCACTCAGTCATCCTAGTTCCTGGTCCCTAGCTCCCTAGTCCTATATCATGATATAGGACCAGCCTAGCTCCCTGGTCCTATATCGTTGCTTTAAAGGATCTAGATCAGAGATTTTAACTTAATTTTCTATGGAAATTCCTGTGTTTTCCAAATAAATACATGTAGTTGTGTTAACCTTTTATTTATTCAGGGAACACTTAGTAGGTCTTATAATGAGCAAAGCCTGGACCCAAATGCTGCTGATTTGGAAATGAGATAGCTCCAACCCATCCGCCGCTTTTCCTGCAGAAGGGACCATCTCTCTCCTGAACAATAAGCACCATTAGCTATCAAGATTTCAAATTCATTTTCAATGAAAGAGAGATTACCCATCTATTTACCTATCTGCCCAACACACAGCTTAGCAGGATTCTTTCTTGGAATCTTTTGGAAGAAATTCCAAGACAACTGGGAAGGGTTAGCCTAGACCCACAGCCTCTTTCCCCTTTTAGGGAAGCAGTGCCCCACAAAATCACACTCCACAAGACCACCCCTAAGCAAGGACTAGAAAAGATCTTCTTTCCCCACTCATCTTCCAAACTCTCTTTACACCACTGAGGCTGGAGTGCAGGCGAGTCCCTGTCCTGCAGAAAGAAAGAAGCCAAGAAGAACAGCGGCCAGTCTGCTGAACAGGAACCCTGCCAGGCACGTGGAAGAGGGAATTCTCATTCACAAGGCTCCTGGGCTGAACTCAAGCTAGTCTAAAAACTGTCAACAAAGCAGAGACGCCCTGTGAGGATCTATTGCACCCAGAGATCATTGAGAGACACTAAACATAAACAGCTGTGTTGATTCCTGCTCTCCAAGAGCCCAGGCAAATAAAGTCTCAGAGCTTGGCAGATGGGGGAAAAAATACACAAGGATTTTCTTTTACTTCTTGGCTTAGAAAGATATTGTTTCACAAATACTTGGGGCAAGACACACCATCTCATCTCCTTTATTTTATTTTTTAACTGCCTGGCAACTTTCTGAAAACTCCAAGTTGTGCAAGAACTTTTTTGACCTTTACTGATAAATGTCAGAATTTTCTCCTGGGGCAGTCTACATACCACAGAGAAGAATCTGCTAGCGTCTCCCTAAGGCAGCACCCAAGACCATCTAGCACTGTCACTCTGGCCTTCTAGACCCCACACACCATCTCCTTGGCCTTGGGGCTGTTGAATGAGTGCCCCTGCAGAAGCCTCTGCTGGTAGAATTGTCGGTCCTCTTGCTGGGACCATGAGGGTTGGGTCTGGCTATGGAGAACCAAGTCTTTCAAGGCAGTGGGTCTGCCAAGCTAACTTCCTGTTAAATTATCAATAAAGTCATTCGGAATCCCTTCAGAGGACCACTTTGGCATTTGCCTTGCCTTTGATCCTTTTATGCTTGATGTTGAATTCTCTCTCTGGTCCCCAGAACCTTCTTTTCTTCCCCAGAGGAGGAACTCTGGCAGAGTGTGTACACTTCAGATTCCTTTCTGTCAGAGGGCAGGAAGGAAAAAGAAGATGAAGGATGGAACCTGCTTGAGAATCCTGGATTTCACCTCTGAGGGACTGTTGGCGTGAGCTCCAAGCTCTTCTTGCAGCCTCCACTTGCTCATCAGTAAAATGGAATGAAGGTAAGTTTTCTACTGTGGACAGCCAAGTCTTGCCAGTGTTGCCTGGAGCAACGCTAGAACGTTAGGAGTTGCTATGGCCTTTGATTCATTTATTTAAATTCTATTGTAAAGTCATTGAACGAGAGACCCTATGCTGATGCTTGGTGATACAATGTTAACAAGAACCAAAGCTCTTTTTTAACTTGAGTTTACATTGTAATCAGGGATTTGGACAAAAATCAAATAATCCAAACAATGAATTTCTTTTAATTAAAAAAAAGTTTTTACATATGGGACTACATGAAGCTAAAAAAGCTTCTGCACCTCAAAAGAAATAATGAGCAAGATACAAAGACAGTCCACAGTATGGGAAAGGATATTTACCCAATACCCATCTGATAAGGGGTTAATATCCAGAATATATCAGGCACTGGTAGAACTTTACAAGAAAAAAAACAGCCAACCCCATCAAAAAATGGGGGAGAAGAAATGAACAGAAACATCGACAAGGAAGAAGTTTAAATGGCCAAAAGACATATGAAAAATTGCTCATCATCATTAGTCATCAGAGAGATGCAAATCAAAACAACAATGAGATATCATCTCACACCACAGAGACTGGCACATATCCAAGAGAGCAAGAACAACAAGTGCTGGCGTGGATGCGGGGAAAAGGAGATTCTTATCCAATGTTGGTGGAATGTCTACTAGTACAGCCTTTTTGGAAAACTATACAGACATTCCTCCAAAGACTGGAAATCGAACTCCCATTTGACCCAGCTATACCACTCCTGGGAATATACCCTGGGAAGCCAAAAACGCAACAGAAACACCATCCCTACTTTTATGTTCATAGCAGCATTATTCACAATAGCCAGAATCTGGAAATAACCAGAGTACCCAAGAATTGATGACTGGATAAATAAACTTTGGTCCAACTACACAATGGAATACTATGCAGCTCTTAGGAAAAATGAAGTTATGAAATTTGCCTATAAATGGATGGACATGGAAAGGATCATGTTAGCCAGAAGGAGAGAGACAGATATAGAATGATGGCATTTATTTGCATGATACACACACACATTATGATACCAACATCCAAGGTCAGGCAAAACGTGAATCTGGAGGTTTGTCAAAGGTGGAAATTACCACAAACGTGTGGGAGCAGAGGTTGGGTAAGACAGATAAGGGAATATTGTGCCAATGATTGTCGAAAGTGCTATTACCACATAGAACTTAGCATTAAATACAGGCCAAAAGATACACATGATAACCTCTAAGTATATGTATTACAATCCACAGTATGTAAGAGAAGGAAGAGAGAAAGAGAGAGAAAAAGAGAACGAGAGAAAAGAGATAAAGAACCTGCCATAGAGGCAGGCTAGGGGAGTGGGGAGGGAATTGGGACATTGGTGGTGGGAAATGGGCACTGGTGGAGGGATGGGTGCTGGAACACTGTATGGCCGAAACCCAAACATGAACATTTTTGTAATTGTTTATCTCATCACTGTCACTGTATCACTGTCTTCCCGCTCATCATCGACTTGCTCGAGCGGGCCCCAGTAACATCTCCATATGTCCTGTCTCATGCTAGTAGAGCCCAAGGGCATCTGCTTGCTCCAGGAACATAAAGAACCTCAATCCATTCTGGAATGAGGTCTATAATTGTTGCTGGTTTTTGGCATATCAAATACAACACGGGTAGCTTGCCAGGCTCTGCCGTGCAGGTAGCATACTTAATCTCATGGTAGTATAATAAAATATATTTAAAAATAAAAATATAATGAGGGAAAAAAAGTTTCTATTTTTGGGTCATACCTTCAATGCTCAGCAGTCAATACTCCTGGCTCTGCACTCAGGAATTAATCCTGGCAGTGCTCAGGGAGATGCCAGGGATTGAACCTGGGTCAGCTGTGTGGAGGGCAAATCCCTTACCCAGTGTGCTATCACCCAGCCGCCCAACAGTAAAAATTTTTAAGACTATATGGAGGTTTATGGTTAGCAGACAGAAAACCTGAACACCTTTAGATTCTTATGACTGCTAAGGGATCTCTGGAGAAGGGCTACTACTGCATTAGAATGCAAAGGATAAATTTGAAGAAGAGGGCTGGGCTTGCTTTTTTTTTCCTGCCTGCCCAATGGACTTCCGGTGAAGCCAGGCACTGGGATGGAGAGTTGCTCCCTCCCCTCAGTTCCCTTTCTCTTATTCATGGGGTAAGAGATGGTGTGAGGGTTTCAGCTGCTCTTCTGAAAGCATTTTAGTGAAGTGGAGAGTCCCAGACATGTGCATGGACACTTCACTGTCTGAGTGATCTCAGCCTGGTCACTGAACCTCTCTGAGTCGCACTTTCCTCACATCTATCATTAGTAAGACTCACCTCTAAGTGGGTCTTAATCTTCTGGGGGCAGTGGGGGGGGCTGGGGGAAGACATTAAGAAAAGCACACCCCCCCCACAAACCACAAAAGCACACAAAGAAACCCAAACCACAAAACAAAAAAAAAAAAAAAAAAAACCACAAAACCAAGACCAAAATCAAAATAGTTCTACATCAAACTTTTATTAAATAACAGTAAAAAACCACAAGTAAACCTACAAGCGACCAACCCACCCAAAATTCAAACACCCATTGTCCCTGTAATCCTTTCCAAGCCTTCACCACATTGCTTAACAGACAACGACAATGTGAAACACATCTCACATCGTTATCTTTTTCAAGTTCAACTTTTATTGGAAAAGTTTCCATTGGGATATATTACCTGTATTAAATAAAAAAACAGCAGAAAAAAAAAAAAAAAGACAAGTAGGGTACAGTGGTTGAAAGAAGGATGGCTTTAGAGTTTGACTCCATGAGTTTGAGCATTGCTTTCTTGAGGGCCTTTGGATGAGTTACTTAAGCTCTCTGTGCCTAGGGCTTCTCATATACAAAAATGGGACTTATATCAGTGCTTCTATCACAGGGTTACTGGAAGATTTAACTGAATTAAGATGTGGGAAGCACTGAATCTGTGATTGACATTTGGTCACTGCTACCCCCCATGAGAGTTGTCTTTGCTGGCATATAGCAAGAGTTTAATCCATAGTTATTTCTCCCTGCCTTGGGGTCACCACATGACCTCTTGAGGTGGTCACCCTGAGTAGGTGGAAAGGTTCACTGCTAAAACATTGACTTTAAGGCCCAGAATTTGAGACTATGAGTCCAAAGGAATCTCTGAGCAGATTCTCAGTCATCCTGGAAAAGGGTCTGGTTCTGTAGAACGGGGGCTTCCAACATACACCAGACAAAGAACTGCTGCTTGAGAGAGGCAGACTCCTCCTCTCTGGAAACTTTGCTTCAGTTGATCCAGACTCAGAGAAGCATAGAGGGGGTAGCCACACTCTTTGTAGCCCCAGCCCATGTCTGTCCACTGGGTCAGCAGAGAAGTGCACAATCTGGCTATGGGAATGTCTGTGTTCTCTAAGACATTTATTCAACGTGCTGCACATATTCTTCTGCTGCAGGGTGTCAAACGCAAGTGTTTTCACACCCTTCTCCCCAATGCTGAGGTCATCCTCTCCAAGGGTTGTGCCCCCTGAGATCAGCTTTGCTGAGAGGACCACCTCATCATGTCAGTTTCCTTCCGAGTCTTCCAAATCCTCAATTGAATCCAGATCCACAGGGCAGCCTCCAAATCTCCAGTCCAGCTATGGAGATCAGCCCAGGTGCCATGGTCATCCAGGGCAGGAAGCCAGTGGAATGGCAGCAGGGCTTGGAGTGGAAGTTAAACATATTCTTGCCAGATGCTTCCCTCTCAGTTAATACTGCTACAGAGCACTTGCTTGTCATAGCTTCTTCCTTCTTTTACTAAGGTGGCATGGCTTGGGCATTGGAAGTGGGCTTCAAGTGCAGAATCATCTGATTTCAAATTCCAGAATCTCCCCATGACACCTGATTTGACCTCAGTAACCTGGGACTAAGCCTCCGACATGGCTTCTTGTTGGAGGAAGGCCATGCAAATCACTCCCCTCTGTAAAGTGGCACTAATGCACTTTTTACCCTAGAAGGGGACTCAGAGCCAGCTGCCCATTCTCCCACGTTCCTTCTGAAGGTGGCTAGAGGAGAACCAGGAGAGCAAGAGTGCGCTTCTGACTTCATCACAGGACAGGGCGCCAGCCACAGTGGCCTGGGTGCTGGTATGGGAATGGTCTCTGGAAAAGCTGCAACATTCCATGTGCCCTTCTTTTGCCTCCTTCATTTCCTTCCCTTCTATACAAATGCATACACACATACATGAGTACTCATAGGTAAGTGCCTGTCCAGACTCCTTCTTATGCACATACATGCACATGCGCAGTGCAGCTGGCATCTGGAGGGAAAGCATGCCAGCCGAGGTGTTGAAACCCAGGGAGAGTCATGATTTGGCACCTGTGTAGGGCTTTTCAGCACTTTGGAATGACCGTTTATTTGTGCACCAGCCTTTCCAGAAAGCTTGTCTCTGCGCCATCCTGGAGGGAGGAAACCAGGGCAGAGGCGGTGAAGTGGTCCTGGCCAAGCTGGGGATGAACTTCTCACCCCTGCTTGGTGGTGGGAGCCAGGAGGCCTGTCCAGGTAGCGCCCACTCCTGGGTCTACTGCCCCATTACCCGACAACCACGGGAAAGCCACTGAGTGCTATTGAGACTCAGTTTCCTCCTCTGCAGAATGAGGGCAGTGCTCAGGTCTTCCAATCAGGATTTGGTGGGAGTTTGATCAGCATGACAATGACTCCCATTCACTGAGAGCCTTGCATGCATTTATTTACAGGGTATCTTAGGAATATGAAGTCTAACTTTTTCAAGGGGACCATGATCAGCAGAACTTATGGGTTACCGCTGACTCAGTGTTCAGGGATCGCTACTGGTACCACTCAGGGAGCATGTGGTACTGGGGATCATGGAACTTGAGCCTCCAGTATACTAAGCATGAGCTCAGTCTATTAAATCATTTCTCTGGCCCCACAATCTCCAGCTCTTAAAACAGACCTGAAGGGAATCTTCATAGAGACCAGAGGACTTTCCCGAATCACATAGGAAGGGGGAGGAAGGGGACTTGAAAGCAGGTTCGGCTCACATGTGCAGCAATCACCACCACCTATAGCCTGTCTCCTGGCTCAGAGAGAGGTCAGGAACATGGGCTTTCCTCTCTTCCTGGACTAGCCCATCAGTACTCATCCCAGGGCTCTGTGATGAGCAGGTCTGCACAAGGCATGGATGTTCTGGTGGGCTTGATAGGCAGTACAGGCCCAGATGTGGGTCAGTTATACAGCTTCCAAGAAGGCAGACACAGAGCCAGCTGCTCTAACCCTGCTGGTCCTGATTAAAGGCAGAAGCAGGAGGTAAGAGGGAAGGCGAACCTTCCTTCTCCCATTCCTCCCCCTCAACAAGGCCCATTCCTGTCAGAGCCCATCACAAAGTGCCTGCAGCTCAGTCGCTCCTCCAACACACTGACCCCCTTTTGACTGGGTAGAAAAGTAC
Organism: Cryptotis parvus; assembly: GCA_021461705.1. NCBI lineage: Eukaryota > Metazoa > Chordata > Mammalia > Eulipotyphla > Soricidae > Cryptotis > Cryptotis parvus. The sequence goes on from JAJIBD010001814.1 coordinate 59,477, forward strand.
CAACCACGGTCTTCTTACTCAGCAGTTACAGGTGGGACCTATAACACTGGTTAAAACCCAGCCATCTGATTTAGGTTCCCAAAGCTCTTACCGCTCTTCCTGGTCCAACTTGAATCACATGTTCTAGCCACTTCCAGACATAAAAGCACCCCAACCTCTACCCATAAAAAAAGGCATTCAGAGGCAGACTGTGTGGGGTTCTGCTCACTCCTGTTTTTCAATGTATTGCTCGTAGGCAACAACCCAACCAGCCTCAGTTTCCACATACTGACTATAGGAGAAGCACCTAGTTTGTAGAATTATTGCAGAAATGATAGGCACAAATCCATGAGAAGAGCACATTTAAAATTTTTTCTATGACTGGAGATAGAGAATATAGTGAGTAAAGCATGTGCCTTGCACATGGCCAACCTGGCATTGATCTCAGGCACCAAATATGGTTTGTGAGCACTACCAGGAGTGATTTCCGAGCACTGAGCCAGAAGTAAACCCTGAGCACAGCTGGATGTGGCTCAAAAAAAAACAAAGAAAAAAACAAAGACCAAATGCATTCTTCTGTAGGGTTGCGCTGTGCAGTTAAGGTTAGGCAATCTCTTATATCAGACTGCAATCTCCAAGAGGATGGAGAAGGTGTGTTATGATGTGCGCTCAAAGGCTGGGGTATTGAGATAGCTCAGGGCCTGATGTTCCGGAAATGGGCTTTGAATGAAGATTTAAGTCTATTTATTTGGCAAAATAAAGGGTGTACCCTCATTTACCTAAAGCTAGATTGTGTAATCTCTGCCAAAGCCTAATTTCAGCTTGAAACCAGCAAACCACCGTCTTAGTCATCAAGCGGTCCTGCTGAGTAAGGGATCCCAGTATGAGATGCTGAGCGGAACTGAGACTTGGCTGAGTAAAGGCAGTCTCTGGTGAAGGCAGACTCCTGCACAGGTGAGGAAGGACAGAGTAAAGGTGCATCCATGCATCACAGAAAAGGGAATGATGCTGATTTGGGATAAGTCGGAGTTCAGAGGTTTCCTCTGTTTCACAGGTTTGTCAGACTTCAAGTTTCAGGGCCCACACCAGTTCAAGAGTCAAAAAGAACAAATTCACTTCCGGAATCCTTTCTCCACCTTCCAGATTTCATCTGGAAAGAAGTGGTTTTGACCAGCCCTACCTGCTGGAGTAGAGGTTATTCCTAGCACACTCCTGTGGGTGGCAAGCCAGATTTGTATTTTCTTTTGTGACTGGTGTTCAGTAAGAGAGCTGAAAAGTAGGGCAGCATTTCCCTGTATGGGAGTGGGGGGCTGACCCAGAATTTCAGTGCATTTTGCTGTCTCTTTACAGTACACTGTCCATAAGGGCCTCCAATGAGACTCATTAGCATCTGAAGTGCATTGGCATTCAGTGAAGAGGACCGGATGCTAGTCAAGAGCAATTTTTTAAAAAGCCATTGGACATCTCTTTCTATAGCATATGACCATGAAAGATGCATACTTCTAGCCTGTAGCCCTGTCTGTGCCCCTGGAGCCTAGGGCAGCAGGGCTACACAGGCACAGAGCAACTCAGTGTAAAACAGGTAAGCTGACAGGAAGCAATGGCAGAAAACCTAGAAGAAAAGAGCTGGGGGCAAACATTTATCAAAGGACACTCTGGGCCAGGCCATTGTAGAGTATCTTGTTTAATTGTTGTGACAAAGGATGATTATTTCCTGTTTGCAGACCACACAGTTGAGGCATAAAGAAATGAAAAACCTGCTTTGGTCAGTAAGTGGCCAAACTGGGGTATGAACTCCCCTCCCAGTCTGGTCTCCTTCCTTCGACCAGAAAGCTGGCACTCAGCTCCCAAAGCAAGACCGCCTTGAGGATGCAGATAAAGACTGGTGTGTGACCCTGGCTGAGGAATGAGGAACCAGCAGCTTTCAGGTACCGCCCTGCCAGATGCTCTGGTGCTCATGTGCCCCATGTTGAGTCCCCTGACTCAAGCAGAGAGTGAACTCCAGATCTAAGAAACAGCAGCCTCTCACTCCCGGCAGTGGCCCTAGTTAGTGCTTTGCTGAAGGGTACACAGAGAGCACCAGATCCTCATGCCACAGGCTCCTGGAGTGGGAGGATAAGCACCCAGGGCAGAGGAGGAACAGGTGAGCAGATCTCACAGAGGTGGGGACAGGAAGTGAGAGCTAAAGGGACAGCCACTTACTGCTACATGGGGTGGGTCCCTCCAAATCCATCTGCAAGAGCCAAATTGACTCTGAAATCTCATTGTAAGAAAAGAGCATCCAGGCGACAACAGCCTGACCCTGAGAGCAAGGAGCTGGGAAGTGACACTGAGAGTAGGATTTATTGGCCAGTTCAGGATGACAGGACGGCCCTACTCTGAGCCACAAGAGATGAAGGACTTTCATTCTCTGAATCTCAGTTACTTCATGTTGCAAGATGGTGATAAAACTAATATGTATGTCCGGTAGAATCTGCAGACACACCGCCAGAGCTCAGCCTCTGTGCTCCGTAATATCCGTCTCCCTCTACCACATCCATTCCCTCCCTTTAGCACATGCTTAGCCTTTGATGGCCAACCCGGAAGCCTGCCTTTGTTCTGTAGGAGCTTTTCATTCCTGCATGCAAAGGTGACACGGGCCTGGTCCCTTTGCAGCCCCCAGTGAAGGACAGACTATGGACACATGAATGCTAAGCTTGAGGTGGGACAAATCTGAGGGTCCTCAAAAGCTCCAGAGTTCCCAGCTGGCTGAGGCTAAAGAGGAAGCTTAACTGAAAATCACTCCTTGTTGCCTGGCTTTGTGCTGGGGCTGACCAGTGCTGCTGGGGGTGACCATTGATCATGGGGGATGACCATTGATGCTGGGCCTGACCAGTACGCTGGAGGTTGACCATTGATGCTGGGGATGCCCAGTGATGCTGGGGGATGACCAGTGATTCTGGGGGGCTGACCAGTGCTGCTGGGGGTGACCTTTGATCCTGGGGAATGACCATTGATGCTGGGGCTGACCAGTACTGCTGGAGGTTGACCATTGATACTGGGGGATGATCAGTGATGCTGGAGGATGACCATTGATGCTAGGGGATGAGCAGTGATCCTGGGAGATGACCATCGATGCTGGAGCTGACCAGTGCTGCTGGGGTGGCCATTGATCCTGGGGGATGACCAGTACTGCTGGGGGTGACCATTAGTCCTGGGGGGATGACCATTGATACTGGGGCTGACCAGTGATGCTGGGGCTGACCAGTGCTGCTGGGGGCTGACCAGTGCTGATGGGAACTAACCACTGCTGCTGGGGAGTGACCAGTGCTGCTTTTGCTCCAGAAACACTGAGTTCGCCCACAACCGCAACTTTGAATTTACTTCTGGGGAAGCCAGAGCTCAGTTCGGTGCTGGACATGCGGGCGGTCATAGCAAAGGGAGTTGCAGTTTTACAATGAGTTAAAGTTTTAATCAGTGGATTGAATTTAATTTTATATTTTTGAAAAGCAAAAAGATATCTTTAGATGAAGCCAGATGAATTTGCCAAGATCGACTATTTTTGATTCCAATATGGTAATTTCATATGAATCCACCAAATGGATGTTTCTTTTTTTTCTCCGTCATTATTTTATTTTTTTTAATAATTTATTTTAAACACCGTGATTTACAAAGTACAAACTTTTTCACAATGCAATTGCTGGAAAGATTCATCATTCAGCACCAGTCCCACCACCAGTGTGCCCCCACCACCACCAGAGACCCGCATTTCCCTCCCACCCTCCATCCCCCTCCTGATGCCTGCTCACTTAGCCAGCATCAATTATGTTGATCCTTACAGCTCATATAAGGTAATAGTAACGATAAGGTCATGCCTTTTTTTTTCCCTAGGCAGATGTGTGGGAGTCTGGCCAGTTTCTGCTCTTGAATTCACTTTCTGGGTTTCCAGAACACAGTGGTTTTCTACTGAGAATCCCAGACACACCATCACTACAGCTACTGACACTTATTTCACATCTATCTCAATGTCTACTTGAGCTTTTCCTATTCATACACTGAATAATCCATTCTATATTGGTTGTTGGAGCTACTTCTCTAAATACGGTTGATGAACCTGGTGTTAGACAAAAGTCAATGGAGACCCCCAAATTCTCCATTGTGCCATTTGAGTCCACTGTATAAGAAATTACAGAGGTGGTCCCCAGACCACACCTCATGCCCACACACTTCATTTCTAGAAAATGTGATGGGATACCAGTTAGATGAATATACTAGGTTTTGAGATAACGCACGGGTGCTCTGTGCCTCTGTGCCATGGGTGGGTACATGGGAAACCCCCCATTTACGATCCCAGCCAATCGCAGTTCTGGGTGGGCCCACCAGGCCTTGCCGGAGGGCACTGAGTTGGGGGAGGGCGCCCCAGCTTCAGCTCCCCAGGAAACCTGGTGGATTCAATCGCCCAGTCATGCATACCTGGGCTTAAACTCGACTATTTTGTTGGGTGTGGCTCTGCTGGGCTGTGGAGTCTGGACCTTGAAAGTAGCTGAGGTTGTGATGCATAAGGTTTTCAGGTCTCTGGGGGGTCTGACTGGGATACAGGGGGAGTCCGGCTCTGACCCACTTTCAGGACCCCTCATCAGTCTAGCACAGGCTGAACGGGCAGCAGCCGGATGTTTCCTATAGAAGACGAGGGTTTGGGCCACACATGGCCCTGATCACAACTACTCCTGTATCGGGACTCCTGGCAGGTGCTCCAGGGACCATTCAGTGCCAGGGACTGAACTGGGGTCAGTCACGTGCAGAGCAAGTGCCTTCCTCCTGTACTATCTCCCTCCAGCCCCATCTAATGATATTTTTACTGCCTAGCCCTCTAGCATTACTGCCCACCCCCTATTAATATGAAAACCTTTTTTCCTCCACAGAGCTCTAACTGTTCCCAGTGAGCTCCTGTTCTCTGTCTTTTAAGTTGGCTTGGCCCTTCCGAGAATAGTACTGGCCTCAAATGTTCCCCTGGTAGCTGGATTTATTGGGCTGGAGCTGGGCACAGATGCATTTGTTATTTCACCAGAAAACCATGTGAATTGGGGCCCCACCTAAAAACAGGAGAAAGGGCAGGGGCGTGGGTGAGGGAGAGCAATCAATATTTGTCAAATGGAAAAGGACCAGATCATAAATAGGAAAAGTGTTTTCAACTTTGCCCAAGGGCAATGTTTTATAAGTATATTTTTGTTTTATTTTCCTCAGAAGATGACTTTGGTGGCCTCTTAAAGCAGGTCGCTGTGAACTGGCCCTTTGAAGGGCCGTGGTGCATTTGTGGTACATTTCAGCTTCAAACGCTGCACAAATGAATTCTGTGTTGATGTCAGCATGGCACTCCTGGCTGACAGAGATGTAAAAAAGTGCATGGAAAATTGTTGTTTGTGTTTCCTTTTGCTATCACTACACCAACCTCATGACAATGGGGCGTTTATGGTTAAAAAAAACCCATCTGCTATCTCACCCCACACAGCCTCCCCTCCCCTCCTGTCACGGGAGGGGGACCTCGTGGAGAGTGAGAATCACATAAAATCTGGGCTTCAAACAAAGAGGAAAGTGGGAACCAGGCAGAGGTTAGTAATAGATGACTGAAAGAGGCTGAAAAATGGCGTGGAAAAGGTCTGGAGGGCACAAAATAACCTGCAAAATTGGTAAATCTCAGTCAGAGGTTGCCAGAGAGTGATGGAACTTGGAGGGAATGTGGCAGGTGGGTGCCCACAGCAGGGCTCCTGGTGGGCTTCAGACTCTGTGCTGTGGGGGACTTTAGCTGTTCTGTGACCTCAGCCTGGAGTCCAACAAGTATAATCAATGCAACGCTGACTACAGAGAATAATTAGCACCTCAGCTAATTCATTTTATTGCTTTACTTACTGTCCTTCCCTGTCTCTAATCCCCACCTTAACACATGGGCACACATGTGAAAATAAGCGTACTAAAAGCAGAAGTGTTTCTTCTCCTTTCTGTCACATCCCCAGAGCATAACACCTAGCACATGACAGGTCCTCAAAACATAGCTATTGATTGACAGAAACATAATGACCCAAAAGTTGGTCAATAAGTAGAAAGGCCAGTGAAGGCAAGTGATGATGCTGATTGATAGTGAAGCATTAGCTACAATGTGATTTTGCTCGAGTTATACTTTGCTTACCAAGGCAGGAAAAAATGAACCCAAGTTCAGAAGCATTTGTAGCATGAAGGAAGGAAACAAGAAATAATTTCTGCTTTACCAGACATGCCTCTCGTAAGAACATCCCTATGTGATGTTTTGTCTATAGGGCTCAGAGTCTTCAGATGTTTCCAGCTATACATATGTTTAGCATTAGGTAGCACCAAGCTCCTGGCTTCCTCAGACAAGAGTAAGCAAAAGTAAACATTTGGTTGTGGGACCAAGTGACTCAACTCAGCAGACATGGGTTTCCAGGGGGTTCCTGTGAACAGAAATGCCTGGGGTCTATCCCACAAGGCACAGACTGGAGAGGAGCTTTGCAGGTCTAGTGTTGCTCAGATGACCCCACTGTGAGAACCGAGGTGGTGAGTTCTTCAGGTGAACCCACAAGCCTGGGCAAAGCTGTCAGAGGAGCCCACTGATGTGCCTGGCAGGAGCAAAGCTGTACTAGACACCATAGAGGGCCCCCCAGATGTCACCATGGCGTGCCACCATGGAATCACAGTCATGTGCTCTCACCATCATAGTTGGCCCCATAAAAAGCCTTCAAGCCACCGGACCAGATAGTGGCAGGGGCTAAGCTATGTGCAAAGTGTTCTGAGTTCCACTCTTCTAACTTGGAGCAGAATACAGACCCTCAAGCATTTCATCGCATATTCTAACACCGCAGGGTCCCTCAGAGGGTTTTTGGCCCAAATAAAACTTCAGAGTTATGGAGAGTGAAGGTGGAAAGTGGGCTGTGGCCATCTTGACCCTGTGTCTATCACCGACAGCAGCTGCTGCCAGGAATGGCTGACGAGCTTGTGACTGAAAGAGAGCTCTTGCCTACAGTAAGGGTCAGGAGGGAGCCAGGTGGAAAAAGCCAAAGAAGATCTGAGCAGATGATGTTTTCTCTGGTGGGATCTACCAAATCATTGCTAAGAATGCCCAGGAGCCACTGGCCACGTGTGATATTTTTGGTCTTGAAATGCTGAAAGTCTGAAAGGGGATATACTTGAAATATAAAACATGGAATCTCAAAGATGTTACAAAAAAGAAGAAAAGCAGGAAAATTTCATAGTCATGGGGAAGTGAGATGCTTTGGGACATGTGACATGAAATACTATATGAATTTGGACTACTTGGGTCCACTGACGATTTTTGTTATTGTTTTGTTTTAAAGCCACACCCACTAGTTGTTCGGGGCTTACTCCTGGCTCTGTCACCACTCATGGCAGAGCTCAGAGGATCACATGTAGTCCCAGGAATAGAACCACAACCAGGGTTGGCTATGTGCAAGACAAGTGCCTTACCTCTGTACTATCTCTCTGGACTGATGACTGATTTTTTTTTCTATCCAAGGTTCTACTTTCACAAATTCAATCAAATATGGATGTTGGTTTACTAAATCTGTAGATATGGAATGCAGAGGGCTGATTGTAAATTACACATGATTTGCAATTGCTCTGAGGTTGAGGAGGATGAATTCCCAATCTCTGTGTTGTTCAAGCGCCAACAGTACATTAGAAGGAAGTTTTTTCTTCAGTGTTGCCTCTGGAACATGTCAAATTGCACAGCAGTTCATATGATATTTCCATGCACAAAACTGGCTCTATTGTAGGGATGCCCAGGCTACTTTTGAGGACTGAGGCAGAACAGAGCCCAACAGAGAAAACTCCAGTGCATGTAGTCTTACATCAAAGGCCTAAATTTCAAAGTTTGGGGACCTGGTTCTATTCCTGACTCTTACTTGAAATTGGTGCATAACCTTGCTGGAGATAAGGGACCTCTATGGAGGCCAGTTTTCATTTTGCAGATGAGACTCTGAACTAGAAAACCTTCAAAGCTTCTACAGGAGCTTTCTCTTGTACCAGCAGGCGCACCTGCCCCCTGTCCCTTTGACAAAAGTTCCTGGACAAATCACAGGGAGGGTTTGTTTTCCTTTGGTCTTTGTGTCAGTCTACTCAGAGTGGTCATGTATAGAGGGATGCTGAGACTTATTTTAGTATACTCTGGTCTATTATTTGATTCCTGGGAACTTTATTTTAATGAATTAATTAATGTTTTTGTTACATTATGTTGGCAATTTATATTTGCTGGAGCTGATTAAATATTTTATAGGAGTTAGATCATTTAATACTGGCAATAATACTAAGAAGTGTCACCTACTATTATATGTGTATATATATATATATATATATAGAGAGAGAGAGAGAAAGAGAAAGAGAGAGAGAGAGTTAACAAAGTTGCCCAAAATGATAGAGCAGGAAAGTGGCCCAGAATAAATTTGATTCCAGGTAAACCCAATTGTTCATGCCCCACCACAACAATACACTCCCTGCACTTGTTCTAAAACTCTTGCCACATGGGTTGATCCCCCCAGCCTGCCTCATCCCAAGTCATTGCATATTGACTTTTTAATTCCAGGCCCCATCATTTTCCCCTGACACTGCTCACATGAAAATACCAGAGGACATGGGAGCTGTCAGATGCTACCCATTAGCTGGTCACTGTGGCCACAGGGCGCCCAGCACAGCACTCTAGGTGTCATGTGATCACTCCTCGCTCCACCAAGCATTAGTCACTCTGCCCAGGTGTGCCGCCCCTTGCTCAGGACTTCCAGCCTGTGGCCAGGCAGTCACTGACTGAGAGGGCAGCTTGAGACTAAAGTGGCAAAAATAAAAAGATAAAAGCAAGTCTACTTAGGTACACATGAATCAAGTCAGTCCACAAGGCCTGGCACTAAGTTCTTTCTATGGCATTCTACCCTGCTGCTCAATGGCACACATTGGCACCCAGCATAATCTCTCTATTGCCATGCAGCACCCACATGGCAGAAAAGTCTCTGTGTTCTTGCTGTACTGACATCAATGACCACTACAGACCCTCTGGCAAAGTTGGCTTTAGTGATGGGATGAATTAGTTCCCTAGGGAAACGAATCTCAAAAGCATTCTGTGCTTTTTTTTGAAGGTCCTACTCTCCTTTCACAAATTATTTTTCCGCAAAAATTAAAACAAAGCTAACTACTCATGAGGTAATCATAGCACCATCACCAAATGCAGACACCAAAAGGGAGCTTGCTTTGCTGATTGTGAACACAGCCCCAGGAGGCTGGTCCCTCTTGGCTGATGCTGCCTACCCAGACAGAGCTGTGCCCATTCTGGTAACAGCCCCCATGCCACCCAAGTATTGGCACAACCTTTACCCTGAGTCCTGTTTCCAGTCACCTCTCCCATGCCCCATCACTTCATCCGAACTTTCCTGATCCCAGAAGTCCTGCCTCATCTCCTGATGATGTCTTGAAATGGAGCCCTTAAAATTCAGACATGGGTGAGCATTGGAAAGCCACCCTTTGGGGCTATCATTTGCGATCTCACCCTAGCTGATCTGGGCCAGCTGGGGCTCCCTCAGTCTGGTCTCCCTGATTCTGTTCCCTGACACTGCCACCATATCACCTTTGCCAGGAGGTAAAGTGTATCGTGATCAGGAGGACCCAGAATGAATCACTGAGTATGGCCAACTGGAGCTCTCTGCCTCCATTTCCCAAAGTATCTGGGAGTTCCTTGAGGTGTCCTCCAAGGTTCTTACTCTGTGGAATATCTTCTGCCCAGGGATGCTCTTCCAGGCTCCCCCCAACTCCCTGCCCCAATCATGCTGAATTTTCATGGCCAGATGCTCTTAGGGCTATCAAGAATCAAGCGTGAATGGAAGTCTGCTATCCTAACTGGGCGACTCAGAGCCCAACTGTCTTCTTAGCAATACAGCCTGATAACAGACATTTCCCTGCTGCCGCCTCCTTTTGCTCACTCTTTTATCCATGGGCAGCCCAATGCCTGACATCAGAGGAGAGCTGCTGCAGCTCCTGGGGAGTATACAGTGTCTACGGGCACCTAGAAGCCCCCAGAGCAGATCCCTTCTTTGAAGTCTTACAAGAACACTGGATTTGGTTCTTCTACCTAATAATATATCCTAGTTTTGATCTGGGGGGCAGGGGAGGAATGGGACTTGAAGACCCAGACTCTTTTACTTTCAGGCTCTTCCTGGCTCAGTGCTCAGGGGTCACTGCCAGCAGGACTCGGGTGGGGGTGAGGGAGACCATACAGGATCAAGCCTAAGGATTCTGCATGCAAAGCACGTGCTCACCTCTGAGTCATCTTCCTGGTCCAAGCTTTGCTTTGAAGAGAAGAAAATCAAACACAACATTGGTTTTCTTCCCCTCAAATGTAGGAAAAAAAGTTTGATGTCCATGAAGATGTTGCGGGTCTCCCTGTGGTTTCCCCACCCCCGGGGCTTGGCTGTGTGGTCTGATATACATGACTTTACTATAGCCTCTCAGCCCATGGGGGTACAGGAACAGAAACTCTCTACCATGTCCCACAGTTTGTTGGAATGAATAAGAATGTAACAGATCAAAGCCTAGCTTGGAGGCTGGGTTTGTCTAAGCAACTGACTCCCCCTCTGCTGAGCTCTGTTCCTCTCTGCATGACAAGTACAGGGCTCAGAGCCCATCTCAGAGTCTAGACTGCCCAACTCAGGCCCTAGATGTGGACATTTCCCCCTACATGGGGAGATTCTCAAGTTTATTACAGACCTACTGTCAGAGGAAAGTGCTTTGGGCGCCATCCCCTCTTTCTTCCCAGTTTCTCATGAATCCTGAAGGCAAGTTCCCCAATGGGCATACCTAGAGCCTGAAAGTTTCTTCAATGGACGGACGGAGGCAAGAGAAGCTCTAGAGATAATCTGAGACTTGGCGGTTGACCTCCTCACTGAGGTCAGACCTAATGCTGCAGACTCTCAACCTCTGAGATTCCACAGTCTCCCTGTGGGTCATGGGGCCCTGCCCCTACACACACACACACACACACACACACACACACACACACACACACACACGACAGATGCACACACATTCATGTCTAAGCAGACACATACACAGACACCTACACATGCAGTCTGACACCCACCTACCCCTGACCCCCCACTCAGCTGCTCCTCCTTTCTGTCTGGAACCTGCAGCTATTTTCCAGGTCCTGGGTTTAGTACATCTTGGGAAGAATCCCTCCCTTCCTCCACCTCCTTCTGCCAGACTTAACCATTTCCCTGGAGACGAGATGATAATTTGAAAATTCACCTCTTATTCCAGACTTTCTCCATAGCTCCTGGGAATATTCTCAGCTCAAAACATGTAAGACCCAGAAGAGAAGAAAGAGGAAGGCAAGGAGGGGCTGCTGTGAGTGTATTGGGTGGGGGGACACATTCTAGACCTTTGTAGAGGAGGGTGCTTAGAGGAGTGTGCACCCTTTAAGATGGTTCATTCAGCTGTGTGTGTCCCATGTGTGAGATTTTTGCAGAAGACATGTTTTGATAAAAATTTAAATTTTAGAAAGTGTAGGACCCAGCAGAGAGGGAAGGCCATAACCTGGAGACGGCTATCTGGGGGACGCAATCTATCCAGTTCCTGTTGGTTTGCATGTGCAAATGCAGCTGAAAGCTGTCATGGGGGCTGGGGGGGCCACTAGGGCTTCCAGACTTTCAAAGATGCTGGCTGACAGCCTGCACTTCTCCGGCTTCCAGGACAAGCATGCTGAGAACATTTTGCCCTTTCTAATCCTCCAGGCAGCTCAGTCCTAGAAAGAGTTACGAAGTCTTTAAAGGCATAGAAAGAACTGATCTACCACTACCGAGTTGGTCGTGGGGGGTGGGGGGTTGGCTTGAGTGGGAGGGGTACTGTGAGCCCTTGAGGCAGGAAGGTGGTACCCTGGTGTGGTGTGGTGTTAGAATTATGTGCATGAGACACCACCAATAACAATATTGTTAAAACCACAGAATTTCAATCTATAAAAAATTTCAAACATTTGAAAAGAGCTGAGTCTCTTGGCTCAGATAAGCACCCTACATTCAAACCCTAAGCGCTGCCATATTCTAGCCATGTGACCTTGGGAAAGTGATATAAACTTTCTCATCTTCAGTTTCTCCTTCTGTTAAGTGGAGCTAATAACAGTGCTTGTCCCATAGGGCTTCTGTGGGAATTACCCCTACTGCATATAAATGGATTTGGCCCAGGGCCTGGCCAAAATATTAAACACCCACTAAAGACTAAATATTATAATTGAGTCCAGCCCCCTCACTTTATGTGAGGAAACTGAGACCCAGAGAAGAGAGTGCTTTAAGGTCACACAGCCAGGAGGGGACAGAGAAGGACACACAAGTTGTCTCCCACCCCCAACCCCACATGGGACCAAGCTGCTCCCCTTGTGTCTTGCAGGCAGACCAGACACAAATCTCTGATAGGGGAACCGATGAGCTCAGTTATACAGATTGGCCACACGTGACAGGGGCTGATGTCCAACAAGCAGATGGGTCAAATTTCTGCAGTTGGCATGGAAAGAAAGACCCCTTATACATTTATAAGACATTAACATGTACAACTTTGTAAAAAATTGAGTAGAAACCCACTATGTTTAATAAATTTAATAAGTGAAAGCAATAACACAGATGCTCCAATTCATAAGTAACAGCTCAGTAAAAAGGTCATGACTTTAGCAATACCATTCCGAGGCATAAGTTGTAATAAGCAATATAATTAGTGCCTGCTAAGGGGAGCAGGCATGGGGGGTAGGGAGGGAAATGAGGGTCTTCTTTTTTTTTTGGTCACTCCAGTGATGCTCAGGGGTTACTCATGATTCTTCACTCAGGAATTACTCCTGGAGGTGCTCCTGGGACCATATGGGATACCAGGGATCGAATCCGGGTTGGTTGTGAGCAAGGCAAAAGCCCTACCTGTTCTACTATTACTCCAGCCCCAGGAAATGAGGGTCTTGGGTGGCAGTGAGGACACATAGGTAATGGGACTGGAGGTGGAATATTGAATACTTGAAACTACTCACTGTGAACAACTTTGTAAATCACAGTGTTTAAATAAAGTTAAAAACATTTAAAACAAAAAAAAAGACTGATTCTATTCTGTTCTGTTCTGTTCTATTCTATTTACTTATTTATTTATTCAGTTTGATTGCTGGGGCCCCACAGAACTCAGGACATTCTCCTGGTTCTGTGCTCAGGAGTGACCCCATGTGGTGCTGGCGACTTGAACCTGGGTTACACTGACTGCAGCCACATATAAGGCTCTACTTCCCTCCTGTACTCTCTCTGGGAATAATTCCATCTTAAAGTAAGCTCAGGGCATACAGTTGATACAGTACCTCAAATTTCTGTCACCATGACCATTCTGGAAAGTAGACATATTTATAGCCCCACTTGAAAGACAAAGAAACCCATCTTTGGAGAAGTAATATCTGTGATTTTCAGTTTTTACAGTTCATCTGGGAGTGTATAACCTTGTTTGCTAACTCATTTAATTTTATCAAACAAGGATATAAAAAAAACCCTGGAGCCAGGGAGAGTGTACAGTGAGCTGGGCAATTTTCTTGCATGCAGCTGACCCGATTTGATACCCAACACCTTATATGGTCCCTTGAGCCCTGTCAGGAGTGATCTGTGAGAGCAGAGCCAAGAATAAGTCCTGAACACAATAAATTTAAAAATAAAAAAATACCAAAATTACTCTACCGACATCCATTTTTGCCTCCTGATAAAATAAACAACATTTTAACATCAAGACTGTATCAGGCCATCTAATCAGAACAAAGGTCAGTTTTGCAAATGTATGATAAAGCTGTATTGTTGAAGGCCCAAATGAAAATCCTTATTGTTCTCACATCCCTGGGGACACATGAGGTGTGGCCCAGCGTTTATGCTAGTTTATGGAGCAGAGGTTGGAACCAGGAGGGGCTGAGTGACCCACCAAAGCAGAAAGGGACCCAGCCAGCTGCCCAACATAGCTTGTCCAGCAGGGCTCCCTGCTGGCCACTCAGATGTTCTCTCAGGAGCTCCAAAGACAGCTCCCTACATTGCCTGTTCTGGCCCAAGGTGAAGTCCAGATCGTTTTGGATATGGAAGACCCAGGGCAAGGAACCTAACCAGAAACACCAGCAGCCTTGACTGAGCTGGGTGCCATGCATTTTCCTCTGCACCAAATGGCAGCCCATCTTAGTTCTGCCCTCACCAGGGCATGATGAGCCCATGAGAAAGGCAGCACACCCATCCACCATTACTCTCTTAGGAGCACACCTGCCCGAACCTGCATCAACAAATGCTATCCCAAGGTTTTCTGCTCTCCAAGGCAGCCTAGTGAAGGGGAGGAAATGCAAAGCTCTCTCTCTCCCACTTTTCCCCATTCACAGGCGGGCTGCTGCCATTCGGGCAGGGGCTGGTGGTGGAGGAGGGGATTGGGTGTGTGTCCCAGAATAAGGTCACCAAGGGTTCCCAAACTACAAGATCTCTAAATATTAACACTTCCAGAAATTTTTAAGGGTCATCTTTTCTGACACTCTCATTTCATATGTAGGAGGAAAATCAGTCTAAAACTCAAGCCTGCCAGCTTCTACCAAAAGCAGCTGGTGACAAAAGGACAGTTAAAATTCAGTCTCAGACTAGCATCCCTCATTCTAGCTGGGTGGCTCTGGATTAACTTTCATTTCTCTGAATATCAGTGTTTTCATTTGAGAAAGGAACAAAAGAAACCCAGCCTCCTGGTGTAATCTCAGAAGGCTTAGGCCACCCGCCGCGTGCAGGCAGGTCGGCCACACACTGCTCGAACACATTTTCTTCTGACCAGCTTGTTCCTTTCTCTTGGGCTCTGTGTCACCTATGAAGCAGGGATAATAATTGGATTATGGCAGCTAATGTAAGTAGGTCTATAAAAGGTTTAGCCCAGACTTGGCATAGAGCAGTCACACCAAAGCAATTCCTGTTAGCATCTACCACTGTCTTCTATCTCAAGTCTCCCTTCTCAGTGCATAATAGCGAAGTGTCACATGGAGGGTGCCATGCTGCCAGTGGTGGCCTTCAGCTCAGCAATAGCATGTTCAGGCCAGGGCTTGTCCCTCCCTCTAGTGCTTGATCCAGGGCCACACAGTCCTCACACATGTATTCTGGCTGATGGGGACACAGCTTACATTCTCTCCTTGGGGTGCTTTATCCGACGAGGTGTCCTAACTCCAGGGGAGACCCACCCAGGGGCCCACACAGCTCCCAAGGTGGTCCAGCAACTAACACAGGCACCTGTATAGGAACCTGCTCAGCTGTGCCTGCACTTTCTCTGCAGGTCCCCAAGGTGGCTTCTTGACCAGCAGGCTGGAGGAAGCGCTCATGGGGACATGTCAGATGCTCTGGATTTGGGGACAGGGGCTGGGCACAGGGAATGCCAAAAGTCCAGGCTCTTTTGTGTCAAGGCTGCAGAACTGAAGGGTGGAGGGGGATTTTCCCACCGACCCTCTTGCCAGGATCCCATCTCACTGGTCTCTTATCCGGAGGATCACTGGTTGGTCACTGGAACCAACGAAGAGAGTCAAAGGACTTCAGAAACATCCAGTTAATCTGTTCCCACCCAACAGGTCAGTGTGTGTCCCCAGACCTTGAGAAGAGAGATATGGGTTCCAATGCTGACTCCGGCCCTGACCGAAGTTAGGGTAATTCTCCTCATAACTCTTGCTTCTTCATCGGTGAAATGAGGATAATCAAAGCTGGTTTATGCTGGTACAGCTAAAATCACACCCCAAAGTAGGTGAATCCCTGCTCAACCCCAGCACATGTCACTGTTTAAAGATGTTTTCAGGAAGGCACAGTCTCTGGAGAAGGATGGAGCCTAAGTAGAGTGAGGGCCCCATGAGACTCACTGTCCTGCATGACATGGTCCCCCTGAAACCTGTGGTCTCTGCCCTCAGCCTGGCTCTGCCTCTCTCAGAGGGAGATAAATGGCAAGCCTGTTCATTTATCTGTGCCTCAGATGATGACAACCTACAAAAGACACCTGTCTCTGATGGATCTAGGATAAGTTCTGGCAATGTTTAGGATGGTACCTGACGTGGGGAAGTAGCTCCAAAATGTTGGTGATCACGAATAGATCTCAGTGATGCATCAGCAGTCTGCAATCAACTCTTTTCTGCAGTGGCAGGTGGCAGAAGGCGGCAGACTCAACTCTCTCTCCCTCAGTGCTGTCCGCATGAAGGGATGGTGCTCTGTGGTCAGGAGCACACCCCAAACACAAGTCATAAACAGTTTCTTACCACACTTTCATTCTGACCCTCACGATGACCCTTGGGAACAGGCAGGATCTTTCCCTTTGACAGAGAAGGGTGCAGAGATTTGCCTGAGGGAGTCCAGCAGCAGGGGCAGGATTAGGGTTTTGATAGGAACCGTGTGGCTTCTCGGCTGTTTCCCTAAATAGAACAGGGCTCTGTGGCTCTTTGGGGTGTGTGGGTGTGTTTCTCCCCAGCCCCTCCACTCCTCATTCAGTTCCACAGGTCTTGCTAATTTTTTTTTAAACTGGAGGGCAAGGGGAAAAACGCTAAAAAACAACCAACGGTGATTCAGAAAGCGTCTTTACTCAGCCAGTTACAGGAAACTGGCGGGAAGCAACAGTTAGTCACTTCGGAATGGCCGAGCCCTGACTCACAGCAGCTGGTCACGCTGCTTGGGCCCCAGGCCAGCATGCCTGCTGCGCCCACAGGGCAGGCGGGGGGCTCTGCAAGGGGCAGAGGTGAATGAAAGGGAGGATGAACCAGGGCTAGAGCTGGCTTCTGAGAATGAGGAGCTAGGCCAGTCAGGTCCTGGAATGACAACCTAAGTCTGACAACCTGGTCCATTACTTCTAATCACCCTCTTCTGGTTCAGCCCCAAATCTCTCCATTCTCCGATACCCCAATCTCCAGGTACACTAACTGGCTCACCACATCCAGATCACCCTCTCTTTTACTACCTGGAATGCCCTTACCCTGGACTCATTCTGCCCCAACCCCCATCCTTCCAGACTTTGGGCTTATTGAGGATTCCTGGCCCTCCTTCCCACCTTTATTTCTTCAGCTCTAAACTCAGTCCCTTATTCCTAAAGCATCTAAGGAGCACAGAGCATATAGTATGTATTAAGTTCCACGGTAGTGATCAGATACCATTCTCACCCGCAGGAAGCTGTGTGTGTGTGTGTATGTCTGTGTGTTTCTGTGTGTCTGTGCATGTCTGTGTCTGAGTGTGTGTTTGCAGTAGGAAAGAAGGATACAGAGATAACAGCACAATAGACTCCATACAACAAGGATTTCTTTGGGGAGCACTCCTGGAGTATCTCACTTATTCTAGGGATAAGGGATAGGACTCTGGAGGAGGTGATGATTGAGCTGCATCTTAAAGAGCAGGAATTGATTAGGAGATGGTAGACTGTGAAAGAATATGAAATAATCACACTCCGAAGCTCTCAAAAACAAAAATTCTGTAGACTAGAAATACAGGATCATCGTATTTTTTTCTCGTTTTTTTTACACAAAAGAAGAATGAGGGAAAAGAACCCAGAAAAATCCTGCTAAAATTTGAAAGTAATTTCCTTCCTTTTTCTCTCTGTATATTTTTGTGCCTACAGAGATAGACTAAAAGAACCCAAAACACAATGATCTGATTGTTTTGTAAACTGCCTTTTGATTCAATTATAAATCATGGAATCTCTTAATAATAAAGATTAGTCAAAGATTAGTCAATAAGACCCAGCTTACCACTTATCTGGCTTGAGAGAGGTTTTGTTTGGCCCAGAGAGGTACTCTGGAAAATTCTCAGTTCCAGCCCCTAGCCCTGGACAGGTCAGCTCCGGGTGAGCTCTGCCTCCCTCCTCTCTGTTGGCCCTGGCAAGCTCAGTTTCTACTGCCATCATCGCCTGGCTGGCATGTGAGCCCTGATGCAGAACGTTTAAATGACTGTGCAGTATTCCAGAATGCCATGCACTCAGCTCCCTGGCATCTTCTCCTTGCCAGTTTTCAAATTTCCCCCATAGAGAGTGATTCATCCCTTAGCTGCCCCTCTCCTAAGTGGGCTCCTCTGACACAGCCCTTTCCTCTTCACTCACACAGTGCCTAGCGCCATTCAACGTGTGACTCCTGCTCTACATGTGGTGTTAAATACTTGGCTTTCAGGGTCATGGCATGTGGAAGGGAAGCTCTGGGTGAGGACTTGACATCTAACCAGCAGGGAGTCCCACCTTCATGAGAATCCCAGAGCAGAGGAAGGGTGGGGGCATGGTCTGGGCAGGAAGGCTGTCTGGCCTTAGAGCCTCTTTCTACCAGAGTTCCCAGGGTTGGCTTTAGTAACTCAATGTTTAAATATCTCATCGGCGTGACTGAAAAGGCAACTGACCCTGTCTCACTAGCTTGTGGTGAGGGTTCCGTCCCCCATACAGAGAAGCCTTCTAGTAGCCCCTGACCCACAGAGCACCAATATTAGCTGCTTTCACTCTGAGCAGCTCTTGTCTGCCTTTTCTTCCTGAAGGACACTTTCCTCTAGTCAGTGTCCCTCTGTCTGAAAGACCAGAGAGTTGGTCTTTCCCCTTGCAGAGGGAGCATTCTCTTCTGCTCCAAAGAAGAGATTCTGGGCATGTGGCAACAGTCTTCAAGCACTGGGGAACCTGTTTGAGTTAGACCAAGGATTGGCAAACTAAGTAAAGGGACAAATAATTTAGGTCTTGTGAGCCCTGTGGGTTCAACTGTGGTTACTAGACAGTTTCCAGTGACATATGGCCAGTTGCATCATTTACTGCCCCTTGGTTAGACCAATCACACACACACACACACACACACACACACACACAGAGTCCATGAGGCTGGAAAATCACTTTCCTGCCCGAATATCAGACTCATCTGTTGACTAAAGAGATTGGGATAGACAGCTTTGGGGTTGGTTTGTTTTGTAATGTTGGGAATGGAACCCAGGGTCCCCTGAGGCACAAGCCTGGGACCTGCTGAGTAAACTTTAAGAGCCATTCTCTCTCTGTCTCTCTTAAATGCAACAGTTCTACACTCTGCAAGGATGGCTGTGGGCCAGGGCTGCTCCCTCTGGGTCAAGGTGATCTGGGAAACAAAAGTCACACATGGACACCAAGCCCAGTTTGGTGTGTCCACAGGCCCTGTGGGATGCTTGAGATGGCAGGGATCTGAGTTTGTTCTAGAGTCAGTCACAGGACCTCAGGTGTCCTGGCTACCCCAGGTGATGCCCATCCCTGTTAGCGAGCCTCAGCCTAAGGGTCAGTGTTCAGTCATTCTCTGAACGCAGTCATGTAGCGCTTGCCTGGAAATTACTCTAAGTCCACAAGCTGCCATTCCTGTTCCATGACTCCTGGTGTACCAGACAACTCCTTGAAAAAGTGTTAGGTGGGGGTGTGGGTGTGGGCAGAGAAGCTGTGATGTCACCATGGACTGGATCTGACTTCAAGGTTCTAAGGAGCCTAGTAGCAATGCATAGCTCTCAGCTGTGACCCTTGTGCCTCTGACTGGCAGACTTGACTCTGCCCTGAGAGGTGGGCCCCTGCCCCTGGTATGGCTCACAACCACACATACCCTCACTGATCACAGGGTACTCACGTGTAAAGGTACAGCACTTTAATGTCATAATAAAGGCTTTAAGATCTAAGAAGCATCAGAGAACACCCCAGACCTGTCAAATGCTGCTTTTATCCCCAGATACATCACCCCCCAGCTGTTTTATGCTGACCACAATGACCAGACCTTAGAACATGAATGGAATCACCAGTGGGAAACCACAGCGTGGCTGTGCTCTGACTACCAAGGAATAGACTGGGGTGGGCTGGTTTCCAGAGAGATGAGGTGCCCATGGCAATGGGGCCACCACCAGCCTGGACAATCCTACTGGGCAGATGTCTCCATCCCACAGAACACTTATAGTCCCTTTCTTCCCTGGGGCATTGGAATAACAAAGGCTGTGTCCCTGCACTATTGTACAGCCAGGGAAGCCGGAAATGGAGCTGCAGGAAACAGGTTGCTATGGTTTCCTTGAGCTTAAGGCCATAGAAATTGCTTTCCCCAACATAAAACTCTTTTTTTTTTGTTTTGTTTTTTTTTTCTAAACAGAGTTCTGTTGTTCTTTTTCATGGAGAGTTAGAGAGCAGAACATTCATTCCAATACAATTATAGTCAGTGAGCCTAGGTTCTAGATCCTCTGAGCAAACCACTAAGCTCAGTGTTCTTAACTCCATTCTGAAATGAAAATGGAGAAGCACAGACACCTGCCTGCAGACACACAGACTCAAGACTATCATAGCCTGGTACCCACTTCCTTTCCGACACAGACATGGAGACACAGGAGACCCTACAGCCTCCTTTCTTCTCATCATGAGGATAGGTTCAGGAGCTGAGGATGGGGTTGAGGAGCAAGTGGCCAGGGAAGGAAATCCATGGATACTGAAGGAGTGGAAGGATAAAGGCCCTGCTGGGTTCCACTGTACTGGCACTGAGCTCTTAGGATGGATGGAGGGGATGCCAGGATCAGGCATCCAAAGCCCCGAGGACCAAGCCCACCTTCCCTCAGCCTGAGACTCAGCGCCCAAATTTATAGAATGGACATACTAAGCCTCTCTGCTTCCTTGTGTTACTGTAATGAGCAAACACAACAATTCATGTCACAAACACAGCCCAGACTTGTGGACAGCTCACTTGTGGTGATTCTTTCACTTCATGATTCTTTCACCTCACTTGTATCACTTGTCTTCCCATTGTTCATGGATTTGCTCGAGCAGGCACCAGTAACATCTCCATACATCCTGTCTCATGCTAGGGTAGCCCAAGGGCATCTGCTCGCTCCAGGAACACGAAGAGACTCAATCCATTCCTTCAGGTCATGGGAATGAGGTCTATAATTGTTACTGGTTGTTGGTATATCAAATACGACACGGGTAGCTTTCCAGGCTCTGCCATGCAGGTGGTATACTCTCAGTAGTAGACTCTCATCTCATGCATTTACACGATTCTTTAGACTCTGTTAAAGCAAACATGCCATGGGGAATAACACTGCAAAGAACATTAACTGGAGAGGGACACAAGTAACTTCAGAAGCTGCCACTGTGGAGGGACCCTGGGAAAGACCATGCAGGTGATATTTCTCCACCACACAAGTGGCTGTCCATAGGTGCAGCCCCTGGGGAGGGAGCAGCCTCCCATCAGGCACACGTCCATGAGATCTGCATGATGTGTGTTAGTGGAGCCCTAACCGAGCTACAGATTGTGGAGCCCCTTGCATGGGTCCTGTGTGTCCTGGAGTCAGGAGCTGAGTGGCCCACCATGTGACGCCCGTGGACACCTGTTCTCTGGAACTCAGGGACTGCGGGGAGAAGACAAACCCCCTGGGGACTGCTCACTCCCAGAAATGTCGACAGGAGGTGATGTGTGCTTTTCAGAGTCAGACTGGATAGTCACCTCCTGGAAGGAGTAGATGTGTGTATAAGTGCTTTGTGTGTGGGGAGTCCTCCAGGAAGGCAACTCAAAGGAAGGGTAGGTGTTCAATCATCACAAGGAGATTATCAATGAGAAGCAGGAGAGGGCTGAGTGGAAGGAACAGCCCCTCCAATGATATTGGGGGTGGGGCTTGAGTGACAGTACCATGGGTAGGGCATTTGCCTTGCACAGGCTGATGTGAGTTTGATCCCCAGCATCCCATATGGTCTCACAAGCACTGCCAGGAGTGATCCCTGAGCATAGGAGTGCAGAGCCAAGAGTGAGCCCGTAGCACTGCCACATACTGCAAAAAGGAATTAAAAAAAAGGCATGGGTGTTGGGAGAGTCACATGATTAGAGTTTAAGATATACATTCATGACAGGGGTTGGCAGAGGCTAGACGACACTGGAAGATGAGAGAAAAACTGGCAAACAGGACTCAATCAGAATGGTGTGGAGAAGAGATGTGAGCCGAATTCCACAGAGACCCTGGGGATGGGTTCTCAGAAGCCACAGTCAGTGGAAAGCCTTCATCTGGGGGCTGTGCTCTGTGGGAAGCCCCCTGCTGAACCTGCGGCATGGCTTCCCGACTTTAATCTTCACCCAGGCCCGCACAGTGGCTCAGCCATGCTCCCTGTTTTGCAGATGAGGACATAGAAACTTGGCCAAGCCTCACACCAAATTCGAACCTCGGCAGATTCCAACCTTCTCTCCCCACCTTTGACAGCATTTGAGTTTCCTGAGGACCGGATGTGCTTTTCCAAAGCTGAGAGGGTCCAGCAAAGACGTGGTGCTGCATACTGGCGGCCTGGGGGGGGGGGGGAGGCTGGCAGCTGCCAACTGGTGTTCCAGGACTGAGGAAACACGCAGGCAGCCCAAGGCACAGGAAACGTGTGTTCCCTGGGTGACCTCACTCCCAGAAACTGAGAGAGAAAGAGAGATCGACAGGCAAACAGACAGATAGAGACAGAGACAGAGAGAGATGCTAACACCTCCCCATTCCAAAATTGGGAGAGGGGTACAGTGGAATTTGTCAACTTGCCTACCTTTCCTCCCCTGGGGAATTCAACCTTTGATTCTGCTGGCTGTTACCTTTTCCTAAAAAAAAACTCACAGTATATGGGAACCCATTCGTGCCTGTCAAGGGCAGCCTTCCTGTCTCAAGGCTGATACCCAGGCGAGCTGGCATCCACTGAAGAAAGACACTTTTGAGAGTTTTCCCTTTTGCCCCCCTTACACAAGAATCACCCTGGAGTAGAAATGAAAAGACACGAGACACAGAGATCCTCAGGGCAGTCTTGGAAGCTCCCCACATAGCTTGGGGAAGAAGAGGCTTTGCTTGTTCTGGATCAGAGAGCAAAGGGGAAAGGGCGGGGCAGGAGAGTAGGCCCACAAAGAGCTGGAGGCCCGGCCAAGCACAGCTCCTCACTTCTGCAGCCCAGGGTTGACAAGCAGAACCAATGCCAAGGGCCCCTGGCGCACGGCTGTTACTTAATTAGCTCCATGGCCATAAAAGGCTGACTCGACTTGGAGGAGGTGCCCGACCCAAGAAGCAGCAGTGAGGTATCATACAAAAAGGGCCTAAAACAGGAAAGAGGCAAGCAGGGAGGGAAATTCAAATCTGCCCCTGGGGAAGTTGTTTCAAGCTTCCAGTGAGCTGCAAGGAGGCTGGGTGCCTGCCACCTACATCTAGCCCCTCCGAAGCTTAGCCTATTGGGAAGGAAAGGGACAGCACAGACATAGGCCAAGGGTTCCATGCAAGTCTTGTTCAATCAAAACCAGAGAATAACCAGGAAACAATGTCACCAAATTTGCAACCCTCTCAAAAACATGTCTGAGATTTCTATAAAATAGACTTACTTTATTACTCAATATCCCCTTTCCTTGCAATTAAAGTTCTGTGAGAGTTTTTAGTGTCACTATATATATATATAATATATATACATGTGTAATATACATATATAATAGGACATATATATGTTGTATATAGGATGTATATAATCTATTCCTAGAGCCTTGCAGAGCCTGGCAAGCTACCCGTGTCATATTTGATATACCAAAACCAGTAACAATTATAGACCTCATTCCCATGACCTGAAGGAAAGGTTTGAGGCTCTTTGTGTTCCTGGAGTGAGCAGATGGACTACACTAGCATGCGACAAGACGTATGGAGATGTTACTGGTGCTTGCTCCAGCAAATTGATACACAATGGGAAGACAAGTGATACAAGTGAAGTGATTCCTAGAGAAGCTGGCTGGCAGGGTGGTGAGGGTAGCTTTGGGGAGAGGCTTCTCTGTGTTCAGTCATGGCTCAGGTACTTAATAGCTGTGTGACCTTAAATCATTTCAGTTCCTGGTCACGGTTGGTTTTCTCAGCCTTGAAGTCAGGCTACTGACAACATATTTTTGAGAACTGTTTGAAGAATGAGTATTCTGTGTATAAGGCACCTAGCCCCAGGTCTCCCACAGAGTGACTGCTCAGTGAACACAGAATATGGGAAATATGGGACTCTACTTACAGAACACACATTGCCTCTATTTCTTCATCCTGGAAGCAGAAACATTTGTCATCTGAGAACTACAATGAGGAAATATGCTGCATGATGGGCTTTCTGTTCAGTATCAGCCTCCTTCTCTCACATGCCTGGCTGAACAGAGCCAAAATCAATGTTTACTCCAGCTCTCTGGGCTACTGATGTTTGTTTGTTTGTTTGTTTACTTGTGGGGGGTTGTTCCCAAGCAGTACTCAGGAGGCCTGGCGGTTGCTCCCAGTAACTCTTGACCAACTTCATGGATCAATATGAGGATACAAGGATGTGGTGTTGCTCCAGCTTTGTGGTGCCAGGGATCACCTGGTCACCCCAGTGATACCTGGGGCCTTCAGGGCCATACTCGGTGCGTTTGGGGGATCGTGTAGTACTTGGGATAGAATCAAGTTCATTTGCATTGAGGGATCCCCTCTAACCTCTGTGATATCTCTCTGTCCCCCAACTTCTGAATTTTTCTATTAGCCATCTTGCATGTATGTGGCCTGTTGCAACTGGCATTAGATTCCTCCTGAAGCAGGCCAGGAGCAGATAAACAAATGTACAAACACTCATGAATCCACACTCTGCACAGAGGAATTCTTTCCTAGCCTTCTACCTGTTTTCTCTAAGACTTCAACCTTCTGTTTGGAGTAGCTATCACTGCCAGCTGGGTGCTACAGAGCCACTGGACCCTGGACCCCAGGGGTTCTGAGATGAAGTGGCTGTACCCCCCATCTCATCATGGTTCTGCCTCCAGTTTGAGTGCTTGCTTTCAGCTTCTCTGAGGCTCTTTCCCCATGTACTCACCCCCTTAATTTGCATTAAGTCTCCTCAACACATTCCTCTTTCCTTTCATCCGCTGAGCAGACGGGGGTATTTGATGGAGATACCCTCCAAATGGCCCTAGTTGGGCATCACTTTATGAGACAAAAGTTAACACCAAGAGAGGGAAAATAGCTGCTGAACCAAGGCAAGTTAAGGACAAAGTCAGGAATAGAACCCGGGCCAAGGAGACAGGTGCCAGTGGAGCACCTTCGCATGACCACTGACAGCCTCTGCCTTACTGCCAAGGGTCAGACCCAGCCCTGTGCACTGTGCACTGATGGGAAATGAACCCACCATGCAAACCCCCACCTTTCCTGGGCATTGACTCTGGACCTACCACTGGACGGGCCACTGCTCCACATGGTGCACTTTCACTGAGCACGCTTTGGCTCCCCTGCACCTGGGGTTCCTGGGACATGCTCTGCTGGTTTCCCCTCCATCCATGCTGGTCTGTCTCCATGTCCTGCTGGTTCCCCCTCCTTGCCTTGTGTTCCAGAGACCTAAATCTCATCCCTCTGAGTTTCCATCTTTCTGAGACTTGTAGGTTGGACTCATTAATGATCTCTGGAGCTGGTAAGAAGCCTCGGGGTTCATCAATGCCTACCTTATATGCCTGAGAATTTAAGTTTGATCCATGGAACTGCATGATCCCCCCGGAGTGCTGGGTACAGCTGTGGAGGTCACCAGTACTGCCGGGTCTAGGCTGCACATAACCAGGTCAGGGAATCGAACTATCCCACCTGTGTGGCTGGGTATCTCCAAGCATGGCCCCCCAGGATCCTGAGCACTATATGGAAACTTCCTGCACCCCCATGATGTCGGGAACCCATCATCCTCTGTCCCCCTGGGGCCCTCCTCCCTGTTATTAAGGCCTGTTTGTGAATCTCCTTCCGGTTACTCCCTGTGTGCTTTGTAAATCTTCGTCTTTCCCAATCTAGCAGGAGCTCTGAAGGGTCAATTTAGGATAATTTAGGGACTGATACATTAGGGAGTATGGGCCAGATTCAGCCTTTGGTTTATTTTCCTATGGACCTTGAGAAAAGAATTCTTTTTATATTTCTAAGGGTTGAAAATAAGAAAACAAACAAACCAAAAAAAAATGCAAGTTTGCATGTGACCTTGCTTGCCTAAGCTATTCAAAAGAAAGTTTGTGAATTTGGGCTCTGAACCGTTGAGATAGGCTTGTGGGCAGCAGTCTGTGGGGTCCAGGCTGACACCAAGGGTCTCATCTGGCTGCTAGAAAAGAAAGGTATTGAGGCCAGGGAGAAGAATGGAGCCAGCATGTGGTTGGAGCAGGGGAAAGTTTGATTCAGTGAGAATCCAGGGTGAGAACTGAGTTCCAAGCATGAGTGGGGATTTCCAAGTCAGTCAAATAGCAGGTATTCTCAGTGAAGATCAGGCATGAAAACCAAAGGAACTCAGAGGTTGTAGGAAGACTCTGAGAGCAGAGACATCATAGAGTCCAGCAGGAAGGACAGACAGATGTGTGAAGCATTATCCCAAAGTGTGCCTGAGTTCCTGACCCCACAAGCCTTTGTCCTGCTAAGCGGCTTACAATTCCAGAAAACAGCATAATTTGAAAATGAACCAAAAAATCATTGTCCACCTGATCTCCCAAAGAGCAGAACCTCATGTGAAACATGCTCAGAACTCCCACTTTGTCTGCAGTTGGGCAAAATCATCCTACACAAAGTCTATTTGCCTATGCAATGTTGGGCAGCCTGTGTGGTATGTTGAACACTCAGTGCTGAGAGTGGACACCATCTATATCTAGTTTGACTGGTGTGGGCGTTGGAGATGTATGGAGAGTACTAACCACAAATCTAACTGGACCTGGAAAAGAGCAAAATTCTGAATAGAAAATACAATTTCTAATGAATATTATCACCCCTCCATCCCCAGGAAGACTGAAAAAATCCTATGAATCATGGCCAATCAGGGACCATCTGTTTGGGGTTCTTGAGTAGGTAAGTGTTGTTGCTATAACAAGAAGATCAAACCATCCCCAGAAAGGCAAATCATAAGATGTAGATCAGAGATACCTGGCAATCAGCACCCCTAATTGACTATCATCTCTTAGATCATTTTGAATCGCCTCTGCTCAGGGCCCAGCCCTGTGCACCCACTGGGGTTGGCAAAGGAGATATAAGTTTCTGACATCCTTACATTTAGTGGAGACCCCCCCAAATGCTTGGCCCAGCAGGGGCCGTGAGAAGAGGGGTTGGGAGGACTGGGCTAGCCAGGTGGGCTGTACAAGGAATGGGTGGGAGGCTGACAGGATGGACAGGCTCCTCCATGAGCTTCCTGGCATCCCCAGGGGGCCGGATGAACCAGCTCATGGCTGGAAAATGCTTAGACTAGGCTGTCCAGGAAGACAGGGTGTCATTATTCATCCACCCAAAGCGCTCCCCAGTTGTTATTTCTTTATTAATAATTTCCTCTGGGCTCAGAGGTGCCCACAGACATAGTCCTTGCCTCATTGACCACTCCCTCTCCCTCTGTGGCCCAGTGGCAGCTTCAAAGCCTGGATCTTTCTTTGAGAGCAGAGGGACCAAGCAATTAGCACCCACCTCCTCCCACCCTCTGCCCAGTGAGTCAGAAAGATGCTGGGTCAGCAGCCGTGTCTGCTGGCTTGGCTCTGGGGATGGCACCGTGGCTGCAGCACGGAGCAGCCTGATCCCTGCACAGGCAATGCTCATCCCATGAGCCCGCTTTGAACCCTCAAGGCAGAGGAGCAGCAGAGACATGAGGACAGGGGAGCAAAGAGGACAAGCCTCTGTCTTTCTTTCTGCAGATCCAGGAGCTACTGCAAGGCCACAATTGCCCAGGGAGGACAGAGGCAGAGGCAGAGGCAGCAAACCTAGACTCGGGAGGGTTAGGGAAGGCCTGCCTGGGACACTGAGGCACTAGGCAGCTTGGGCCAGGCTACAGGGCAAGTGTGCTGGGGAGTGTGGAGGTGGGTGGGTCCTTCAGACTGAGAGTACCGTGTGCAGGAGCCAGAGTCTGTGCACACACAAGAGATGAGGCACAGCTGGGTGACACGATGAGACAACCAGAGTTCCTGAGCCAGCGTGGGCCGGAACAGGATCCGATTGGGGCCTTATGATGAGCTGGAGGCACCAGAACTTGCTTCTGAGTGCATTGTGGGCCCTATGAGGTTGAAGGTTTACAACTCTATGAGCATTTTAGAGATAATTGAAGTGGGAATGCCAAGTGCAAATCCCTACAGGGCATCACCCCAGACAAGGACAGGAGGAGTCCCAGCTGTAGAGGGGCACCATGGGCAAATGGGTTAACTTGTAGGCATCTGACCTTCAAAGGGTGTGGAATGCCCGGAATTTACTAAAAAATGTGGTGCAGGTAGGAAGACAGGGTAAGGTCTTTTAACCATGCTCAAACCACTTGCTCTGACTGAAGGCTCTGCTCACACTGTATTAGTCTCCCAGAGAGGGCACAGCTCAGAGGAAGATGGACCAAGGTCCATGATGTCCAGGGACCCATCCAACAAGAGTTTGCATAGTGCATACTGTGTATGGGGCACTGTGTGTTACCTAATTCCTTCTATTCTATTCTATTGGTCTTATCCAGACCTCTGGATGCGAGACGCTATTGCACTCAACATTTTACAGGTGTGAACACTGACGTGAGTAAGCAGCTGATCAAGAGAAGTATGTTTTGGAGTCGTGTTGATAAATGAGTGATGAAAGGAATGGGAAAAGTCATCTGGGGCTTAAGAACAGGGACGTGAAAGGTAATAGAGCTCATGAGACTCGGTGATGCCTGGATGTCACAGTGAATGTACATGTGCAAGAATCCCTAATCCCTGTGGGGAAGGGGCAGTGGAGCCCACCCAGTGATATCTGATGTCTTGTGCAATCAAATAACCTTTTAACAGAGAGGCCCACCTCAGCTGCAGGCATGAACCAATTGCCCAGTGCTTTCAGCTGCTGCATCTGCTGAGCTCCTGACATCTCTCTGCTTTTCCATCCAATCATCTGCTCCTCCTTCATTTCACTGTCACCCCAAGGTGTCAGATGAGAGATGAAACCTGAGTTTCTTAATCTCTCTCCCAGGTGACTTGATGAGAAAGAGCCTGGATTGTAAACAGCCATAATGCAGACACCAGCCAAGGTAGTTCAATGTCCCCTCCTCAACATAGTCTCAAATTGGAGAAATGGGAGAAGAGGGCATCCCAACACCCCAGTTGAGATGATGAAAGATCATAATCTGGATGCAGACACACATCTACTCACTGGGCTATAGGATCTTTTAGGATATTCTGAGAAACTCCAAGAAAGAACTTGAGTTGTGGTGAAATTTCTTTTGGAGTTGGGGCTATGGTCTTTATTCATAACTCTGCTCAGAGCCTGAAGCCTATAGGTCATTGCTTAATAACTTGTGCATAAAGCTAATCTCATACAATATGCATAATATGATGCACATTGCCCAATGAGTCCTCCAGTTCCTCAGAGACCAGACAGGCATTGGCTTGTTTCATTCCATCATTCATTCATCAATTCACATAAGTCTTAACAACCACCTAGTTCTGTCTCAGCCTGTGTGGAGGACATGGGAATGAGAATGGTCTTCCAATAGTCCCCCAATCACAGCCCTGGGAGCTACTCACCACTATAGCTGCTGCCTCATTTTGTTCCCAACTCCTGGTGACTCAAGAGTACACCCATAGGTACTGACTATCCCAACTGGGATCCACAGGTCTGAAACAGACACCACCGTCCACCGGTACTGTTATCAGATGCCACATTTTAATTATTTGTTCACAGTTCCTTGCCTATGAGAATCTTATGGTACAGGGCTATGTTCTACTGAGTGTTAAAGGGTCTTGTGTGGAACAGACTTCGATATCTAGTTGTGGAACATTAAAACATGTGATTGGTCTCATTCTATCAGTTGGCACATTGGAGTGGGCACATTCTATGTGCAAGGCAGTGGCTTTGAGACCTGGCCAGTGAACACGGTAGACACAGTCACTCTGCAAAGAGCCAACAGTATGGTGACAGACAGCACAGGGATTGAGCCTAGTCTGAGGATAAGGAGTTGGTGTGAAGTGGGAGAGAGGTAGGCGAAGCCTTCACAGAGGAAGGGATAGTCCTTCCTCTAGGAATCTTCTAATCAAGTGGGAAATTCTTAGAATCAGCAATTTTCGGGGCTGGATGTTTATACGAATAACCTGGAGAAAGATGTAAAAGTACCAGGGAGCGGCGTCACCCCTACGAAATTCTGATTCAGTCCAGTGTGTTTTTGTTTTCACATCCTCAGATGACTTTGATGAGAGACCAGAGTGGCGTCTCATTACGCTAATGAGGTGGAGATTGAGAGAGCAGGGCTGGGTAGGAGCCCAGCAGGTTGGCCTGTGTAGAGGAGCTCAGCTGGATGGTACCAGACTGAGCGTGGGCAGGACAGGAAATCCAGGAAGACGTAGGTGAGGAGAGGAGGTGAGACGCCAACTCACACCTGCCTTTCTCAGTGCCCAGACCTGCCCAAGCCCTGAAGCCTGCTGGGAGCTGACTCGGCAAGAGGGGGCCTGTAGGCGGGCACTCATCACCCCAAGTTCCCCTGCTAGTAACTCTGCTGGATGGTGGGCATTCTCCATTGCACCGGCTTTGGTGGGGGAATGCTGATAAAGACTGCCCCCGGATACCCGGCTTCAGGAGTAAAAGCTGGCTTCAGCAAAGACCTGTGTGACCTTTCTGGAACATGCCAGAAATGGATGGAAGGGAATCAGATGGCTATTATTATGTGTTAGGTCCCATCCCTGACCAACTGGAACAACATCCCTGCTAGTGGAGGCCAATGAAAAAAATCACACGAAGTCTTGAGAATACTTCTATAGAAAAGAAAGCATGAGATTTCAATACAAGAGATCAAATACTGATCCTGAAAGCTTGTGATTTGCATCGTATAACATTTTTTATCCTTTTAGAAGCTTATTTCATTTTCTTTGCAGAGAGGGGTCTACAATATCTCCCTTGAAGGCATGTGGGGGAGTTGAAAAAGAGTCATAAGAAGGGCCCAATTGCCTGAGCTAGAGAGTGGTAATGATGATGATGGGGATGATGGGAGATGATGTTGATGAGGCCATTTCATTCTTTGAAAAGATGTTGGGGTTTGTAATTGTCGAATGAAGACATCTCCAAATAGGCTTATAATGGATCCTACATATCATAGTCACATTTTATACTTTATACTGTTTGAGTAAACAGCTCTTTATAAGTTACAAGAACCCTCTGCCAAATCTCTCACTATTAAAAGGATTCTATAGTGCTTTTCCGCTCTTCCAAGATGAAACCTACTTGGAAGGTGAGAAGCTTGAGACTAGCTTTTTCTCAACGATCTATATAAGAGTAAAATCAAGAGATAAAAACAGTAATGGCAAGTGCATGTCTATAATCTCGTAGGGCTTTTACAGCTATTGATTTTTAATATAGCAACAACCCTTCCAGGTAAATTCAGATATCTCTTTAGAGAAGAGCTAGCTTCTTAAAAAGAATGAACCACACACTTCTTGGTGTGGAGGCTTTCTAACTGGAGCTGTGGTGGGAGTTTCAGGTGGGGAGGATCTTGAAGAGTGAGGTGGGAAGTAATGCACAGGGATGGGGCAGCTGTACCCCTCTGCCTCTCTGCCTCGGCCTAGAAACAGTGCCCTCAAGAGAACAGAAAGGAGTGAGGGTGATGCTGAAGTGAACTGGGAAGGAGAAAACCATTGCAGAGTGAAATTAAAGAGAACAAGCATAATCCATTGAAACTGAGATCAAAGGATGTCTTATGTGCACCCCAAAAAGCATTTGCTCCCTGAGGCCCTTGTAGATCCTCTGTGTTTTCCCCTTTAGCTCAATCTTTCAGGTCTGGGGCTATGTGGGCTCGCCCATTTTTCTAACTCCCTGTCTCCCCTCACTCTCAGGAAATAAGCACTGAAGATACAAACCTTAGTTTTCAAGTTTCACAACACTGAATGGAAATCCACCAAAGAGAAATTAAGAGCTGAATTAAAAAATTAATGATACAGCAAGTTCTTCTGGCCAGGGTCAGTCTTAGCTCCTTCTTGCCCCCAGAGTGAAACCACTGTGCAGGTGTGTCAAGAAGACGGTGGGTGGCTCAGGAGACCAGCCTGGGAGGGAATTTGTTGACCACTTGGGCACCCACTGATCTGTAACCCACCCTTTCTAAATTGTGCTTTCCTATTCTCCTTCTCTATTAAAGAAATCAGTTCATGTGACCATGCAGGCAAAATGGCCACTTTGAGATCACGAGTTCACCATCTTCCAAGCTGCCAGCCTGCTGCTCATAAAGCTGTGTCTCTTGATTTACTTTTCTTTGAGCTTCTGTGGACCCTGAATTTAGTGGTTATACCAGGTTCCACTATTCGCCAGCTGGGTGATTTGAGTACATCTCTTAAGTTATCTGAATTCTACAATTTCCTTCTATGAGTGAGAAAATGTGTCATATAAGTGCTCTTGAGACTTGACCATAAGAATAACTGTAAATATGTGATATACTTTGCTAGCACATGGTAGGTGCTCAATAAATGTTCATTCTTTCCCCATCCTTCCTTGGGTAGATGGAAATCATCCCCTCCTCACTGGCTAGAACTTCCTGGTGCCTTGAAACCCTTGGGCTCCTCACTTGTTCAAACTCAATCAAGCTTCTAAATCTCAGGCTTCAGAACTGGGTGATATCTACTGAGATACCAAATTTTATAACCTACCTCTTTCCAAAGTATGTTACAAACTCTAAGAATGATAGTTTCAGCATTTCCAGGAGACTCATTTCTTTGCTCAAGTTTACAACCATCAGACTGACTTGGGAGAAGTTAGTTCTCTAAGGCGCTCTAAATGAAGCTTGGACTCATGACCTGTTTATTAGTATCTGGTAGACCAGTCATCACTAGGCTGGGACCTTCAATGTGTTTGAAGGCTTAGGAAGAGCAAGTGGAAGCAAAGGCAGAGCCAAGAAATGGGCAGATGGGCTTTGCCTTCAGTTTGGGGGTCTTCAATAGCTGCCTGTATGTCCAGCTGTGGGACCTGAATCCAAGTGACTGAGGGTCAACTTTGACATTTTACACAAAGGAGCCTTCAACCACGCTTCTAGGATAAAAGAGTGAGGCCCAGAGAAGGAGTCAGGGACAGGTGCAGGCTCACCTTTCAAGTCTGGTTTCCTTCAGCGATGACTGAAATTGGGTTTTACTTCCTGCTCCTTTGAAGGGCAGTCTGCTTCCTTCCTGTGCTGTCCTGGCCTTGCCCTCTGGGAGGGAAGAAATGAGGGGTCATTTCATACTCCAGGCTGGACTGGTAGGCAGATGGCTTCTGCAGCCTCTATGATGTGGATACCGAAGTGGGAGTATCTCATATTCTATTCAAGATGAAATGAAATACGCATTTCTGGGCTTGTCAGAATGGAGTAGGGTCATTAATTAGTGATGTCTGTTCTAGGGATGGGGAATAGGGAGTGGCAGCCACATGCCACACGCTGTCATTCCTGCCCTATAACAGGAAACATGCACATTAGAGTCACTATGCTCACATCAAAGGTGTTTGGCTGTTATTATATGTGAAGCCTTTTGTTTTGCTGGGAACTTTGATGAAAGCTGAGATGCAAGAAGAGGTTGGGAGCAAAGGGCAGGGAAGACTTGAGTAGTTCTGCATAACAGGTGGAGAAAATACCATGTTCACGTGGAAGGAAGCAGAGGTTGATAAATGTGATGGGAAGGAAAGAGACTATATTACTGGGCCACATACAGGGGTAGAATATGGCAGACGGTGAACAGTTCAATCCAGTTGGGGTGTCACAAGATCAGTCTGGATGACAGACTTCCGGGAAAGATGACTGAATCTAATTCCTTAGTTTTGCTGCTGTTCAGTGATATAACCCAAACACATTTCTTAGTTGACTAAGCCTATTGTATAGGCCAATTGGATAAAACAGTAGTATCTAATTCATAGGGTTTTGTGAACAGTCAAATCAGATAATGTATATTAAATGCTTAGCACAAAACCATTTATATTTCAGTTAAAAAGTCTTATGGAAAGTTAAAACTACCTTCAAACATAGAGGCCACTTATTTTTATGCTATTGTTTTGTGTTGTGAGGCTCACTTGGTGGTTCTCAAGGCTCACTCCTAGCTCTGTGCTCGGGGATCATTCATGGCAATCCTGAGGAACAGATGGTGGTCCTGTGAATTAATCCTATGGCACAAGGGATCAAACTGGAGACTGCAGCCTGCAGGCAAGTGTCTTAACCTCTGTTCTATCTCTCTGACTCTATTTCTGACTTTGAATCATTGCATTAAATCTAGCCTCAATAGTGATACCATAGCAATTGCCCAGAGGGGAAGTAAGCCATGCATTCACCAACAGGTAACTAGATAAATAAAATGTAAAACAGTCATCAGGGCCAGAGAGATAGTGTAAAAGGTAGGGCATTTACTTTGCATGCAGCCAACTGAGATTTGATCCTGGGCATAACATACAGTCCCCCAAAGTCCCACCATGAGTGATCCCTGAGCACAGAACCAGAAGTAAGCCCTGAACACAGGTAGGTGTGGCCCCAAAACAAAACCAAAAATGTCATTAGCATGATATTCTAAATTCAGAAGGAATAAAAATCTGATGCACATTGCAACTTGGATGGACCTTAAAAATGTGCTAAGTGGGGCTGGAGCGATAGTCCAGTGGGTAGGGTGCTTGCCTTGCACGCAGCCGGCCCATGCCGCCCGGGTTTGATCCCCAGCATCACATATGGTCCCCGAGCACCGCCAGGCGTAATTCCTGAGTGCAGAGCCAGGAGAAACCCCTGAGCATTGCTAGTTGTAACCGAAAAAAGCAAAAATAAATCACTTGAATCCCGTTATTCATCAATTTGCTCGAGCGGCGCCAGTAACATTTCCATTGGACCCTATCACATGCCAATGTAGCCCAATGGCATCTGGTTGATTCAGGAATATGAAGAGCCTCAAACCGTTCCTTCAGGGTCTTTACAAGGAAGTCTGACCATCTTGTAGGTGGGCGGCCACGTGATCTTAAAACAAAAATAAATAACAAAAATAAATAAATAAATAACCAGTAACAACTGTAGGCAACGCCCTACCCGCTGGACTATCGCTCCAGCCCCACTTAGCATCAGCAAAATAAATAAATACATACATACATACATACATACATATATACATACATACATACAAATGTGCTAAGAGAAATTAGCCAGATAGGCAGATTCTGTTTGATTGTCCAACTCTTTGGTTCAAGTATCCTATTTTTTGGTGGAGGATAGGGAAGGACATTCCCACAGATAAAGGCCATTAGAAGTGATAAACCCTTGAGGCTGGAGCGATAGCCCAGCGGGTAGGGTGTTTGCTTGCGTGGCCGGCCTGTGCCGGCCTGGGTTCGATCCCCGGCATCCCATATGGTCTGCTGAGCACCGCCAGGAGTAATTCCTGAGTGCAGAGCCAGGAGCAACACCTGAGTATCGCTGGGTGTGACCCAAAAAAAGCAAAAAAAAAAAAAAAAAAGAAGTGATAAACCCAATAGCACAGATTCTTATTTATTTTATTTATTTTTATTATTTTTTAAAATTAAATACTTTATTATACCACCGTGAGATATACAATTACAACGTTGTTCATGTTTGGAGGTTTCGGTCACATAGTGTTCCAGCACCTGCCCTCCACCAGTGCCCATTTCCCACCACCAATGTCCCCAATTCCCCTCCCCCTCCCATAGCCTGCCTAAATGGCAGGTTCAGCACAGATTTTTAAAAACAGATTTTCAAATTTTTTTTGGTTTTTTTTGGAGGGCCGCACCTGGTGATGCTCAGTGGTTACTCCTGACTTTACACTCAGAAATTAATCCTAGAGGTGCTCAGACAATATGGGATGCCAGGGGGCTGAACCAAGGTCAGCCACATGCAAGGCAAATGCCCTATCTGCTGTACTATCACTCTGGCCCCCCTAATAGCACATTATTAAAAAACAGATTTTTAATTTATAAAAGTCATCTATGAATTTTTTGACATGCAACTTGTCCACATCCTCCAGGCTAGGCGAAGAAGGGTGGGATGGGGACATGGGGTCACAATGATTAAAAACCCGAATCAAGATGTCTGAAGCTGAAGGAGTTTGCACGGTCTCTGCTTTCTGTTGGGACCATCAGCTGCCCTCACCTACTTGCCTTCTGCTGCCTCTGTGCCCTGCAAACTCCTGCTTCCTCCCAGTATAGCCCCAGCCTGCCACCCCCTTGCCACCTGCTCTCTTTAGGACTCCATGTGTGGATTTCAGGAGCCCATGACTCACCGTGTCTGGGCCAGAAAGTGATGTGTGATAGTGGTGACTCACCCCAAGCCACACCAGAAAAGTGACCAGACAGCCCAGGTGACAGGTTCACATGGAGGCCCCACCCTCCCAGAGGTCTAACAGTGCTGGGGAAGCCCTGGGATGCAATGACGTGGTGAGGTCAGCAGCAAGCACGCCCATTTCCTCCCGTCCAGCAGTGCTCATTGTCTGGCCTTTGCAGAACTGCTTAGCCTGCTTTTTTTTCTGGGGCCCTGAACCGGTGTTTATTTTGAA
This sequence comes from Cryptotis parvus, assembly GCA_021461705.1. Lineage (NCBI taxonomy): Eukaryota > Metazoa > Chordata > Mammalia > Eulipotyphla > Soricidae > Cryptotis > Cryptotis parvus. The sequence goes on from JAJIBD010001814.1 coordinate 95,868, forward strand.
CAGCCTTGTCTGCCAAACTCATGCTAGGGAAGGGAATGTAAACACAGCCAAGGAGGGATGCCTGGGGTGCTCCTCTCCAGAACATTTGCTTTCCAACACAGGAGTTGTTTGTCTTGAAAGGCAAACAACTTAAGGATGGGCAGAAAAATGATCAATGATCAACAATAACAACCCTAATGGTTTGTCCGTATGGCATATTCACTACAGTCAGGCGGTCCACTAAATATTTTATACCAAATAGCTCATTGAAACTTCATCAGAACCCTCTGAAGCAAGAAATTAAGAACTCTTTTTTTTTTCCTTTGGAGGCCACACCTAGTGGTGGTACTCAGGGCTTACTCCTGGCTCTAGGCTCAGGGATCACTCTTGGTGTTACTCAGGGGACCATATGTGGTGCTAGGAATTGAACTGGAATCAGGAATGAGCAAAGAGCCTTATGTCCCCGTTCTATCTCTCTGGCCCAAGGGCTTGCTTTTATTGATGGGGTAACTGAGACCCTCAGGATGGAGTCATCTGTTAGGATGCCACTGGTAACATACGGCCAGAGTAGGACTTGAACTCAGGCAGTCTAGTTCAGGCCTCTTGTCTACAGTATATCAAGGAAACTCAAATTTATAGTAGGAAATCATCAGTGGTACCCACCTCTCCCTTGCCTTGTAACCCACCTCAATCCATCTACTTGATTATTAACTCAAACTCCTATCTGGATCTCAAACATATCCCCATATAACCCAGGTCACCACTGTCTCTTGCATTTTCCTTTCAAGAGATTTTACAGTTTCTGCTCTGATTTTCTCTTCCTAACCCACCTGAACCAAGGTCAACTTTCAGTCCCAGAAATTGGAGAAATATGTCCCTCTCCACCACACCTTCCCAGGTCCCACTGATAGACCCTCTCTTCCAATATCTTTTTCTTCTCAGGGTCCACAAGATTCAACACCATTGGATTTGTCTTGTTTTCTTTCTTTCTCCACAGCTCAAGTGTGCTCTGCACAATAACATTAGGTGCTAGAAAGTCCCTGATTTGGGGACATTTATAGTCTGGTAGAAGGAAAATGAATGATAAAAAGACAAAGGAAAGAAGGAAAATAAAGAAGTTTAAACTTCACCTACAGTTTAGATGAAGGAAGAGATAAAAAGACCACTTACTTAATTTAAACTGGTCTCTAAAATATGCCAAGCTTCTTCACAGAACTTGGTCTTCACACACATTATTTCATCTACCTGATTCTTACTGGTTCCTCTTTACCACAAAGTCCCTGGCAGAAACATCAACCCTTTAAAGTGCCTTTTCTGATTCCTAATGCCACTTGATTGTCTTCTGATTCCTTCATAACATCATAACTAGAAGCTGCATACATATTTCTTAATTTTTCTTTTCCATTATCCATCTTTCCCTGACCAAACTATAAACAGCCTAAAACCAGGGACTCATATGCTGAGTTCAAAGATATCTTTCTAGCACCAACGTTGTGACCCAGAGCACATTTGAGCTGAAAGTGTGTGTTTTCACAACCAGTGTGCCCAAGAACTGATGACTGGATAAAGAAACGTTGGCACATCTATACAATGGAATACTATGCAGCTGTTAGGAAAAGTGAAATTATGAAATTTGCCTATAAATGGATGGACATGGAGAGGATCTTGTTGAGTGAAATTAGCCAGAAGGAAAAAGACAGATATAGAATGACTGCAATTATTTGCATGATATGTACATATTATGAAACCAATATCCAAGGTCAGGCGAAACATGGATCAGGAGGTCTTGTCAAAAGTGGAGATTATCACAAACATGTGGAAGTAGAGGCTAGGTAAGACAGAGAATGGAACAGTGTGCATAATTGTCAAAAGTGCTAATACCAACCTAGAACTGAGCATTAAATACAGGCAAAAAGATACACATGACAACCTCTTAATGTTTGTATTGTAATCCACAATGTGGAAGGGAAGGAAAGGAGAAAGAGAGAGAGAGATAAAGAGAAAGAAATAAAGAGCCTGCCATCAAGGCAGTCTAGGGGAGGGATGGAATCGGGGACGTTGGTGGTGGGAAATGGGCACTTGTGGAGGGATGGGTGCTGGAACACTGTATGACTGAAACTCAAATATGAACACCTTATGAACATCTTTGTAATTGTATATCTCACGGTGGTATAATAAAATATTTTAAAAACTCAATTAAAAAAAAAAAAACCCAAAAAACAAAGTTATGAAATTTGCCTACAAATGGATGAACATGGAGAGGATCATGTTGAGTGAAATTAGCCAGAGGGTAAAAGAAAGATATAGAATGACTGCATTCACTTGTGGGATCTAAGAAAAAAAATAGTATGATACTAATATCCAAGACCAGGCAAAATATGGATCAGGAGGACTTGTCAGTAGGTGGAATCTACCACAAGTATGTGGGAGTCAGAGGTTGGGTAAGACAGAGAAGGGACCAGTGTGCTAATAAGTGTTGGAAATGGTAATACCAGCCTAGAACTGAGTATTGAATATAGGAAAAGGAATAACCCCTAAATGTATGTACTGCAAGTCACAATATGTAAGAGAAGGGAGGGAGGGAGGGATGGAGGGAGGGGAGGGAAGGAGGGGGAGAGAGAGAGAGAGTGTACAGGCTAAGTAGCTGCCATAAAGGCAGACTGGGGAGGGGGAGGGAATCAGGGACATCCGTGGTGGAAAATGGGCACTGGTGGAGGGGTGGGTGCTGGAACACTGTATGACTGAAACCTAATCATGAAAAATTTTGTAACTGTATATCTCATGGTGTCATAATAAAATTTAAAAAAAAAGGAAAGTATGTATTTTCAGAATGTTGCTGATTTCGCTTCTCCCATGTCTGGCTGATAGTCCTGGTTTCCTCTGTTCCCCAACAGCATATTCGATTCTCAACATCAGCTCAAGTCTAATCAGTGGTGTACTGTTACCTCAGCACTCTGTGAAAAAAAAATTCTTTAATTTATAGTACGTGCTGATTTCCATAGTGTGAGCACTCCCACTATTGCTGATTGCAAACAACCAATGTGATGGTGTCAGCAAAAGCAGAGTTTGGAAGAGATGGGTGCAATTAGCTCTACCGTGACAGCAAGGGAGCTGCTCCTGCGTGCTGCCCACCCCCAAGCCTTGAAGACATCCTCTCCTCAATCAGCCTCTGGAAGGGGATTTAAGGACTTGGAGCTTAGCACTGGAGATGTCCCATGAAACATCTTTGCAGTTCCACCTTGGACCCGGGAGCAGGAATCCGTGTGACAGCTAGTGGTTCGAGACTTGAACTTTAGGTTCTGTAACCCTTTCAGCCACGTGACCCTAGATGAATGACATTTGCTTAAGACTCACTTTCCTTATGAGAGTAGGATTCAAGTCTAAAGTGCTCCCTATAGAGCAAGTAGTTAGTAGTCTAACTGATAGAGCCATCCAACCTGGGTTCAAGTCCTGGTTTTGCTAGTTAATTAGTGGTGTGATCTCAGGCAACCTCTGACTTTACCTCTGGGAACTTCAGTTTCTTCAATTATAAAATAAAATAATGGAGTAAGCATCTGCCCTGTAGAACTGTTGTCAAAGATGAGTCCACAAATGTAGAATGCCTGGAATAAGGAAAGTCATTGTTTAGGAGGATGTTTAGGTACAGGCAAGAAGATGCACAGTGTGGAAGCTTGCATACAGCAGGTATCTCACAGATCAACAGCTTTCATAACTCAGAATACATGATAGTGGGCTGTGAGTTCCCCAGCCTCAGTCCCCACTGATCTAACACTTGGTTCTCTATTACGGTATGCAACTGTCACTGATCCAATCCTTCACGCCAAGCTCTTCTCCCTGGTGAGGTCTTGTTACCTAGATCCATTGTTGGCTTCATCTTCTAGGACACCCACCTCTTATGGCTCCCTGACCCACTTCCTGCCAGTACAAGGCATGGAGCCCAGCACAGCAGCTGAGCCTGTAAATAAGGGACATGAAGAGTCTTTCACTCCAGGTCTCTCTACCTGGTCTTTCGTGCCTGTGGTCACTTGCCCATGTGTTCCTGGCCCTTTTCAGATACAGGGGAGGCATGTTTTCAGAAAGCCAAAGGAGGTGGTGCTATGAAAATGGTGAGGAGAGGCCCAAAATGCATGAAGAGTCATTTTCACAAATATACAGAATCCACCTAAAGGTCATCCCTGGATATGGCATAATTATGTTTCAAGAGCATGACCTTTAAAAGTTGGCTTGAGTCCCAACCCTACCCACTACCCACTCTGTACCACAGAGCTCTTCAGTCATACATAGATGCATAAGGCAAATTCTACCTGCTAAACTGTGCTGAGAAGTAAGCCTCATACATGTTTGCTTGCACTCACCATACTCTGGGTGCGTAGGGGAGTGGCCGTCACATTCCCAGACACCTTCCAGGTCTCCCCTTAACTCTCCATCTTCTGAATTCCCCAGCCCAGACTTCCATGCTCAATTCTGAATCTAACACCCAAATTCTGAATCTGATGCCCCAACTTCCCGTCATCAGCACTGCTTAGATGCTTTCCTGGTATCTCAACTAACAAGACAGAACTTGGTTTTCTTCCCTCCCTTTTCCTGGACTTCTCCATCCATGTGATGGTGGCTTCAAGTAGCCAGGGGAAAGTCTTGGTTCTTCCCTACCCCCTTCCCTATCCTTTGTTGTTGTCCTTATTGCAGCCTATGGTTTATGATGTATGTGAAACACACATACGTGGCTGTGGTACTAGTGGGTACACTTGGACTGTAAGGTGATGGCAGGGGTCAATCCAGGGACTCATACTGGCCAGACCGGAGCCAAAATTTCTGAGTTATCCCCTGGGCAAGGAGCCTTGATTCTTTTGTTGCTCACAGTCCAGGTCCAAGTCATAGCAAGTCCTTGCTTAACATTTTCAATAGGGTCTTTGGAAACTGTGACTGGAAAGAATAGATGCATAATGAAAACAGGTCCTTGAATAACAATGTGCCATTCAACCTTTGGGCTCAAAACAATGGGATTGTTTTTTTTTCCATCAACGTCATAACAAAATGACATCCACAGAACAGCCCAACACTGCTGGGTCTCCCCTCAAAGCACCACAGACTCTGAACCACTTCTCAGCCATCACCCACTTAGTCATCTGTCCCTAGAGCAGAGTGTATCACAGGGGCCCATGAGAGTGCTGAGTTTGCATTTCTAGAATGATCTTAGGTGATGTGGGAAGGCGGTTCCCAGGGCCACCAGAAGAAGTATTCACCTTCTCCCCAAATCTTCCAGCATCCATGCTAGCCTGCTAACTCAGCTCACTGAGCAAACCACTGAAAGCATCACTCCAGGGACCCCCAATCCCTTCACCAAAGCATCAGTCAATGAAATAGGACATCAACCAGCTAGTCTCAGCATGGGGCTGCCCCACCCAACCCCGTTTACCTCTCTTGCTGCTCTCCACCACAGTGAGTGCCTTTTGTTCCTCACCCACCAAACTCTCCAGTCCCAGGGACACGTGTGCTGGCCCCCATTGAGCTGGGGGAAGGGGGAAGGACCAGACCGACAGGAAGCACCAAGAAGGTCAGGGAAAGGGAGTCAGGGTTGGACCTTTGTCCCGAGAGGGACCTTGAAGCTTGTGCTTCATTCATGCCAAACAGAAACAGATACTCCCAAGCACTGCAACTCAGCACTGTGCTTGCTGTCATTTCTGTTTGCATTTTTACAGAGCAGCTAATGTAAGACAATCTCAGAGAGCAACAGACAGGACCAACTGTCAACAAAAGATATGCTGGAGACAAATGCCCCAGAAGTTATCACCCTGCTGCCCTCTGCCCCATCAGAATCCTGACCCTATGGAAACCAAGGTTTCTGCGGGACAACCTCCCCTCTCCAGCCAGGCTCCCTGAGGTGAGCCGAGGTGCTATAAGATCTTTACTTATATATAATCATCCCTTCCATGTTTAAGGGTGCAGCAATGCCTGCAGAGCTTTGCCCTCAGCACCCAGGAAGTCTTAGCTGTGGTTGCCATCCCTCATCATTTCTGGGGTCTGCTTAGGGATGAGGGGCACAGTTGGATGGAAAGACAGGAGGTATTACTGCCAGGGGCTCCAGGTCTAAATCCAGTCAGGCTCTGTGTGCATCTTTGGGCAGATGGCTTTACTTCAGCTTTCTCATCTGTGAAATGAAGATACTAAAAACAACCTCAGGCTGGAGAGGAAGCCATGGGGATTAAGGCACTCACCTTGCACACTGCAGACTCCTGATTGATCTCTAGCATGACATAAGGTCCCCTAGGTGCCTTCAGGGGGTCACTCCTGAGCACAGAACCAGGAATACTGCTGAGTATGGCTGAGCGCTGAATAATGAATACTGCTGAACACTGCTGAGTATGGCTCTCCCACCCCTATCTCTTGAGCCCCCAACATGCCCCCAAATAAGTAACATTTCAGTATAGGAAAAATATCCATGAGTGCACACATGTAAAAGTCTGACACTTCTTAGGGAAATAATAAATTGCCTTGTTCCCACCCACCCCATCTTGCTCTCCCCTTCCCTTCACTCTGAAGCTGCCTCCTCAGTCACAATCCTTTCCTGATTTACTGTCACACCGAATAAATGAATACATTAAGCTAATGCAAGAAGATCCTTAAAGAATCCAGGCTGGTAGTTTTTCCAGGTTTAGCCACCATCCATCATGAAACATTAACAAGAGCACTTAAAAGAATACAAAGAAGAGGGAGGGAGGGAGAGAGAGAGAGAGAGAGAGAGAGAGAGAGAGAGAGAGAGAGGGTCCCTCCACAGCTCTCAGGCCCTTGTGCCAAATGTCAGATGCAATTAAGGCCAGGCTGCTGGGAGGAGGTGGAGAGGCGGGGAATCCCAAGAGCTGCAAGCAGGGGTGACAGAGAAGCTGCTTGTGTAGAGCTGGGGCTCATTCCTGGGTGAACTTCTCCCTTCCCCAGGGCTTTGCAAATAACAGCCAGTGCTTGATTCTGACTCTCAACAAAAGGAGGAAACAACCTAAATACCCAACAACAACAGCTATAATTTCTATAACAAATTATAGTCAATCTTGCATGCGTTAGAAAGAAAGAGGTGAATTTCTGCTGCTGTCATGGAATGTTGCCATAGATGGTGGCTCCATTTAAGCTAAAATAGCTCTGGAGTCCTCTAGGGACACGTGGTCCCCTGGATTCCTGAGCTGTGCACTAAACTGTCTGCAGTGGTTACCTCTAGAGGAGCAGGGTAGGGTATTTAAGGGAACTCAAGAGGCTGAAACCATGTTCTTGTTTTACACCAATTACATACACTTTTATACTGATAATTTCACACAAGTATAATTAAGGATATTATGGGAGAGAAGAGAAAAAGAAAAGGCGGTATGGACCCTTTATTCTCTGTCCACAAGCCCAAGCCCATCCAATCGCAAGGGTGGAGAGGCAGCCTTGATTTCTCACCACCAGTTATGTTTTTATTTGGAGGGGCGTCCTGATTGGGCCCCTCACCACAATTCCCTCAATAAATTTCTTTAGTACCTCAGCAGAGGGACTGGGATTGGGGCTGTCTTGACCAATGGCTCCACCAGAATCCATCCTGATTCAGCTGTGATGCTACAGGACAGAGGGCCCTAGAAGGGAGCTGGTCTCAGTCTGCCCACCCTGGCGCAGACTCTGGATGAAGGCTCTTTGGCTGGATTCATAGGGTCATCAAGAGGCACTTTTCCAGAGAGGCTTCATTTCATCGGTCAGTTTTCTAGACACATCTTTGTCAGATCACTCTAACAGCATCTTCAGTCCACCACTATAGTGCAAAACACACACTGCAACCCAAAGGCCTTCTCTGGGCACTCCAGGGGTCCCGAGGATCTTGCCCTAATTACATCCTCACCCTTCCAGGTCAGGGAATCCTGTTACTTCTTGCAACTCATCTTGCCAACTCTGCCATTCAGAAACAGATGTCACCTGTCAAGGCTCCATCTGTCCCATCCTTCCTATGAAGGCTAATGTAGATGACCAGCTGGTCTATCCACCATGTGTTTTTTTTTCCCAATTTGAATCATCTGTGGGCCCTTGCATATAGGAGAATGTGGGAATATTCATTAAATCATAAAACAGGTTCCCATGCATTGAGCTCTTACCTCATGCTGCACAGGCAAAACCTCTTATTGCCAGGACATTGCACAGTGAGTATCTGTTGCTGCCTGACAGATAAGGAAACTCGCGGCCCAGCAAGGTGAAAGGAGGGCCTTTGACCTCCAGGGAATGCTTCTTCCTGCAGTGCTCTCTTCAGCAGGTCACTGGAGGTATGGCCTGCTAGGCCTCAGAGCAGTCCTTGAGGGGCTGTGAGGAGGGGAACATCCACCAGGGCCTGTCCTGCTGTGCCCCACTGCCCAGCCCCACTGCCCAGCAGTCTCCATCTCTCTGTCCCACAGGAAAGTGTTCCTGGGCCTCTCTTCTTTCTGATGGGGCCTATCAGGTTGAAAATGACTCAAGCTCTTACTTAATCTTCGTGCTCTTAGAGGACCCTTGAGAAAAGACCTTGCTGGAGAGGAGCTGTGAAGAAAGTCTTCCCGGGAAAGGCTCTTTAAGAGTGTCAAGAGGGTCTGTTGAGAGAATCTAATGACTCTGGACAGCAAACCTAGTGGGATGTTTTTGTTTATTCTCCCAAGAGCTGCCTGAACCAGCGGTCATCTACGGGTTTTAGGTTCTCAGCCCTCAGAAGTAGGTAGCCCTGGGCAACATGCTCTCCCTTTTGAGTCTAACTTTATGAAGAAATCATTTATATGGAATGCCATGCATCCATATTAACATTCAATTTTGTATGCTTTTCACATGTGACCCTTCCTTACCTACCACTCCAATCACTGTAACAGAAGTTTCCACGGCTTTCTAAATCTCCACTTTCTGCTTTTTAGTCACTAAAGATGAAACATGTCTTTTCTGGCATTTCACACAGATGGAGTCATTCTGTAGGGAGCTTTCTGCTTTGGCTCCTATCACTCAGTGGAATGCTGGTGAGATTGAGATTCGTTCACGTTGGTGCATGTCTCATCTCAGAGTTCATTTCTTTTAATGACTAGGTTGTGTTTCCATTGCAGGAATGTGCCACAATTTGCATATCTATTTACTTGTTTTGGGACACTTGGATTGTTTCTAACTGGGGACTGTTAGGAACAAAGACAGCGGGATGCGCTGTCAGCAAGCCTTTGTGCAGCTCTAGGTTTGCATTCATTCCTCTTTGCTAACTACCTAGGATGAACCTCCTGTCTCCTTAAGTGAGTGCATGTGTTTGCTAGGGAATTGTGGCTTATGACAGCAAGTGAAGCGTCACACAGTTCTGGAAGCTGAAGTCCAAAAGTCTAGGTGTTGGCAGGCTCTGCTCTGAAGACTCCAGGAAAATGCTTCCTTGGTTCTTTCTGACAGCCTTAGCCCAGTCCTCTGCTGGTGGCAATGTAACTGCCATCGCCATGTGCTCTCTTCTTGCTGCATCTGCCATCAGAGTCCCCCTCTGCCCCTAGAAGGGGAGCCTATGTCTAAATTTCTCTTAAAAATTTTTTTATGGGAGCCACCTCAGTGATGTTGTGAGGAGAGGTCAATGGCTGTCCCTACCAATGGGGCTCAGGTGTGGTGATGATCTACTTGAGCCGTGAATGCTCAGGGGCTACCAGGGCTGTACCCAGGAATGCTCAGGGGGTTGGTGGGGAGCCAGGAATCCATTTCAGGCCCTTGCAAAAGCTGGAAATGGGTTCTACATGACTATCTTCTGATCCCTAATTGATTAAGGGATTCATTCCTTCATTGATTAAGAAAATTTTGGATTAATGATCACCCCAAAGATATTTTTTTTTTTTTGCTTTTTTGGGTCACACCCAGCGATGCTCAGGGTTACTCCTGGCTCTGCAATCAGAATTACTACTGGTAGTGCTCAGGGGACCATATAGGATGCCGGGGATCAAACCCGGGCCAGCATAGGCCAGTCACATGCAAAGGCAAACGCCCCTACCTGCTACGCTATCGCTCCGGCCCCCAAAGGATGTTTTTCTTAACCTGATTATAGTCACAAACTCAATTGTGTTTTGTTGTTGCTGTTGGGAGCAAAACCTCCCAGGCTGGGGCCAGGGGCTTGAGGAATGGGAACAATAAGCACCCCAGCTACGCCAGGCCCGACTGCTGTGCAGTGTGCACTGGGTGCTGCTGAGCAATCCAGGTCATACCTGGTGACTGGTCAAATGACTCTTAGCAAAAAGCTAGAACCATACCCTGCAGCAGGGGAGCAAACTCAGGACCATGCAGAAGGCTTGATCTGATTTGGGGTCTTAGCTGGGCCATGCTGATAGTGCTTAAATGATCCCAATGGCAACAGAGATGAAACTGAGGTTGGCCACATGCAGACACCTTAATCCCCAAAATTTATGTTCATCCTGAGACCCTATTTTTAATTAAGGACATATGAATAGGTTCCAGTGTTTAGGACTTCAACTTATTTTTTGAGGGGGGGGGGAATCCAATTCAACCTATTGCATATGGTAACAATATATGGTACCTATATATTTCACTTTATAGGAAAAGTAGAACTACTTTTTAAAGGCACCATTTTGCACCCCCACAGTACGCGTAAGAAAATTCTAGTAGCTTTACACCCTTGAGTACACATGGTACTTGTCACACTTTTGTATTTTTAGCATTCTAATGGGTGTGTAGAAGAATCTTGTTATGGTTTATTTGCATTTCCCTGGTTTTTAATCATGGGTAACGGCTTTTTTGCATGTCTATTTTTCATGTAATCCTTTTCATTGGACAAGTGCATAATGTGGAAATAGCTTGTCCATTATTTAATTAGATGTTTTGCTTCTTATTTTCACATTATAGCATATTCTTTATAATATATTCTTTCTATACCATTTTAAAAACAAGAGTGATAATGTTATTTCTAAAATTCCTCAGACTTCTTTGGTTCCACCTTAAAGTGGCAGAATTGTTTATCACACTAACCAGATGCAAATACTGAATTGTACTATATTATTTAGCATATCAAACTTACTCTGCATAATGTAGAGAGAAGCAATGATTTATCCATAAGAATGTTCCTCATGGACCATTCATAATAAATATTATGAATATTATGAATTATTATTTATAATAAAGGTAAACTGGCATTGATCTCAATGCCAGAGCATAGGTAAGGCCCTAGACAGGGCCTGTATGCTAGAAGGCAACAGTCACTCAAACAATCTGGCAAACATTAACACCAGGAAATATTTATATCACATGTCTAGGTGAAGAAACACCAATTATGAAATATTATTCTTTTAAAGTGTTTACCAAGAGGGAGCTCAGAGATAGCTCCAGGGCTATTGTGGGCATGAGACCCAAGTGCTGATCCCAGCATGGCAGTGGTATCTAGTGGGACTGAGCTGCTCTCTCTGTGTTTCTGGCCCCACCATACAGTGTTTGATCTCTGGGGCAAGACACAAGTGTGTGGGAGCCTACAACTAATGTGTGCTCAAGCACCCCAACCAAAGTCTGGGGCCCCTATGAGCAGCACCAAAAAAGTGTGTGACACTGAAATCAAGAAAAGTGAACCCTGTAACGAGGTGTGCATGGAAGACAGGGGCGATGGGTGGGGGTGGTCTTTGCAAAAGTAACAGTGAAAAGGTAGGGGGTGGAAAGATCCACAAGACCATGAAAAGATAGGCAGAATAACATAAAAATGTTAGTAGCAATTGTTCTTCCAGGGTGGTGGGCCTTGGGTAACTATTTCCCTTGGACTTCTTTGTACTCTTTCATCTCCCTATACTTAGTTGATAATTACACAAGTATTGAGATGTGTTTACTGCCACAGCATGATTTTCAAAGGATGATACTTCTGTTGATGCCCAACTTTGCGTCGGCAGGTGACAGACAGGAGTTAGGTTTGTCTACACCCAGGGCTCTGCCCCATAGGCCCTAGATGGTTGATGGTCTGACATAGAAAAAGACTGGGCCCCTCCTGGGATGAACCAAGAGCTGCGGCAGAGCCTGGCAAGCTACCCATGGTGTATTTGATATGCCAAGAACAGTAACAATAATGGACCTCATTCCCCAATGGATGGAGACATTACTGGCACCCTTTCGAGAAAATTGATGAGCAACCGGAGAGACAAGCGATACAAGTGACACTTCTGTTAGTGTGAAGACCAATCACAACAGGATGGAAAAAGAATAGGTTTGGAAGTCTCAGGAGCCCCAAGTCAGCTACTTTCAGACCTGGCCTTACCCAGTACCTCCTGGCTCCATTTGCAGCACTGGTGTCACTTACTGGAGCTGGTGTGCAGATAAACGCCCTCTCCTGGGTTGGAGCAATAGTACAGTGAGTAGGGCCTTTGCCTTGCATGCTGCCAACCTGGGTTTGATCCTGGGTCCCTCAAGCACTGCCAGAAGTGATCTCTGGAATGCAGAGTGAGGAATAAGCTCTGAGCACTGCTGGGTGTGGTCTCCAAATGAAACAAAACAAAATAAATAAACAAAACCGAACAAATAAAATCAGCCTTCTGTGGGCATGAAGTTGGCTATTCTGACTTTCCACCCTTTCTCAGGATTGCCAGAGACCTTTCAAGTGGTGGTTTTCTGATGAAGCATTTTTGTTTGTTTGTTTAGGGGCCAGACCCAGTGGTGTCGGGGGAACACTCCCTGCATGCTGCTGGAGGGACCAAGCAGTATCAGGGGATTAAACCTGGGACTCCAGCATGCAACACTTTTCAGGCTCCCAGGAAAATGTCTAGATGCTGACTCTCCAGGAAAAACCAAAGCAGCTCGGACTTGGCGTGTTTGCCGATTTCTGTAGTATAACTCTCCCGCTGGCCGATTCCAAGCTATTGATGTGATATAATTGGATACAGTCTTAAGAAGACAGGGACATGGCCAACCTTTACATACAATTCTACATGGCCTTTCTATCAGACTGAAACAATAGACCTAAGATAAACAACTTTAAGAGTACAGGCAGTGGTAATTAAGAAGTGATGAGTTTGGGCTATTTACTACCTTTGTGTTTAATACAGTGTGCTTAATTGTCAGGTTACATAATCAAATTTTTAATAAAGACCATTTTTGACAAGTAGCTCACAAAATTCCTGGAATTAACAACTGGTATACAGTATTAGTGGGCTCCAACATACCACTGTAAATTAGGGTGCCTTTCTATATGGAGGGTCCCTTCACCCCATATGCCCAAGGAAGCTAATAAATGGCCTTGGCCTCCAAGCATATTCTTTTTTTTAAAAAAAGAATGAAAGTAAGGTGGTCAGGAGATCACAGGTGACCCAGCAGGTGCAAAGCTCTAAGTTCCATCTCTAGCACCACATGGCCCTAACCACCACCGGACTTGACCGCCTAGAACAAAAATGAAACCATCTAGGTCATAGCATGGGGAATGTCAGTAAATCCTAGCACTGTGCCTAGTACACAATATGTACTTAATGACATGCACTTTCTCAACACTCCAAATAAAACCTGGAGAATGAACCAGAATACCCCCAGAGCCCACTTCTGCCCTCCTCATTTTGTTCCGAGGGTGGTTCTGACCCACACATCCTGATAGTGCCCAGAACTCACCCCCGAGTGACCATCACAGATACAACTAGGGTTCAATGTGAGAGCAGAAAGAGTTGGTGCAGTTGTGGCTCCCATATCCTGTTTGCTGCAGAGGCTGCGTGGGTAAGGTGGCAGCTGTGAACTCTGGTTTTCTGGTCTGAAGATAGCGCCATGCCTCACAGTGATGAGGATAAAGGGGAGGTGGTGCTGGGGATGAGGTCATTGTTCACCTGAGGACGGGGAAGGGCAGAGGCTCCTCCTAGGAGATATGCAGTTTGTATTGCAATTTGGATGCAGCTTACCTGGACTTGGGGTGGAGGGTGGAGGTGGTGCAGGTATTGGATGCCTCAGAGAGCAAAGGACAGCTCACGCCTTGGTTCTGCCCTGCCTTGTGCTCTCCTACAGTGGCACCGACTGCTGCTTAGTGCCAGCTTCTTCCAGTCCTCTGGGGCCTGTCGGCCTGTGAGGCCTGTGACAGTGGGCATGAACACAGGGGTGGGGCATGTGTTTGCTCAGCTTGTCCCTAACAGGGCTGTGATTTTCTGTGAGTTAAATGGAGCCATGAGCAGTACCAGCCACAGCTCCAGGACTGGCAGGAGCTAGTAGTGGGGGCTAGAGATGGGGGCTAGAGACACTGAAGGGAAGTGCCATCTCTTCCCACCTCCCCTTGACATCTAGGTATGTTTCAGATATCTTGGGAACATCCTGTAATAGAGCCTTCAGGAGCCTGGAGACAGGGAGTGAAGGGTCCACCTAAAAGGACAAGGCTGTGGCGTTCAAGTCTTGACCCTGACCCACTAAGCTGTGTTGACTTTGTGCAAGTGACTTCACCCTCTGGGCCTCATCTTTCCTATCTGTAGACTTGGGGAATCAACTGCTTCCTCATATGATCCATAAGAGGAAAAAAGCGGGGGTGTTTGGGGGGTTGAGGTGGGTGGGGCACAGGGGTTAAGTCTTTTGGCCACACCTGGTGATGCTCAGGTCTTCTCTTGGCTCTGTGTTCAGGGATCACTTCCAGAGTGGCTCAGGAGATCATACCAGGTGCTGGGGGCTGAACCAGGGTCAGCCTCATGCAAGCAAACACCTACTGTTGCTCCAACCCTAAGAGGAGGGATTTTCGATAGAAAGCACCTCACCTGCTAGGATTCCCTTTGAACATGTGGCCCTTAGCAGCTGTCTTCAGCAAGCACCCTTGCCCCCAAATACATGAGAACTTAACTCCACTCTAGGAAACCCACCAGGACTTGCATTAGCTCTTCTGAGCTTCCAACTTCCTTCTGACCTCCTGACCTCTGACTCCTAGTAGATTGAGGGCACCTGGCATGGACCAAGCCTCAACTCAGATGACACTACATCATTATCTGCCTGGCATGGGTGACTGTCATTTATCCACACATAAAGCAAAAAAAGCTGGAGGAAACCAGCCCATCAGCCTTCTGCGTCTGCCCCAAACCAGTACTGGGGTATAGATCAGAATGTCAGATCTAAAGAAGCAGGGTCCCCACCCACATGTCCATTTTTGTCTCAGCATCCCCTCAAGGTTAGTCACAAAGAGAAATGACACTCTAGCCATACCTGCGAGGAGCCCTGCTCTGAGGTGCTGGCTGTGCAGTTTCTGGCACACACTAGGAGCCCATTAGCATTTCTGCTGATGGGGCTTAGGTCCCCGGTCCTGGCCTTGCAAAGCTGGGGCTGAGCTGCTGGGCTGCTGCAGCTGCTCAAGGAACAGCTCTGTGTCAGGCGCTGTCACCCATCCAGACAGCTCCTGCAGTCAGCTTGATGGCAAAGGACATGGTGTCCTGTCAGAAGCTGCTCCCGCTCTCTGGCCCAGCTGTGAAGGAGCTTCCGAGTTAAGCTTGTTCTCCCACTTTTCCTAGGCGGTTTACCAGCCAGCCCCCCTCACCTCCCAGGCTTCATTTTGCTGCTGTCAAACCCTCTGTCTCACCCCAGCGGAGGGGCAGTGATGATGAATGAAGTGATATCCACCTTTGAATATGCCGACGTGGACCTGGGACACTGGAAAGGTCCAGTTTGAGCTGCCTTTTAGTTCTCATCCCTCCCTGCCTGTTACTGTCCCTTATCTGACTCCTTACAGTTAGCCCCCTATCAGGGCTGGTGAACATCTGGCTTCCTTATCACCCCACACTCCTACCAGGAGCGTGGCAGACATGGCTAATCTATTCCTACTGTGGCAAACAGGATTAGGCCACTACCCACCCCAGCCCCTGATGTCCGCATTCCAATCTGTGAAGATGTCATGAGATACAACAACTGGGGCTTTGTGATTAGTTTTAGGATTTTATTTTACTGTGGAAGGTGGAGCCAGGGGTGGAACTCAGGGCATCACGGATGCAGACTATGCATTCTTTTCTAGGCTGTATCTCAGGCTCGGTTTTAGGATCTTGAGATCAGGAAATGACCTGCAGTCTCTGGAGTGGATCTGATGTCTCCCCAAGGGCCCTCCTAAGCATAAGAGAGGCAGCAAGTCAGGGCTGCCTTGTGACAGATCCACAAGGTGCCGCCAGCATTGAAGGCAGCCTGAAGGGCCGTACACTGGGGAGCACATTCCTGAGCATCTAAGATAGGTAAAGACTCTTCCCGAGAGCTTCTGAGAGGAACATGGCATCCATATTGTGCTTGTCAGCCCAGTGAGATCTGCAGGGGAATCCTGACTTCTAGAACTGTAAAAAGATGAATTGGTAGTGGCTTGTTTGTTTGCTGGTCTCATTTTTGTTTATTTGTTTATTTCTGTGTATGGGGCTTACTTCTGGTTCTGTATACAGATCTCACTTCTGGTGGTGCGTGGGGGGACCATATGGCATGCGGGGATTGAGCTCAGGTCAGCCCTATGCGAGGCAAGCACCTAGCCACTACACTATTGCTCTGGCCCGAGTCAGTGTTGTTTTTAAGCCACTGCAGTCTTCATAACAGAAGGGAATCTATGTCTATGGATGGCAATAGTCCACCTTCAATCGCCCTCAACCCAAGAGCTCTTTCCACACAGTGCTCTAGGACTGAGCAATGCTGGGTGTGACCCTGTGTCGGGGCCCTGCCTCATGCCACATAATTAAAAAAAACAGGCCCACATCTTCAAGCTCTGATTCCGGTTTGCCCTGGTTGGCCTTTGTAGATTTTCCTCACTCATCTGATTGACGGGGAGGTTCCACTTGTTCCCTCCTTTCCCCAGCAGGTTAAAAATACAATAGTCCTCCCTCTACACCCTGCCTAGCTCTGAATGGCTGGCTGCCTGTCACCTCAGATCCTGGGTTGGCTCAGAAAATAGATGCCTCCTTGCCAGGATATGCTTGCTTCATCCAGAATCTGGCTTCCACGGTTGCCCCGTGACCCACAGCTGGGACTCCTCGGAGCAAAGGAAGCCACATGAATGGCTGCCTCAGAAGGAATGCGAGACCACAGACTGCTGCCCGGCTCCCACTTGCCTCGCTGCAGTACAAAGGCCCGCAAAACACAGGGCTCTATTAAACGCATACGTTCACATATACTGGCCCATGGCCACTATAGGAAAGGAAGCTTCATGCAGCAACACCCACAACCAAGGAATGCTTCCTATGAGGAACAAAGGCGTCACCAACCCCTTTGTTCATGAGCAGAGGAGAGATGTTTCTGCTCCCCTAGTTAGATGTTTCTAACTCCAGACAGCTACAAGGCTCCCAGAAGGTGGGTACCAAGGAGGAAAAAAATAATGATCTGTAGCTCAAATGCCCTGACATCCTGGTATCCTCTTCTGGATTTCACGCCATGCAAGTTTGATCACCCTTGCACAGTTCTACTGTGTCTCCCCTCTACCCCCCACACCCCCAGAACTGCCTGACCCAGAGCAAGCCTGCCCTATGCATGGGTGTGGACAGGGGGTGTCACATGTGCAAGCACTCTATACCCACACCACAAGTGCTCCAACCTCACACATGTAGTTCCTTATGCATTTAACAACATGAAAGTGGTAAAATATAACATGGCTTACACCTGTCCAAATACAACACACTTCCATGTTCTGACCCTCCATTAAGGATGAATCTCTCATTGCCTATAGGATCAATGTCTCAAAACCTCAGCAGCTCCCCCTCCTCCCCACAGCCCAGGCCCACACCTGCCACACAGTCCTGTAGAACATAGCCTGGAATTTACTCTCTAAACATCCTAGTGCGTAAAAAGCAGAAGTCAAGGAAACACAAGCGAGGCCTTTGCAGACAGTGCTCCTGTCTGCAACAGGACTGCCACCTGACTTGAGGTGCGGATAGCAGCGAGCTGCCCATGTTCTCCCAGCAGGCAGCCACTGAAAACACAGGGTTGATTCACGGAGAGCATAGTAATCATTTCCTGGGGGCCCTGGGTGCCCACTTTAACATGTGCGCATGCACATCCGACACACACACACATACACCCCTGACTGTTTGCAGCTGCCTTTTCTTTTTTAAATCTCTCATATAATACACTCTGCAATGCAGCCCCCTCCTGCTTGGCTGGGCTCAACTATTTCGGGAATTGGCACAGATGCTGAGAGCAAAGATATTATTCCGAGATGCTCAACAGAGATCAAAGCTGCTTAATCAAAGCCGCCAACTCCAGTGCACAGCGCCTGGGTGCATCCAGAGCCCAGGTGGGAGAAAGAAACCAAAGCAGAGCATTTTGGAGTCAGGGAAAGACCAGTAGTGGAGCGCCAGGTCTGACAAGAGCAGAACCTTGAGAACGGGGGAGGAGCTCTTGAGGTCATCTAAGTCCCTAGCTTGTCTCTCTTGCCATCTCCAGACAGAAGTCTGTTCAGAGCTGCCCAGAGAGACGAGAATCTCTCTGAAAAAGCCTCAAGGGAGGAAGGTTTCCTAACCCTGGATTGAGCAATCCTCGCTCTTAGGAAACGGCTTTGTTTTCAGGTGGAGGATGGGGCACACTCCAGACTGAAGCTGGATTGGAGGTCGTGGAGAGCTGTTGGAGGTGGTGGCTGGGACTGAAGGGTCATGACAGAGGAGGAGCATAGTCCATGTGGGGTGACAGACAGAGCACTGCCAGTCCCCCGCCATGGTTCCCATTCTTTTCCTAAAGCATTTATGGGGAAACCTGCCCCTGCCACCTCTGCCAATCATCAGAAGCATAAAGTACTCACCAATTCATTCCCACATTCCAGCAACGCTGTAAGCAGCTGCTATCCCTGAGTGCTCTTTGAGTCAGGAATACAGTGTAAACAGTCCTGTTGAGTCTGAAGTTCCAGTTTACAAGGATGGAAGGGAACAGTAGGGGGTGACTACTATTCCTTGATCAGTTGAGGTTATAAGTTAATTAGGATTCTAGTTCCAGTTGTTGCAAGAGTGGGAGAGGAAACAGACGCAGTGAGCTACGAGAGAGGATGTGGTAGAGGTGACCGGGATGGAAGGCAGCATTCAGTTGGACAAGGCGCCAGTTCGAAACAGTCAGATCTGAGCCCAAACCTTTAGGGACAGAAGGTGTTTTCCCTGGATGCAGGGGGGGAGAGGGGGCCTGTCCACAGGATCTTTGCTTGAGGTTGTGGGGCATGTACAAAGCTGCAGCAGAGGAAGCAAAAAGGGAGGTGGGATGAGCTGAGGCTGACCAGGCAGGCTCCGCCCAGCTCAGGGAGGGCTGTCAGGCTCACAGTGAAGAATTTGACCTTTACCAAGAATTTTAACTTTCTGATCACTCTTCAGAACGAGGCCACATGGGCAAGAGTTTCCAAGTAGAGAGATCAGTGAAGAGGCTGCTTGCAGAACTCCAGGCAGAAGATGCGTGTGGGCACTGAGACTATGGTGGAGGCAGTGGACATGAAGACCCAAGACTGGCGGGGCGACCATCTGTCAAAGGAAGTGGCGGGTGTGCTGATGGATGGGCAGGGTGTGCAGGGGAGTGGAGGACTCTAGTATAGGTCAAACTACCCAGAGTCAAAAGCCCCAAGACTGGGCAAGATCCTCGCGGGCACTTCTCAGGAGTTGCCTCTGATCCCTCGTTTCCACCAAGAGGTCTCAGCGCTAGTGAGTCGCTACCCAGCAGGTGGTCCATGACCAGAGAGCCCCCGCTTCTCTCTCGCTTCTGTCTGTGCCCCCTTTCAGGCGGAAATGGTGAGCTTCTCTCTTTAGACCAGCAGCCCTGGGGGAGAACTGCGGCCAGGATGGATGATGCCCTGGTTCACCTTTTCTTCTGGCCAACAACCTGGTATTAGCACTTGGTTAGCAAGTATCTGTCCTGATGTCAGTTTCAAGCTTAGCCCTCACACAGTAACTCGCGGTGGCCTTTGGTTTGCACATGCAGATCTGGAGATTCCCCAAAGGGCCACAAGCCAAGCTCTCATCTTTCCCGAGTTCTTTGCATTCTTAATTCACAGCCTCATCACTTAATCCCAGAAAACTAGATAGGCTCAATCTCATTTGTTTAGCCTTCCTCATAACTCTTGCAAAGCCAACTTCCTGTCCTAGAATACTCTCTTAACTCTATAAGGTGGGGAATACCACCGAGAACCCAGTTTCCTAAAGCAGGTTCTGAAATCATGGTCTCACAAGATAATTTTATAAGGAAGGGTGATTCGAAGAATGACTCTGAGCGAGGGTATATGCTTTAATGTATAACTTATATTTATATCTATACACAGGATAACTATGCATATAATGTGTTATGTGTATATGCAATAATATCACATCTGTCAGAGTTTCACAGTGCACATAAATGGACGTTGAGACACCCTACTGTAAAGATGCCCATTCTACTTGGTTGGCTATGATATTGCTTAAACACATTGACCAAAGCAACCTTCCTTCCTGGAACATTTATTCTTAATAGCTCCAAATCTGGGAAATGCTATTCAGGATGGCTGATTTATGAGCTGGAATTTGTTATCAGGGTAATTTAAACCTCAAAACCACTTTGCCCTGCACCATATAGTGTTTTGGAATTCAATTTCTTACCTAATGGGGCCTGCCTTTCTTTAATGCAATTCGTATAGACCTGAGTTCATTTATACAAGCACCCCCAATTTTGCGTGGCAAGTGGGAGACTCTGAGTTACTTTCCCTCCTTCCTCTCAGCCCTGCTGGATTCAAACAGCCATCCCTTGGCTACCAACCTGGTCTTATTTTTTTTTATTTATTTATTTTTTGTTTTTTATTACAATTACAAAGATATGCAATTAAAAAGTTCATATTTGGGTTTTGGTCATACAGTGTTCTAGCACCCATTCCTCCACCAGCCTATTTCCCACCACCAACGTCCCGGTTCCCCTCCCCCCTCCCCCAGCCCTCCTCCATGGCAGGTTCTTTATTTCTTTCCCTTTCTCTCTCTCTTTTTCCTTCCCTTCCAGACTATGGATTACAGAACATACATTAAAGGGTTGTCATGTGTATCTTTTTGCCTCTATTTAATGCTCAGTTCTAGGTTGGTATTAGTACCCTCGACAATTGTTAGCACACTGTTCCATTTTCTGTCTTACCTAGCCTCTGACTCCCACACGTTTGTGATAATTTCCACCTTTGACAAAACCTCCTGATACATGTTTCACTTGACCTTGGATATTGGTATCATAATATGTACATATATATTTATGTCATGCAAATAAATGCAGTCATTCTGTATCTGTCTCTCTCCTTCTGGCTAATTTCACTCCAACATAATCTTCTCCATGTCCATCCATTTATAGGCAAATTTTATAACTTCATTTTTCCTAACAGCTGCATAGTATCCCATTGTGTAGATGTACCAAAGCTTCTTTATCCAGTCATCGATTCTCGGATACTCTGCCAACCTGGTCTTAGAGGATGGTCTTGAATATTCACATTCTCTCACTTCCCAGGAGGAGACCCCGACTGGGCCCTTTCTCAACATTTGTCCACTTGCCAAACAGTTGTGGGATGACCTGGCTAAGTGGGGCAGGTAGAGGATAGTGGCAGTGGGGAACATGCACCAGCCCTAGACACCGCACTCACTCACTGGGGGTACAGGAGACACTGTTCTGGCACCTCTGTCCCCCATGGGTGTGTTTCTGCTACCGCCACATCAGTGGGGATGAAGCTCTCAGTTTCCCAGATAATCGATCTGAAAACACAGCAATGGAAAGTGTGTGCCCCACGCACAGCCTTATTAAAAACTGGAAAACCTTGAAATAAATGCTTCCTTTAGATGGTAAACTATCTAGAGATATTTAGTCATTTCCCACAGGAGGCCAGCCCTAAAGTGCCATCATTGGAAGTTAGAAATAGCAGTGGCAGTGGGAGTGGGGGACTGGCTCCAGCGGTCAGTTTGGTTAGTGCCTTTGCAGGGACAGCTTGAGGAGCATCTCCCCATCCAGTGATGCTCCTGTGAGCATCTTCCCAACAGTGGGTTTACCCCATCCTCAAGAGCAGTACCAGGATCTTAAGGCAAAAGCCCTGCTGCTGGCATCAACATCTTAGGCCCAGTAAGCCTTACTAGGGAGGGAGGGATGCTCCAGAAATCAGTCGTTAGGTGCCAGCCAAGAGCCTATGTGGCTAGCTAGCCTTTCAGCACACTGCTGTCTACCTGCTATGCAGCACCTGTCCACGCCAGGACCAGAAGAGGACTCTCTCTCCCTGTCTCCTTCCAGAGGATTAAGATGCAAGAGATACACCCTGGTGTATGCTTGGGCACATCCTGGTGTTCGAGAAGAAGAGAAATGATAGTGAAAGTGACTTCTCCTTTGCTAGAAATGTATCGTGGCTATATGCAGCAGGCAAAGCATTTGGTGCATGGCAAGAAGTCTGTACATGTTAGAGATATTGGTGCTAGCAGGACTGGTCCCAACCCATATGGCTGGTGATTGGCAAAGAGAGAACTTAAACTCTGCTCTGGCAGACTCCACCATACCTGCTGGACTCTACCATCATGTTGTTTCTAGAAAGTTCTCTGCTTTCTCAAATTCAAAGCTATTTTTTTGTGGGGGTGAGGGGTTCCGGTGGTAGAAAAAAAGGGTTATGATGTTTCCTGGACTTACTGCCTGGGAGGAAGTAACGAGCTCCTTTCAGTTCCAATCAGGAATTTCCCAGGGAAGGGAATGATTGACCCATCCAGTCTGAGGTGCCCACCTTAGGATCAGCCATAAGTGCCAGCTGGTGGAGGGAGAAATAATAAGACACAGAAATCTAGGGGCTTATGCTCAAGCTGTGTGAGTCCATGTAAGGGACTCCTAAAAACAGGGCTTTGAAGAAAACCACCCTGTCAGTGGTGACTGCAAGTGAGGTAACAGTGTGTATCTCTCACGCTCCACTGTAAGACAATCTAAGTAGAATATTGAGCACACTTTAAGTCTTCAATAGATGATAACAATGCTTAGTCAGAAATCTGTCTCAGATCAAAGCAAGTGTTTTAGTCTGCTGGATGTAAACACCTGGAAATGAAGACAATCTAACTTTAGGCAAGTACAAAGGCTCTCAAAGGTGTGTGTTGGCACCGGCATGATAGGCTGTCAGGTGGAGAAGTGTCGGGGACTCATGAGTTCAGAGATAAAAGGGATCAAGAACATGGTACAGGAACTGAGGTAGAGGCAAGTCAATAGCCAAAGAATAGAGTCTAGAAATCATACAGGTTCACAGTCATTAATTAACGTGACAGGGAGATCAAGCCCCAATTCTTGAATGGACTAGAGAAGGATTCTTTAAACAACTGCTACTCCAAAACCTTATCTTGGAAATTAGGAGGTACACTGGAACCCTTTGAGCTATGTTGGACTCAACCAGGTGCTGGCTGAGCCATTTACCACCCTCCGGAGCTCCATGGGCTGCTTCCACATGGGGCCGAGCAGCACAGCTGTGGGTCTGGAGCGGTTGGGTCTGGAGTGTCTCTCTAGACCCACAACTGTGCTGCTCGGCCCCACGTGGAAGCAGCCCATGGAGCTCCAGAGGGCGGTAAATGGCTTGGCCAGCTCCTGGCTGAATCCAACATAGCTCCAAGGGTTCACTCACTTGTGTGGGGGGAGGGGCCACACACTGGCGGGACTTGGAGCAGGGATTTGGGCTCCTCCTCCCATTCCTCCACCTCCATGTTGGAAGGAGTGGCTGCGAACTCCCAACCACCACAGCTAGCAAACCCAGAAGAGAGACACTCCAGACCCACAGCTGTGCCGGCAACACTGGAAGAGAGACACTCCAGACCCAAGCACTGACCAACAGTCTTAGAAAATACTGGAAGTTAGGACCCAGAATCTTTCACATTTATACACTGTATACAGTTCTAGGCAGGTTCTAGCCATGGCCTGTCATCCCAGTGAGCCTAGGCAAGAAGCCAGGGGAATCCCCACACCACTCCCCTCACAATGAGTTCAGTCATTTTCAACATCTAGACTCCACAGCTCCTCAGAGCTCCACCTAAGAGAAAAGCAGATCTCTCCCTGTTGAGGTTCATCAGTAAAGCTCGAGATGAGAGCCTACTACTGAGAGTGTAACTCTGACAAGGCAGAATCTGGCAAGCTACCCATATTGTATTTGATATGCCAAAACCCAGTAACAATTATAGACCTCATTCCCATGACCTGGATAAATGATTTGAGGCTCTGCGTGTTCCTGGAGCAAGCAAATGCCCTTGGGCTACACTTGCTTGCGACAGGATGTATGGAGATGTTACTGGTCCCCCCTTGAGCAAACAAATGAACAACGGAAGACAAATGAAGTGATGCAAGTGATACACTGGTACCACATGTGACTATGTGAATCCTCCAAGCAACCTTCTATAGGAGGCAAAAGCATTATGCTATTCACAAGGCAGTGGGCTACCAGTAGGGGCCCAGCTGGAGGAAGACTCTACATTACCCTGGAATTTGTGAGGCAGCCTCTAGTTCCAGCATCCCTCAGAAAGAGAAAGAGGACATGGGGAATGTGCAATTCCTCACCTTGGATTCTGAGAACTGCTTGTTGGAACTTGAACCCCTTCTCCCGCCCAGAGTGCCGTAAGCTGGCAGTGTTCTCTTGAACAAGGCCCGTGACAGCAGGGCAGCTTCCTGGGTGACATAGATCTGAACTCTAGGTGGGGCCTTCTGGGAGAGAGTGGGGATAGAGAGGCACAAGACCCCCTTCCCAGGAATGGGGAAATAGGTCTCTGTCCCCATATCCCTGACATTCAGAGGCTTCAGAAGGGCAAGAAAAAGGGATAGAGAAATAGCCATGGAGAAGAGAGGAAGCCCAGAACCAGAGGCACCAACGTTAAAAGAAGACAAACAGGCCTCTTTTTCTTTTTTGGTTTTTTGAGTCACACCTGGCTCTGCACTCAGAAATTACTCCTGGCAGTGTTTGGGGAACCATATGGGATGCCAGGGATCGAACCTGGGTCAGCCACGTGCAAGGCAAATGCCCCCGCCCCCCCCCACCCCCCGCCAAATCCCCACTGTACTGTTGCTCTGGCCCCAGACTAACATTTCTGCTTGCTTTCAGGGCTCATCAATGTTGTGGGTAAACCTATGGCCTGGGTCTCTAAGAGATGCGATTCAGGTGGTGGAGAGTCCAGCCAAGCTGCTCTGCAGTGACTGTGATTTTACAAGGTCCAGTGAGCCAGGGAAACACACAGGGATCCCAAAACTATTTGGTGCTTCACCACAATGCAAAGCTCAGTTTGTGTCTCAGACTGCCTCCCCCTCTCTCTTCCAAGCTCATCTTATTCTTAAAGTGAGACATCCGAGGTCTAGCATCCTCTTCTCGCTGCTTCTACTGCTCCCTGTCTCCCTCCCTCCAATCTATTCTCACCATAGCAGCTGGAGTCATCAGTCTGAAAAAGCAACTCTGATTGTGTGCCTTCCTGTTTAATCATGACTTAAAATTTTTGCACTGCTAAGGGACTGGAAAGATAGCACAGCAGGTAGGGTATTTGCTTTGCACATGGGTGACCCTGGTTCAACCCCTGGCATCTGATATGGTGATGGCATATTGTGAGGCAGTGTGAATATTTCTCAATTATTCAGTAATTCCTGAATGAAGAGCCAGGAATAACCCCTGAGCATCATTGGGTGTGGCCCAAAAACAAAATAAAAAAAAACCTTTTTTTGTTTGTTTGTTTAGCACTGCTGGGCTGCAGCAACAGGTTAGGCATTTGCCTTGCATGCGGCTGACCTGGGTTCAATTTCTGGCATCCCATATGGTCCCTTGAGGAGCACCAAGCACCACCAGGAGTAATTCATTAGTGAAGAGCCAGGAGTGAGCCCTGGGTCTTGCTGAATGTTGCCCCAAAACCAAAATAAAAAGCTGTTTGGGGTAAAAAAAAAAAAAGCTGTTTGCACTGCTTTCAGGGTAAGATCAAGCACAACACCCCCTCCCTTTCCTTTTTCTCCTGGGAACGTGGCTGGACAGTATCATAGTTGCAAAGAGTTCTAGACGAAAGGTGCCTGAGTGTCCAAATCATAATATGAAAAGAGACATCTGGAGTCAACAGCTAGGGACAGCCCGTGCTAGACCACTGCACAAGCAAGAAGATGCACTTAAGTACGAAATCTTTATCACCTAGGAACATTTGCTCAACCATCAGTGGCCTTAACTCACTGGGCCTTTGCATATATCTTTGCCCAATCTTTTATTTGACTTTGTGCCTAGGAAATATCCCATTCTCTTTCAACTCTTTGGTATCATCACTTTTTGCAAGTTTCCTTGCTTTTCCAGGCCAAGTTAGGAACCGCATCTAGGAAGTGTATAGTCCTGGAATTTTCTTCTACCCATATACCTAGCCCAGGAAACTGGTTATCATTGCCTTTGTCCATCTACTTTAATTATTAGACGCTGGGCAACAGCTTTGTCCTTTTCATCTCTGCATTTCTGGAGTCCAGAACTAGACTGTTCCCAGAGTTCAAACCGGGTATGTCTTTAAAACATAAAGAAGTGGGTGGATTAAGTGAAATAAGTTCATGCATAGATTGTGACTGGGTTGGTCCTGCCCCATTGACACAGGGCATAAATGCCACATCACAGAGTCATCTCTGTCTCATGTGTGTGCCTAGGAGAAAGGAGGGCATGAGAGGAATGTGGTGCCAACAAGGTGCAGCAGCCCACACTAGAGGGTTATCTCGGCAGCCAACTCGCTGGACCGTGGAACAGACGCTAAAACTCAGGGTTCTCCTCTGAGTCTCTGTGGGCTCTGAGCAAGAGAAAGGCAAGAGAAAGGAGGAGCGCACATACTTATTAAGCCTCTACCACATGCCGGGCAATTGAAATGCAGTGTACCAGCAAAAAACAAGTATGGTCACTGCAATAATCCCCATTTGATGAAGCAGAGCTACACTACATTGCAGCTACTATGTTTCAGCTACTACATTGCAGCAACTGCATTGCAGCTACTACATTGCAGCTACTACATTGCAGCTACTATGTTGCAGCTATTACATTGCAGCTACTGCATTGCAGCTACTATGTTGCAGCTACTATCATTGCAGCTACTACATTGCAGCTACTATGTTGCAGTCTACTACATTGCAGCTACTACATTGCAGCCACTACATTCAGCTACTACGTTGCAGCTAAGGTTACTACATTGCAGCTACTACATTACAGCTACTACGCATTACAGCACACATTATCCACAATTGCCAAAAAGCATGGTACACATACACAATGGAATACAACTCAGTTATAAGAAAAAAATATAATCATGCCATTTGCTGCTGCATTGATGGATCTGTAGAGCACGGAGCTGAGTGAAGTCAGTCAGGATAGGGGTAGATACAGAATGATCTCTCGTATGGCGGACATAAAGGAACACAGAAAAGGGACAGCAAACGGCCAAAGGCAACAGAGCCTGAGAACTGGTCTCCAGAACTGGAGGCTGGGCAGGGGATGGGGGAAGGGTGAGGGCAGTGACCCCTTGGTGCAGGGTGTTGTGTTGGAATATTGTATGCATGAAACCCTGTCGTGAACAGAAGTATGAATCACAGTGCCCCTAAATTATAAAAATATTAAAAATTATTAATAAAAAAACACAAGAAGTCTCAGGGAAGTGAAGTGATTTGCTCCAGGCCACACAGCTGGTATGTGGCTGAGCTGGAATCTAAGCAAGGCCTGCTTGTTTCCTGAGTGGGGGCTCCCCCTGCACCTCCGGGGACAAAGCCTGAAGCCAGAAGCCAGATCTGCCTGGGTTCTCTGACACCCAGGGTTCCGAGTTTGGATTGATTTGCAGCTCACACCTCCCTCCTGGCTGCGGAAAACACTCAGATTCTTCCCTGGCTGCAGTCCCTGGAGCACGGACAGAGGTAGAGTGAGAAGGAAGTTGCCAGCTGTGTCAGCCGGGCCTGATTTG
Organism: Cryptotis parvus; assembly: GCA_021461705.1. Lineage (NCBI taxonomy): Eukaryota > Metazoa > Chordata > Mammalia > Eulipotyphla > Soricidae > Cryptotis > Cryptotis parvus. The sequence continues at coordinate 123,617 of JAJIBD010001814.1, forward strand.
CATGGTGGGTCACAGACCAGACACGGCAGGAACAAACACTGAGCTTTTGGGTCAAATCCCCTCGATTTCTCAGACAAAGAGCCAGGCTGGAGCTGGCACATTTCTCTGCCCCCAGACACCACTGACCAGGACTCCTGGGCTCTGTCTCCACTGATACAAGTGACGCGGCCTCTTGGCAGCTTGAGCAGCACCCCCCGCCCTACTGGCAGGTAAAAGCTGCGGGTCTGAATGCCAGAGACCTCCCCCTCTGTCTGGGGAGACAGAGCCAAGAGCTCGGCCAGCAGCCCCAGGCCCCGGTCAAGCCTTCGCTTGCCTCAGCAACCTGGCAGCTAAGCAGCAGCCCTTGAATCACTGGCAGGCAGCTGGGGAAGGCCAGAGTCCTTCTGGGATGTGACGGGCAGAGGAGGTTTGTGGAGAGAGATGGGAGGAGGCTGAGAATGAGCCATCTCTGAGGGCAGTAGCATTAGAAAGGCCTCTGCAGGCAATGCGATGGGCAGAGGGACCCCTCGGGGCTCATGGGCTGAAGGAGACACATCCAGGACCATTTCAAGGAGGTGCTTATTCAGGCCACATCTTAGACTTAGGAGACTAAGTCACATCACACACTTGCCCTCCAATGAGATGGCATGATTGGACGTCCGGAATTGGGGTGCATATTTCTTTGCTAGCACCAAGGTTTCTAGCTCTGCGTGGAGCACTGATTGGTTTAAATAAAGGCAAGATTGAAAGCTTAACCGTGTGGGCTAGGAACAATGGCCATCAATAGTAACTTCTGGACGCAAATCTCTGCCCATTGGGCTTGCTTTAAGGAATCGGCCTCTTCAAACTGACCAAGATTATAACCTTTAGACCATAATGGCAGGCAGTATTTGGTTGCCCAAATCCCTATTATGCTCATGAGTCTATATGCTCTATATTGTATATAGACTAATATTCTCATGAGTCTGGGTAACCTAAAGTTGATAAGGACTCCTTGAATAGTGGAGAATTTTAATAGTGAGAATAGCAACACCTCGACAGCACTTGCAGTTTGCAAAGCCCGACCAACAAGAATTGTTTCATCTGCGGAGTCCAATAAACATGTGTTGAAAGCCAGCACCCTGCAGCAGCATCGTGACACCAGGTATCAGGCTCTGATGGCAGGACAAGGGAGCAGAGCAGCAGGGAAATGCATCGCTGCTTGCAACAATAGATCCTGTTTGAGGGCATCAGACCACACCTTCCCTAGGAACAGATAGTGAATAGGGGCATGCAGACCCCTTCAAGTCAGACAGGAAATCCAACCCAAATGGTGGCTCTCTGTGAACGGGGCTTGGATGCAACATTTAAGCATGCTTCTGTGCAGCCCTCTCCTGGCCCCCCAGCAGGCCTGCTTCCTGGTGGGTGGAGAGATGAGAAGGGGCAATTGGCACAGCTGGAATGCAAACAAACAAAGAAGCTGGTGAAAGACTGGCCTGGGACGCTCTTGCCAGTGGAGGTGTATAAAATATGGAAATAAAAATTGCACAATGGAGCAATCTCCCGGGAAGGTGATGGCTAATTAGGTGCCTCCCAGCTCCCGGCTCCTCAGCACTGAGCAATCTTCACCTTCAGACGACAAATGCCAGCCATGATGGGATGGGGTGTTCCGAGAGGTGGCGTCTCCTGCATCCCCCAAACCAGCACTTGAGGGCCTGGGGATGTCTCTGTGCAGGGGTTTGTATTCCCCACTCACTAAACACATCTCACCTCTTCACCTCTTCTGCAGTTAAATGCTAAGAATAAGCACCCTATTTGCCAGATGAGGGAAGTAGGAGGAAGGGAGGTGATGGGAGCCCTTAGTGTTGGGGAAGAGAAGAAAAGGGGCAACCTCAGTGACTCTAGGAGAAAACGAAAGAGGCCGTCCTGCCTTCCTCCTGCCTGCCTGCCTGCCTGCCTGCCTGCCTGCCTGCCTGCCTGCCTGCCTGCCTGCCTGCCTGCCTGCCTCCCTCCCTCCCTCCCTCCCTCCCTCCTCCCTCCCCTCCCTCCCTTCCTCCCTCCCTCCTCTTCCCAAAATGCTTCAGTTCTTTGGAGTCCTATATGAAAACCATTATCCTTGTCCAGTTTCTTTATGCAGAAGAAAATATTACAGATATTTGAAGCAACCAAAGAAGGAAGTCAGTACAGTGTAGAAACCACCCTTCCTTAGAGGCAGGACTTGGAATTCAGACACTAAGATTCCTAATATTTTCCTCCCCAGAGGGCCCCCACAGGGCAGCGAGAATAGGGGGGCATGTGGGTGTTCCCAGGCACGTTGGCCCAGAGCCCTGCTTCTTGCCCAGGAATGTTCCCATTCGCCCACTACTGGGAAGGAGCATCACATCCACAGATTCTTTCCTCCCTGATGAGTCCAGAGACTCAGCCACTCCCCTGCTGCATGGCGCTTGAGTACCCAGAGAGCCAACCCCAGGCCAGAGGGGGAGGGTGGCCTTGGGGAAATGAAAGCCACCTTGGAAACCAAGTGAAGGAACTTCATTTGCCAAGATGCCACAATGGGTGGCAGAACTGGGTTCCTGACTCTGAGACTCAGCCTCCTGCACTGCAGCAAGACCAGACCCTCATCACCAGTGCACACAGGGGACCCTCTGTCTTAGCAGCTTCTTTCCATTCTTGGCCGTCCCCCAGACAACCCTAAAGAGAGGTGAGCAAAGGACCGTCAGTGACTTGCCCTTCACTTGGGCTTTAAGGGTTGACAGGCTTGCTGGCCAGGGCCATACGGCTCTTTGCAGAGCCAGTCCTGGTTGCTGGGACTCTGAGGCTGGAACATCAGCTGCTAGAGCTGTGGTCGGGACCCTCATGCTCACCTGAACCCTGGCCCAGGACATCAAGCATATAAGACTGATGCTCCCCATGATCCCACATACCTCAGCCAGCCCCACCTTTTTCAAACATCCATTTACCAACTGAAAGCCTACTAGGTGCCAGGCTACATGATGAGTCCTTTCATGCCACCCACTGCACACAGTATGCTCTTTGCTTGTCTGATTTCATTCCACAGCTTGGTCGATGACATTCTTACAATGAAGGAGACTAAAGATCAGAGAGGTTGAGTCACTTTTCCCAACATACACCACACATAAAGTTAGTACCAGATTCTGAATTTGGACCTCCCTCCTCCAGAGCTTATATTTCTAATAATTAAATTATCACATTTGAACCCCACATTTCATAAGTGATGTAGAGGATATTTAACCTATGATTAGAAATAAGACACAGAACTGTTAAGTAACTTGCTGAAGAAACTATTTTGAGTAAGGTTTATGGTATACACTTGAGTCTGTTGGATGATTAGGGTATTTCTGTAGGTAGACAACTGAGACGAAGTTATAAGAATGTGCGTGGGGTCGGATAGATAGAACAGTGAATAAGGAGCTTGCCTTGTGTGAATCCGAGTCGGCTCTATCCCTGGCACCACCACCACATATGGTCCTCTGAACGCCACCTGACCACCACAGAGCCAGAAGTAAGCCCTGAGCAGACTAGGTGTGGCCCTCCAAAAAATTAATAAGCAAATGAGAGAGAGAAAGTGTGTGTGTATGTGAGAGAGAGAGAGAGAGTGAGTCTGGTCATGGACCTTTCTGCGCCCTTCCTACCACCCAACCATTCATCTCTAGCATTCTTCCCTATGATCCCAAAGAAGCCATCTTCCTTCTTGCTCCACCCACTCACCTCTGTCTCTTTCTTCCTCCTAACCCTTTCCTTGTGTATTTCATGGTACCCAGAGGGATTCCTTGCATCTACCCTCACAACTTTGTTCTCGCAGTCTGACTCTCATTTTTTTAGCTGATTTTGTCTGATTCCATGTTAAATTAAGGGCCTACTATCACCACCACTTAGCACAGTGCTCAGACTATAGTTTTGATTACAGGGATGAGCCTTGAGTCACCAGGACCCCATCTATCCACCCATCCAACTGCAAATCCATCTATCCACCTATTCAATCATCCATCTATACCTACATCTAATAATCCCTCCACCCACTCATCCATACATACATTTACCAACCCATGTATTCATCGATCTACCAAGCCATACATTCATACATACATCCTCCAATCCATACACGTATCCATTTACCAATCCATTCACCAACTCAACCATCCACCCATTCATCCACCCACCTACCACCCATGCACCCATATGTCTGTCTGTCCACCCATTCATCCATTCATTCAATAAATATTTTAACACATCTAATATGTTCCAGAAACCATTCTTGCTACTTGTCTACATCAAAGAACATATCCAAAGAATAATTCCTGCCTAATAGTTCTTATTATCAAGGAGAAAAAGAAAATTAAAGTATAGTATGGTGGTTTTCAATCTTTTTAATACCAGTAGACAAGTGAAAATAGGAGATATAGGAATCTGGGGACAGTACAGGGCAGGTATTTGCCCTGGGCTCAGTCCCCACCACCATTTAGCCACCTGAGCACATTCAGGTGTGCCCTGGAGACCTCCAAGTGCCTGAGTGGCCTTGGTCTCTGGCACAGCAGGACCTGAGCAGCACCACCTCCCTCACCTACCAGAGTCGCTAGCCCAGTTGGCTACTTCCAGGACTGACATCATTTACTTCCTAGAAACATACAACATTCCCTGCTGGTCTAGCCCTAACGCAGCTATTCAGAGAATTCTCCAGGGGAATGGAAGCGAATTTGGCAGAGAACTGACTACTCGGCAGAGGTTTTCACCCTTTACACTCTCAGACCAACCTTCAAAGTCATATTTTTTGGCCCATTTTACAGATGAGGATCTGAGGCTCTGATGTCCCATGAGTGACATGCTGAGGTATGGAATGACAGAAATCTGTCTCAGGACTGCTTGGCACCATAGCTGCAGTTTCTTGCTAGACCCCACTCAATTCCCAAACCTATGTTGATGGGGCTAAAGAACCAAGAAAAGGAATACAAGACAGAGAGGCATGTCTCTGTGGGTGTGAGGTTGGCGAGGGCCTGTCAGCGCTTACACCAGAGACTCATCCTGGGGACCCAGCAGCAGCTTCTGTACTTGCATCCCAGTATCAGGCTGGCCCTGTCCTCCCCACCACGCAGGGCACTTGGAGCAGCCCAGAGGTCCAGCAGGCCTGATTGGGTGCTCCCCATGAAATCTCTGGCTGCCTGCCTTGCCTGGAGTCCAGACTAAACATTCCCTCTCCCAACTCTCCTTGCTCTGCCTGGCCCAAGTGTCCCAGGAGAAACTCAACAACAGACATGAAGGACGTTTACATATGTCTATGGACACCCTGGGGAGGGGGCAGGCATATACCCGAGATCACACTATGCACGCAGCACACACACACACACACACACACACACACACACACAGAAATGGTTATCTCTGAATAGGATAAAGAGGGCTGAGTTCCCTCATTAGAACACACAAAAACCTGGAGCCATATGCCCTGGGCTCGGCACACTCACAGGGACACAGAGCTCAAACTGTGGAGCCCTTCACTGGGTACAGGCCTGTGTTTAGGAAAATAGGAAGTGAGAGAAAATGCTGCCCATGTGTCCTCTGTGCTGTGGCCGGGACAGGGGCTCCTGATCTGGGTGGCTGTGTGTGGCCTTTTAGATAAGCTGACGGTCATGAACACCCACAGGTCAGAGAGCATGGAGGCAGGGAGAGGCCTGGACTCTGCCAGCAGGGCTGGGGTTGGGACCATGTACAAAGAAGGATCCCTTTGGCAGCAGATACAAAGATATCAGCTGATGGGGCTTCCAGCACGGGTGGGGTCCAGCTGGGGAGACATCCATCCCCACCTGGTGGCTTTGCTAAGAGTCAAGGAAATACTTATAAGTACCACACGCTAACCGATTGAGCCACTGGAGCCATACGAGTCAAGAAAATACTATTTAAAGTCCAGTGCAAAGTACAAGCTTAGGCCTTCAATCAGTGAGGACTGTGAGGCTCAGGCTAACGACAGAGCAAGTTCTGCCTGTGCCCATATTATCTATTCACAGGCAGTGAGACGTGGATCTTGGCGCTGCCACCTCTGCTACTGTCCCTTTAGTACCCGATTCTGGTGGCACTAAACTGTTTCTACAACATAGTGCCTATGAGTGTATGGGTACCAGGACAGTACACACAATGGACTGCCTGCTCAGTTCAGGGATGGGCATGTCAACACTTTTCACAGATGACCCTGTGTGACTTTCATAGCAGCCACAGGAGGAAGTGTTTCCTTCTATAGTTCTGCAGATGAGGGAGTAAAGGAGTTTTCACCAAGTTTGACTATAAAAACAGATAGACTTCAGTGCTGAAATATGCTTGCACTTGCACACATATGTGTGTATACTTGTATAAAGATGTATATATGTAATTATATGCATGTGGTATTCAATATCATGGGACTGAGTGAGTGCTGTACCTTGGGCTGTGGCTACAAAGGGCTCATTTGGGGCATGCAGACATGTGGTGACTTAATCGTGGATGGTCTCAGCTGTTCTTTTGAGTGTGAAGGACTAGTAAAGCCAGCAGCGTAAAAGTTGCAAAGGAGAGGACTCTGTTCAGTGTTCAAACTAAAAATTAAGCGATGGCCAGAGGCATCCAGAAACCAGAAAGCATGCACGGATTGGGGCATGAGTGTACCCACCAGTGCCCCTGGGGTGCTGGTTCACATACAGATGGTGCTGGGGGGAACAGGACAGGAGCCCCACACCTGGCATCTGGTCCCCACCTTCAGACAAACGTCAGCCATAGGAAGTGTATCGAGCATAGGGTGGAGTGATAGAAGCAAACCCTAATGTCAACCCTGGACTTTGGGTAATGATGATGAAACTAACAATGTGATACATGGACCACATTGGGGTGGGAGCAGATAGTGGGGAAGCTGTGTAAGTGGGCAAACTGCGTATGGATGCTGCCTAGACTCTCTCCTCAATTTTTCTGTAAGCATTAAGTTGCCCTAAAAATAAAGATTTTTGAGAGAGAGAGACAGAGAGAGAGAGAGAGAGAGAGAGAGAGAGAGAGAGAGAGAGAGAGAGAGAGAGAGAGAAAGGTACAAGCTGAAGGGCTCGTCTATGTTGAGGGGCCCCAGATCTGTCTCTGGGTGTCCTCACAGGCCACTCTGACTGGGCTGCGACTGAGGAACAGAGCAGCAGGATCCAGCCCCTAGCCACACACACCCTCTCTACACTGCCCTGGGTTCTATTTGCTCCATCAACGGAGATTCTGCATAAACTTCATTTGGAAAACGGTGTATTTCTGGTATGCTTTAAGCACCACTGTCCAGAATGAGACTAAAACAGCTCCCCCACTTTGCACAGCCCTGTAGTTTGCAAAGTTGCTGCATGAAAGGCCCCCAAACGTCAACAACTCAGCTTTGTGTCCTGGTTCCAGGCCAGGCATGTTCAATAATTATTTATTGCATGAACAAAGGACTCATTTGAACTTTAAAGCAAACCTATGAGGTGGATAAGGATTTTGGTTTTATTCATTTTATTTATTGAGTTGCTTGTGAGGGCCCAGCCATGTGTTAATCACTTGGCATGAATTAACTTATTTAATTCTCATTCCAATTTTTGAGGTAAGCAATATTATCGATGAAACTGGGGCATGGAAAAGTTAACTGCTGTGCCAAATGTAACACAGCTTGGAAACAGCAGAGATTCTGACTCTGGTGGCTTGGTTTTTGTTCACTGTGAAAATTCACTTCATAACTCAGCAAAACCTGGGGAGGGAAAGTATTAGCAACTTCAAGTTCTGAGGAGTGTTAGCAGTGAAGGCCAGGCTCAGATGTCAAGGTCAATTCAGGCGTCTCTCAGTTCATTGTAACATGTTCCTACTGACCACCCAGAGCATGGGACCACTGGTACCCTATCACCAGCAAACAACGTGTGGGAGGCGAAAGGCAGCATTTTCCAGATCTACCCACACCTGGCCTGTTGGATGCAGAAGGGGAGATGGGGGAAAGGAAACAGGAAGGAACATTCAAAACAAAAATAAAAAGGCAAGATGAAAACAGATTCTTTTCCTAAAACTATTTTCATATTCCAGCTCAGACACTGGGCGAACCCTAGACTGTTGTGGAAGTTTACCAGCTGAGCCCTTGTGATCTGGAAAAGGCTTGGCCTGAACCTTGAGGAAAACAAGATGTTTGGTGACAAGACAATTAAGTGGGTAACCCCATTAGGACTGATTTTACTAACCATCCACTCACCCATCAACGTGCACAATCATCCATTCGTTATTTAGCCGTTACCCATTGAACTATTATCCATCTACCCATATATCCATCCATCCACCCAATTCATCCTCTTTTCATCTGTCCATTTACAATGATCTGTCCTTCCATCCATCATCCGCTTATCCATCCATCAGCCCATCACCCACTCAATCCAGCACTTCTACATTTGTCCATTTATACTATCAATCTCCCATCCATCACCCATTTATATATCCATGCATTAATCTCTCTATCCCTCCATCTGTTGGAGCTATAAACATTAAGTGGTTACATTGTACTGCTTTTTTGTTGTTTTGTTTTGGGATCATACCTGGCCGTGCTCAGGGATCACTCTTTTTTAAAAAAATATTTTATTACACTACCATGAGATATACAATTACAAAGATGTTCATGTCCAGGTTTCGGTCATACATTGTTTCAGCACCATCCCTCCACCAGTGTCCATTTCCCACCACCAATGTCCCGATTCCCTCCCTTCTCCCCTAGCTTGCCTCTATGGAGAGTTCTTTGTCTCTCTTTCTTGCTTGCTTGCTTGCTTTCTTGCTTTCTCTCTCTCTTTATTTACTTCTTTTCCTTTCCTTCCTTTCTTCCTTCCTTCCTTCCTTCCTTCCTTCCTGTCTTTCTTCCTTCCTTCCTTTCTTTCCTTCCTTCCTTTCCTTCCTTCCTTCCTTCCTTCCTTCCTCTTACTTCCTTCCTTCCCCCCTTCCTCCTTCCTTCCTTCCTTCCTTCCTTCCTTCCTTTCTTTCTTTTTTTTTTTTTTTTTTTCCTTCCTTCCTTCCTTCCTTCCTTCCTTCCTTCCTTCCTTCCTTCCTTCCTTCCTTCCTTCCTTCCTTCCTTCCTTCCTTCCTTCCTTCCTTCCTTCCTTCCTTCCTTCCTTCCTTCCTTCCTTCCTTCCTTCCTTCCTTCCTTCCTTCCTTCCTTCCTTCCTTCCTTCCTTCCTTCCTTCCTTCCTTCCTTCCTTCCTTCCTTCCTTCCTTCCTTCCTGATCTACATGATTTGGGGACTAAGATGACTGCTCAACTGAGCTAAGTGTGCAGTAAAGGTTAACTCTCATGGCTGGCAGTTTACTACTTAAAGTCTAAATCTTGGTCCTCCCGTATGTTGGCAGCCTGAGGAGGGTCTTCTTGACCCCTTTTAGGTTCTGAGGATTCTGAGTGGGGTAGATTCTGAACACAGAGGCCTACAAGGCAAGAATCAGCTGTTGACTAATTTAAGATTCTGGAGGGTGACAAACTTGCAGGGGTGGGGTCCTCTGTTAAGCTGTCAGGGCTATACAGAAGTGAGGAGAGGGTCCCTGCTCAGTGTCCAAGCAATCTACCAGAGATAAGTGGCTAATTTGCGGCTCCACTTGCCCTTAGCCCTTTGCTCTGAACCCACACCTTTGGGACTCATGTCCTTTTCTGCATCCTTTCTCTCCTCTCTTCTCCCCTCTGCTATTCCTTTCCCTCCCCTTCCCACCTTCACCCTTTTCATTCTCTCTGTTTTGTAAGTCTCCCTCAAGTTTTATTTCTACAAGGTGCTTTTGATGTGTTTTGCATTTTGAGTTCCCTTATTTCCCTTCCTTTTTCCTCCCTTTTCTCAACCTTCCCTGACAGCTCTGTTCCCCAACTATATTTGAAGGTGACCACTGTCCTTTCTGATAGCAATGTCAGTGTCTTCCAAGATGCCTACTGCAGATTCATCAATAAACAAACTTCATGATGTCATCTTCTTTTACAAAGGCTGGACACACTAGGATCCTCTAGAGAAGACCTCACCTAACATCCTAAGCCTGTGACTATCTAATTGTACATGAAAAAAATTAATCTTTTGAATTGGAGGTAATCAAGGATTTTATAATAAGGAGATTATTTTGGATTATTCAGGTGGACCCAATGTAATCATATAGAGATCTTAAAGAAGGAAGCACTCTTTAAGAGCAGAAGAGAGGGGCCAGAGCAATAGCACAGCGGGTAGGGCATTTGCCTTGCATGCAGCCGACCCAGGTTTGATCCCCAGGATCCCACATGGTCCACCGAGCACTGCCAGGAGTAATTCCTGAACATAAAGCCAGGAGTAACCCCTGAGCATCGCTGGGTGTGACCCAAAAAAGCAAAAAAAAAAAGAAGCAGAAGTGATTTACATATATTGCAGCACTATTCACAATAGTCATACTCTGGAAGCAACTCAAGTGACTGAGAATAGATGACTGGTTCGAGAAACTATGGTGCATCTATACAATGAAGTACTACACAGCCACCAGGAAAAATGAACTCATAAAATTTGCTTTAAATGGGTGGACATGGAGAGTATCATGTTGAGTAAAATGAATCAGAGAGAGACATTGCATTCATTTGTGGGGTGTATAAAAACATAGTATGAGACTAGCACCCAAGGACAGTGGAAACCAAGGACAGGAAGATTGGTCCATGGTTGGATGTCTTCCCTCAAGAGCTGGAGGAGACATTAGTTGTATAGAGAAGGGATCACTATGACAATGGTAGTTGGAAATGATCACTCTGCATAAGAACTATGAGCTGAAGGTATGTAAAGAAACAACCATAATAACCTCTCAGTATCTGTACTGCAAATCATAACACCCAAAAGGAGATAAAGAAGAAAATTACCTGCCATAGAGGCAGGCTGGGGGAGAGGAGGGTGGCAGGGGAGAAACTGGGGGCATTCGTGGTGGGAAGTGTACCTGGGTGGAGGTTATGGCTGTTGAGACACAGTATGACTAAAACCCAACCATGAGCAGCTTTGTAACTGTGATTCAATGTAATTCAATTGTGATTCAATAAAAATAAATAATTGATTTTTTAAAAAGTGACATTTAAAAAAAAGCACAGAAGTGGGACTCCGACCAGGAAAACAGACTACAATAAGGGATTGGTGGCTGTTGGGGGAGCCCGGGATAGGGAATGTGGGGACTCTGGAATGTGGAAAACGGCAACTCTGAAAAAAAAGGCAACTGCCTCTCTGGAAAAAAAGGCAAAGACAAGAAAGTCTTCACAACCCCAAAACCTGCTGACACCTTGATTTTAGGCTCTGACCTACAGAAAATAATACATCTGTACGGTTTGAAACCACAAAGTTTAGTGGTAATTTGCTATGGTAGCCACAGGAAATGAAGATAGCTAACTAACTTCAGAAGAGAGGGAAGTGCCGTTTCTCAGAGGAGAGTTTATATTTCCTAGTGTTAGTACAACTGTACAACTGGACTGTGGAGAGAGAGGAGAGAGAGAGAAGAGAGAGAGAGAGAGAGAGAGAGAGAGAGAGAGAGAGAGAGAGAGAATGGCCTGCTTGTACACTATATGAAGATTTTTGTCTCCTCTGAATCATGATTGACACAGGACAGGCTTCTTTCTGGTAAATGGAAGCTCCCACTGGAACTGACCTTTTGCATGGAGACCAGTGAGCTGAGCCCGCACACCCTTCCTCTGACAGCCAGGCCCCAGTGTGTTTGAACTAATCAGCACTTGAGGTGCTGGGCTATGCTTTGCTTGTGTTTTTTTTTTTCACAGTGATATCTGCTGACCTTCAGCTGGCATCCTGGCTCTGGTATCATGCAAGACAGGAACTGGAGTCAATGAGATGGGTGCAGTGGTGCAAGGAAGGAAGCAGCAGTTCCAAAGGTGTTTAAGAGTTGATCAAGCCACCTACTTTCTCAGACAAACCACGAATTCCACTAGAAGGACGCTGTATCTTTTGATTGTTTGTTTTGGGCCCTACCTGGGGGTGCTCAGGGCTCTGTGCACAAGGCTCCTGATGATGTTCTAGAGAAGACGGGTTGAACCCAAGTCCACTGAGGCAAGGCCAGCACTGTAACCCCTGTACTAATTCTCAGGCCCCGGATCGTTCATCTTTTACTTACTACACAGATCTCTAAAAAGTTCTCAAATGATTCATTTGCATTGCTGGGTTGTGGGAGAGCATGGTGTGGCAGGGAAAGCTACATTTAAATACTGATTCCTGTGTCCTATAATCTCTAGTTTTGCTACTGTGAACGGGACTTTATGACTGACAGTCCTAGGTCAGTCATAAGAGGATATGCATAGAGCATCCTGGAGAAAAGTAAGTCCTCAATACGGGGACCGCAAGAGCCAGCCATACAAAATCAAGCTTGCCTTGGCAGCATGTGAGTGAATGCTGCCACTCTAGGGTGAGTCTGGCATTGGCATATTGAATGCCTGAAACCTGAACATTAACATAATCATAAATCACAATGCCTAAATAAGAACTTTCTAAAAGTTGGGGCCAGAGCAATAGTACAGTGAATAGAGCAATTTGCCTTGCATGCGGTTCAACAGGATTTGATCCCTGGCACGCACCCCATATGGTCTCCTAAGCCCCCCAGAAGTGATCCCTGAGCACAGAGTCAGGAGCAAGCTCTGAGCACTACTGCGTGTGGCCCCAAAACAACAACAAAAGTGTATGGGAGCTCTTGCGTTTAGCCACCCATTTTGCATATACCAGATCCAGGAATGTTAACCCAGTGGCAAAACACAGGCCACACATTTGTCTGGCCCTGGGTTGATGATCCCCTGGACAGCCACACAAAAAAGAAGAGAGAAATGGGACTAAGGTTCTGTGGTTTGTTATCTTGTGAGAGGAATCTCTGCTGAAAGATTTCCAGAAGTCTTGAAATACCTTCCCCCTTGGGTCCCTTCCCGCGCGGAGTTTCTCTTCCACGCTGTGATTAAGGAGCCTGCAATCTGAGTTCCTATCTTGCACCCTGCTCAATGGAGTGTTTTCATTCTCATCCCTACCCACCTTCTCAGCCCAGCTGCAGCCATTCATTAGAGGTTCTGATAAGAAAAGAGCTGAGCTGTGAGTGGAGAGGTCAGCCTGCAAGAACTACCTGTTTACTCCTTCCTTTGGGGCAAGGAACACAACTCGCTGACGGAGCAGGAAGCCTGAAGTGTCGGGTCAAGAAGCAGCCAAATAGATTTAAGGGCAGAACCGGTCACTTTGGGCCACAATCCTCAGCTGATGGCTACCCTATCACCTCAGCATGCCAATGCAGCTTCTGCTCCCCAGGTGGGGTGAGCCCAGGGCTCACGCTGGCAAAATGAGCAGAACTACTTTTCCCTACAACTCACTGAGCAGGGGTAGGAGACCTAAGGCCTGTGAGCCTTAATGGCAGGGCAGATAAGAGGAGATGCCAGGACTGGGGCAATCCAGCTTTTCACCCATGCCAAGGTACTATCAGACATAAGTTGAAGGAAGAGCCAAGTGTGAAGCTGAGGTCACCTCCTACCTATAGCTAGCCTCTCTTCCTTGGCCCCTTGCCAAACCTGAGGGTCAAAGACAGAGAGAGCTTTCAGCCAGAACAATGCTGAGGACTAACCAGGAGCACAGAGAGGGATGAAGGGAGAAGCGTCCTTTCGCTGACCTGGGCCCTGAGCTGGTAGATATGACGCTCATCCCTCACCCTTCAACTTGTCCCCAGAATCACAGCAGGGCTGTGAGAGGCACATGACAAGAGGTATATTCAGATTCATGGCACTGGAGTGGCCTGAGGCGCTATATTTCTATCAAGGTCTCTAGATTGGTCCTGCTGGCCCCAACCCCCACCTTGGGAATGTAAGTAGCCTGAAAGAGAAGAAAAATTGAGTTGATGTGACATGAGCTCAGAGCCTTGCAGAAGGTCTTCCTCTGCACCAGGGTGGGGTTCTGGGCACTGTGGCTGCTAGAGGCGCTGTGAGGTGCTAACCCTCCCCAGGCCGTCAGCAACTCCTGCTGTGCGCTGCTCTGGGGAAGGACACAGCAGGGCTTGGAGAGGTTTGACTAACAGAGCTCCTGCTGGCCGAGGGGATGGAGCCCAGGCTGAGGACTGGACTGCATGGAGGCTGGCTGGAGGCGCTGTGAGTGGAGGCGCAGATAGCAAAGAAGGAGGAAGGCTGGAAGGAGAGAAGTGCAGTGGGGTCAAAGCAAGCGAGGCTGGGGCTCTGCCCCTGTCAGCTATGATGACACTGGGCGAGTGGACCTCTCTGAGCTTGTGTCCTCAACGATGGTATTTACTATTTAGGCTGGCTGAGATGAGGCCTAAGGCAGTCAGAGAATATCCATGTACCTGTGTGCTACCGGACTGAAGCTCTTCTACTGAAAGCAAAGGCAAATGAGTGGGCAGAGCCCCTGCAGGCCCATGGCAGCTAAACAAGGGGCAGCATGTAGCAGCCCTGTTACTCCCAGCTCTGCCACCATGCAGGCCCCTGCCAGAGAGCCCTGCAGAACCCCTCTGAGTCCTCCTGGGGGCTCAGCAGGGGATACACACACCAAAATTCAAAGCCAGCCCTGAGTACAGACCACACTCAATTCCCAGGGCTCTGTGCCTCGTGGGCTTGGGTGTGATTCCAGGTGCCTGCGGGATTTCTGGGTGCCAGCTTCCTCCCTGAAGCTTCTCAAGCTGGGGAGCCTCAGCTTGATGTTCTGGAGAGAACACACCCTAACCTCCTCCTCCCTTCCTGGGCCTTGACTCCCCAGGCCTTTTAGCTGGAAATCACTGGAAAAGGCTAAGCAGAGAAATCACCTCTTTTAAAGGGTCCCTGCTAGAAATCCCTAGCAAAGAGGCAGCTTCCAGCCTCAATCCCTTTTCAGCAAAGAACGAAGCCAAGGGAGGCCACACGGCCAGCACTGCTCCCGTCCTCACACGCACCTCTGGGCAGACCTGCTCTAAGTAGCCCCCAGTCCACTTTTCATTCTTTTTTTCCCTTCTGTTTTAAAATAATATTTAGAAATGGGTTGGGGCCCAGAAATACAAACATTTCCACTGAGTTCTGCCCCACCCTCCATGGCCACCCCGCGGAATATTTTAAGTAGATAGAAACAAAGCTGGCATTTCACAAACAGGACAGAGGAAATGGTAAATACACTTAAAATTAGGGTCATGGGGGCTCTGTTCCCTGCTTGTGGAGCATCTTAGATGGGGTTGGGCTGGCCCTCACTCAGACGCCTGGGAGGCACCACGCTGTCCCTTGCATGCCCAGTGACAGGCTTGGCTGGTGGTCAGGATCAAGTCTGGGCTCACTCCTCCACCACCCACTGACCAAGAGGCCTGGGGTAAGTTCCTTCACTTCAGGACCTGAAGCTCTGCTGGTGAGGCCAGGGTTGGTGCCAGCTTTCGAGGATTCTTCCGGGAGATGTACAACACATTGCTGGATTAGTAATTTCATGAGTTTCAAGGCACAGAAGTTGGGATCCCACCTACCACACCTATCTCCATAAGAAACAAGTCCACCTTCCAGTGGCCCCAGACCTTGGGTTTTCCTCTATCACACTCCCCAGGGCCTCCTGTGAAAACACTAATCAACTCTGAGTTTAAAATACTGGCAGGGGAGCCATAACACAGCAGGTAGGGCCTTTGCGTTGCATGCTGCCAGACCGGGTCTGGCATCCCATATGGTCCCCCTGAGCAGAGCCAAGTAATTCCTGAGTGCAGAGCCAGGAGTAAACCCTGAGCATTGCCGGTTGTGACCCCGAAGCAAAATAAATAAATAAAATGAAATGAAATAAAATAAAATACTGGCAGAGTCCGCCTCCTCCTCACTTGCCCACCCACCACTCACAGCTCATGTCCAGCCAGTGGCCACCACACAGTCTCTAGAGGACCCTCCCAACCAACAAGCCAGAGTCTGTTTCTCTACTTAAAACCCTCTAGTAACACCCCATCTTTTTCACAGGTGATTAGACCCCTCACCCCACCTCTCTTCTTCCCTCCCTGTCCCCCAAGCACCCCTTCTTCCCCACTTTCCCAACAGTACCGAGAGGGTTCTGACTTGTAGGGCTTGGCACTGTTGGTTGTTCTCTCTGCTTGGAAACCTCTGGCCCCTCCTGAGAGCCTGAGGAAGTCTTTTGTAGAACCTTCACAACAATGACAAAAGCAAGTAACTAAAAATTTTATTTAGATGGCAAAAAGACCAGAATGGACACTTGTCCAGACAGAACTATGGAAATCCCACAGACACATGAATGAAAAAGCTGAACATGACTTATTATTAGGGATATATAAATAAAATTAACAGCAAGTATCACCTTGTATAGGTTGAGAATGGCCTGTATCAAAGACCTTAGAAATAATAAGTGTTTGTGAGAATGGAGAAAGAAAAGAATCTGGCATAATATTGGTGGAATATAAATTGTAGACTTTATGAGAAATGGTCTGGAGATTTCTTTCAAAAACAAAATACTGGACTGGAGAGAGAGCACATCAGGTAAAGTACTTGCTGTGCATGTGGTGGACCTAGGTTTGATATCCAACACCATATAGATTCCCCAAACCCTGCCAGCCTTGAGCATACTTGGGTATAGCCCAGCATCTCCCCACCTCATATCTCACACAAATAAAGACACCATACATTCCAACAATATCTCTCCTAGGTATTCATCTAAAGGACAGGAAAATACTCACTGTATCACTGTCTTCCCGTTCATCATTGATTTTTTTTCGAGCAGGCACCAGTAACATCTCCTATGTCCTGTCTCATGCTAGTAGAGCCCAAGGGCATCTGCTTGCTCCAGGAACATAAAGAGCCTCAAACCATTCCATCAGGTCATGGGAATGAGGTATATAATAGTTACTGGTATTTGGCATATCAAATACGACACGGGTAGCTTGCCAGGCTCTGCCGTGTGGGTGGTCACCTCTGATCTCCAGCATTTATTTATGAACTGCGCGGCTGCAAGTGGCCGCGAGCCAGGCTGTGATAGAATCTTCTGCTGGGTGGAGTTCTGATGAGAGGGAAATCCGGATGTGGAAAAATGGCGGCCATCATGAAGTGGTGGGGGGTGTCTGGCACTTGTGAGGCTCTGCTGGGGTGGCAGGCCAGGGCTAGAACCCGCCGTCCGTCCCGGGTGCCTTGTGAGTGGCTGGGCACAGGAAGAGCCGGTAGCAGCTCTGCCCCATGTCTGAGAGTCATGGGGCAATAGATCTAGAGAAACTCTAGATCTATATATCTGTCATGAAACTCTAGATCTATATATCTATCATGAACAAAAGGACAATTTTTACAGACTTATCCAATAATACAATGAGAAGTTACAATGTCCTGGTTAAGCAGTACTTATTCTGAAAATGAAAGGCTAGCATAAAATTGAAAAAGCAATGGTTATTAAATACCTAGCAAAATCAGCATAATTCATATTAATTTTTTAACATTCCTTTCTATGAACACAGAAAAAGCATTCAGCCAAATTCAACATATACTCCTAATCATATGAAAATATTAATTTATTTAATTTTTTAATTTTTTAAAAATTTATTTTATTGAGTCACTATGCCATTTGGGCTTCAGTCACACAATGTTCCAACACCCATCACTCCACCAGGGCACATATCCCACTACCAATGTGCCCCTTTATTCGCCTGTCACCCCCACCCTCCTAACATGTCTCTATGGCAGGCAATTCTCTCTCTCTCTCTCTATCTCTATCTCTATCTTTCCCTCCTCTACCCCATTGGACATTATGCTTTGCAATAGAGATACTGAGAGGTTACCATAGGAAACAGTAATTTAAAAAGGTTATTTGCACCTTAGGTTCACAGCAGCACTAGTCACAATCCCCAAATCATGGAAATAATCCAAACACCCATCACAGCTGATGGGATAAGGAAGCTGTGACACATGTACTTGATGACACCACTCTGCCGTTAGAAAGATGAAATCATATCTTTCGGAAAAAAATTGAATAAAGTTTGGAGGGACCATGCTAAGTGATATGGAGAAGAGCAAGACAACGATTAAATGGTTTCATGCCTATATAGAATATAAATGACTAAAGCAGATATACTGGCCCCCAAAAACATGGAGTTACCACAGAGAATATGGGGAGAAGAGTGGGTAAAGAGGTCTTTTGTAGGGGGAGCAGTGAATCTGGAACACATCTAGAGGTGTTTAGCAATAACCTTGAAATGCTATATTTTTATAAACTAACTTTAAATCTTTCTCTGTGGGGGTGCAGTCTTTGCCTCCCAGTCCTGGTGGGTCAAGTTACCTTCCTGTCTACCTGCCTCCCTAGAGCAGGAATGTCCCCTGGCCAAGACGGGGCTACTTCGAGGTTTCCAAGCATTGGCAATTGTATAAGGAAGACATGGGACTCTAGCGGGGTTAGACCAGCTGGCCCATAGCTAGAAATGAGTGGATGAGGGCAGGGAAGTCAGGCCCAGGAGTCTTGCCATTCTACCGTGGCCAGAAAGAAGATCCTGCACTTTGCTTCCAAAAGAATCCCCAGTTTCCCACCATTCTCAAACCTCTCTTGGGGGAGGAAGGGGAAACCTCTCTTTCCTGTGACCAGGATTGAGCAGATTGCTTTTTCCTTGTGAACAGAGGGACCCTGAGCTAACAGCTGCCCTCCAATATCACCTCCATACAGACTTTCTTGACCCTATGAGGTGGCAAGAAAAGATGGAGGGAGGGAGGCCCTAAGGTCAGGGTGCCCTCCACTCTGCTCTGCTCCTCTGCTCTGCTCAAGATTCATCACTTCCAGGGACACTTGCACAGAAAGTGGCTGCAGCCATGAGTCACAGTTCCCAGCAGACAATGACTGTGTGGTGCATAGCACCGCCAGGAGAAGCAGATGAATGCATGTTGGCTCGGGTTCACCAGTGAGGAACTTCCGGTCAGAGTGGGAGCTCAGCCTCACATACCACAGCAGAGCAACTGCTAATACCCAGGTGAGAGGGTACGGCCAGCAGGGCATCGGCTTTAGCAACCAACCCAGGAGGGCTGGTGGAGAGACCCAGAAGGAGAAATGCTGGAGGCCTGAAGTGGGTGGGGACTGTTGGAAGCAGCAGGTGACAAGTAGCATGGAGTGGGTGGGGAGTGTGGGAGGGCCAAAGGTACTTGGTGATCTTAGGGAAAGATGGAGATACCATCTGATTGGAAGTTCCAAGGTGGGAGCTCTGATGGGAGATAACAGGGGGCCTGTTGTGGTGCCTTTGATAACTCAACCACTTTGCTGACGCCCAGCCCAGCCAAGCATTGTACCCACTGCAAGCTCCACGGTGATGACACATAGCAGAATCCAATGACCAGACTGGGACTCTTAAGAGAATGACTCCATCTGCTGTTGCAGGGCGAGGAAAGAGTATGTAAGCAAAGTCTCCTTGAGATCCTTTCTAGTTTAGAAAGTGCTCGCTCACACCTTAGAAGCTTGTGTCACTGGAGAGAAAGGGCAATTTTTGCTCCAGTGATCTTGGGCGAGAGGTCTTGCATTCAATCATGTAGTGGCTGCAAAACCTTTAACAAGTTCCCTCATGAGTGGGATGACAACAGCCAGTGTTTCTTGAATGTCTATTGGACACCAGGTGCTGCATTTGGCATTTCACGTGCATTAACTATTTTGATCTCCTACAGAGCACTCAATATTGTTCCCCTTGATATGTAGGTGTGGAAACTTAGGCTCCGAAAGGTCAAATTCCAAGGCAACTCAGCAGAAGGGGTGAGATTTGTTTTTTGGATTTTCTCTCCCCTTTTTTTTACTGAATCATTGTGAGATACATAGTAACAAAGTTGTTGATGATTGGGTTTCAATCAATGTACCAACACCCATCCCTTGAATAGGTGAGATTTGAACCAAGACATCTGGAACTGTAGATAGTGATGGCAGTTCAGACTTGAAGTTTGGGGAGAGCAATACAATTGACCAGTAGAGGCCAAGGGTGTAGTTCAGTGACAGTGTATATAGTGTATATTCTGTAGGTATGCAGCCTTGGGCTCAACTCCCAGTAACACACACACACACACACACACACATCACACACACAATTGAAGACTGATGAATACATATATAACTGGTGAGAAGTTTGAGACAAATATTTGCCATTGCTCTTCTTTTATCTGCTGCTTAGTATTATTATTAGAGCATTCATTTGCCGTGCAGAACTGTGGAAACCCTGGCAGTGCCCTTGGCTTAGTGCGGGAGATCACCCACAGACAATGACCTACCCAGGGAATTTTCTCTCTTCGAAGGTCATTAAGCAGGGCAGGCAGGAAGTGCTAGGGTATCGTCCCCTTGGAACAGAGCCCCAGGGAGGAAGCCTATGGGTGCACACACTATGTCTGGGGCACCTCCGAGGTGTGTCCTGCTGTGCTCACCCACCATGCCTCTCTCATGGGTTTTCTCCTTTCTCTGCCTCTCCCCTGTCCCAAACAGGTCTCCTTGGAATCTTAGAATCCCACTACCCTCTCATGCCTTCTGTCCAGTTCTGTTCTGGTCCCCATGAGAGGGGAAATTAGGAAAGAGATGTAATGCTAGCCTTAGGTTGCAGGTTTTCCTGGAAAGAATTTGCACAGGGAAGAATGAGAACAACCAGGGAGCCTAGAAGTTTCCAGCAGGAAGAGCAGTTCCTAGTAACTAGGAAAACAGACCTGGCCTCCCTCTCGCTGCTCTTCCTACCAGACAGACTTCAGCCCACATTTCACCTGACACTTCAAACACATTGGCCAGACAGGAATTTGAATAAGACTCTGTCCTTTCCCACAACCAACCCTCACCCCCTCATCACCCCAAAAGGAGATCACAGGGCCATTCCTTGAAATTCTGGGACGTGAGCACAGAATAAACACAATAATAAGCTTCCTTCATCTAAATAAACCAAGGTGCATGTGAGGAGGCAGTTTTCTTTCTCTCCCACCCTCCCACACATCTCTCCTCGATGGCCACACTAGTTTGCTTACTTAATCCCAAACCTTCTGTGCCTTCAAAGAGTGCCTTTGTGTCCAGAGCAAAGTGGAGCATTTCTGCCTTGTGGACACAATTTTCCAAATGAACTTCCAAATACAGAAGAGCACAGATGATCAACAATGAGACAGCATCGGGTTTGGGCGGATGAAATGAACAGGAGGTAAGAAGAAAAACACAAGAAAGGATGAATTTTCAGCAGGGTCCTCCAGCCAAACTGTTTTCAATTTCATTGGAGAGTATTTCTGGTGGAGTTTGGGGGTAGCGGTGGGGAGAGAGACCAAAAGAACATAGGAAAAAAGAGCCAATTACTGGCTTGGCGTGTGGCTTCTTCCCTTGACAAGTTGGTTGTGAGAGGACAAGGCACTCTGGAAAGAGGGGAGAGCCAGCAGACAGGATGGTTGTGAGGATTTACTCACTTCAAAGGAGAGTGGCCTGAGTCATAGCCCTAGAGGAAGGAAGGAAGGAGAAGGAGGGAGGGAGGGAGGGGAGGGAGGGAGGGAGGGGGGGAGGGAGGGAGGAGGGGAGGGAGGGAGGGAGGGAGGGAGGAAGGAAGGAAGGAAGGAAGGGAAGGAAGGAAGGAAGGAAGGAAGGAAGGAAGGAAGGAAGGAAGGAAGGAAGGAAGGAAGGAAGGAAGGAAGGAAGGAAGGAAGGAAGGAAAAAACCTTGAAAGAATATATTATTCAGAACTGATTCAAATCCTTCCTGTGGGAAGGACTATTCCCTGACTCTTAGAGGTTAAGAGTGTAGTTTTGATGTCAAAATGCCAGGGTAGGAATCCCTCTGCCACCTTTGCTGAGTAAGCTTGGCCAAATGGTTTAACAGTTCTGTGTGCCTCAGTTTCCTCACCTGCTAATCAGGGCTGCTGGGAATAGCGCTTGCTGAGAAACTGTTTTGGAAGGACTCGAATATAGACATCATCAGAAGCATTTTGGGAAGAGTTTGGTCACTAATACACACTCAGAGCACAAGGGTCTCTACCCCTCACCAATAGACTGTAGCTCCTCAGTGACCTTCCCGGTCCGGAGAGCAAAAGTTAGTGAAAAAGCAAAGCAGTGTGGAAGCAGGTCAGGAGGGCGAGGGGTCCCCTGAAGCTAGGAGACTGTTGTTACTGGAACACCACCTTTACTGGGGCCAATGGTTTGACTGGACCCCTTTCCTGAGCAAAGCTCAGAGGCAGCAGTGATGGCCATGATGGTACAGATTCTGGGGTCCCCTGAAGCCCCCAAGTTCTCTCTTTAGCATGGTAGCAGGGCTCCAGGAAACAGTGAATCCAAAGCAATCAACACAGTGCTAGCAGCCAACACAGAGGTTCTGTGCTCATGAAGGAGGCAGCAACTCCTCTCTGCACTCCCGACTAGCACTACCATTAGCATGTACCTGTTAGTGCTAAGGTCAGTGACTGAGGCTTGGCTGTTCAGGGCAGCGGAGGAGTCTGCCTTGAACACAAGCAGGCCGGTGGGCAGCATGTGGCCCATACTGGCCCTGGAGGACACAATCCCAGTGCAAAATCAAGGCGCTTGAAGGTCTTCAGGGCAGAGTCCTGACCTTGGCCACATCTTAGCTCAGATTGATCTCACAAACACAAACCGGCGCATCTCCCCAAAACACAAACCAGCACATCTCCCAGTTCTGTACAAGCATTCTTCCCATGCCTGGAACCCCAACTTTTTCAAAAAGCTAAAAAATAAAAATAAAAAGTCCACTTGCCTGGACTCCTGCAGCTTGGAAAAGAGCTGGAATGAAAACAAAGACAAAGGGGGCACTATCGGCAATTATTTCTGAAGTAACAAGCAACTAATTAGGACTTAGTGTTATTACAAACCTATACCGCAAGCAGTAATTAAAGTGCCACTAACGAGGGTTTCGGCACCAGGCCCTGGTGCTGCCACGGTCCATCGCGTGGGGGGGGGGGTCTGCTGCTAGCAGGAATGACGCTTCTTACTGGCCCTTATTAGTCATCGAGGAACTTTCTGCCTAAGAAAGTGAGACCAGCTGAGGGCCAAGAGCAGGCTCAGGAGATAAGGCCCCCAGGAACTTTCTAGATAGTCTCGCCTGCTCAGGGAGTGTCAGTGTCCACGATGGTGACCATGGACACTGACACATCAGAAGGAACTGACACTTCTAGAGATTTCTGCAGCACCTCTAACCCACGAGAAACTCAAGACAACACACACGTTTCTCTAGGCTCATTCCTCTCTTGTCTTCTACCAGCCTGAGGAAGGAAAGGATGTCAGGTCAGTCAGAGAGGGGAGGTCAGCCAGAGCGCAGCTGCCCAATGCAGAGTCAGGTCAGGGCTGGAACCCAGGAGAAGTTAGAACTTGGGTGACAGGGAGGCCGGGCAGGTGGCGATGTCAGGGGGGACAGGCAGGCTGCGGACAGGGTTCTACGGTGCATCTCGGTTACTCTCACTCCATGACTCAGTTTCTTTCTTTTATTTTTCTTTTTGGGTCACACTTGGCTGTGCTCAAGAGTTACTCCTGGCTCTGCACTCAGGAATTACCTCTGGCTGTACCTGAGGGATCATATTGGAAATGGGGAATAAACCTGGGTCAGCCTTGTGCAATGCAGACACACTACCTCAGGTATACTATAGCTTTGGCCTCCTTTCTTTTCTTTTCTTTTCTTTTTTTTTTTTTTTTGCTTTTTTTGGGTCACACTGGCAATACTCAGGGGTTTCTCCTGGCTCTACACTCAGGAATTACTCCTGGCAGTGCTCGGGGGACCATATCTAACCCAGGCCAGCATGGGCCGGCTACGTGCAAGGCAAACACCCTACCTGCTGGACTATCTCTCTGGCCCCTCTTTCTTCTTTTTACTTTTGAGTCACAGCTGGTGATCCTCAGGGCTAACTCCCGAGGGCTTACTCCTGTGCTCAGATAACTCCTGGTAGAGCTTGGGGACCATATGCAGTGCCAGAGATAAAATTGGGGTCAGGCTCACACAAGGCAAGTGCCCTTGTCCTACTTCACCTACCTCCTGTCCCATCTGTCCAGCCCAAATGCCTCAGTTTCCACATCTTCAGGGTGGGATAATTGTGCCCATCTTGTAAGCATGCTTTAAGCACTGCACAGCATATGGTAGTCAAACACCAGCTTGGGGTCTCAGTAGACACGAGCTGTGGTTACAGATGCTGTTCAGATGCCCTGTGCAGATGCAGCGCTGAGGACTGGACGAAATGCCCTCTCTGAGCACGCAGAGATTTGGCAACTGTGGCAGCTGTGGAAGTCCCAGCAGAGGGGCTGTCCACCGGTGTCCCTTGGGCAGGAGGCAAACACTAACGACAGGCGCCATTCTGTGGCCACTGCTCTGGTGTCCGGGGGGCTGCGGGAGGCTGGCCCAGCTCCCAGACAGTCTGTCTCAGGCTGGGCACACAGAGCCGTTGCCTCACCAGCTGGTAATGAGTGGTGTCTCCATCCTGATTAGGGGGAACAATCCTCACTCAGAGAGTCTCAGAGGGAGGAAGGAAGGGACAGTGTCCTGGGGAGAGGGTCTAACCTCACCTCCCAAGCAGGGACTGGTTTAGGGGGAGCTGGTGACTTAAAGGTCATAGCCCAAGAGGAGAGTGATCAGACCTTGCTTGGGCAAGTCTGGCTCAGGGGAGGAGAAGAGCTGGACCAGTAAGGACTGTGGACCAGTCTGGGCCAGGGTTTCTCAGGGGCTGTGGCTTGCCAAGAAGGGCAAACAAGGAAACCAATGAATCTGGGCCTCAGGCCCCAGGCCAGACCTGTGACATCATCCCCATCATCAACACTGACCTATAAGCCAGACGCAAGGACACAGGCTTTTCCAAGGCTGTGGACTGCTGTCCGTTATGGGGTTAAGTAAACCAGGTCATGGGTGACAGAGAGCATTCTAAGAATAACAGGACCAAAAAGGAAAGGAGTTTACAGCGTACACCCAGGGAGCAAAGATTAGTACGGCTTGGTGGAAGCTATACTCTTTACTGGGTGAGTGATGGGGGGGTGGAGGCCTCAAGGGAATAGAAATCATAATACCCCTTTCTAAGAGTCGTGGTGGTACAGAGTGAGCTCATATGGTAGGTGCTTAAAGCAATGTACTAGAGGCTTCTGGCATCTCCGCCATCCCTACCCCGCCCCCAAATCTCTCTGGAGATGGCACAGGTCCCTGTGTGTACCCACAGCCTCCTGACCACTCTCCAGCAGGCTCTCCTTACCTGGAAAGAGGCTTAGGATGGGCCAATGCAGGATGGACCAGAGTCCTGGTGAAATGAGAGCCCTGGAGCAACCCTCCACCTCTGAGGACTGGGAGTTGCGGGAGAGACACTGGTAGTGTCCACGGTCAATGTAATGCCCTGGAGGGTGTCCCCTATACATGCCCGGGGTGGTCCAGCAGAACAGAGACCCTTGACACCCATTGAAGCAATTACCTTCCTGTTGTCCCTCCCCTCTCCTGCTATGTCCTGGGACCACCTTCAGGGTGTCTAATCTTGTGGATGACACTGAGTGGAGATTCTGATACAAATAGCTGCTCAATAAGTTACTTTTTGTGCCTGGGTTGGGGACAAATCCATCAGTACTCAGGACTTACTCCTGGCCCTATGCTCCAGGATCACACTTGGTAGAGCCCAGGACCATATGTGGCGCTAGGGATTGAATTTGGGTTGGCTGCATACAAGGCAAGACCCTTACCCATTCCACTACTTCTCTGACTCAGGTTAGTTTTTTATCAGTTGCTCATCCTGAGAGAGTCTGAGCAATTGCTTTCTATCCATCGTCTCATGGAATCTTTCCCCCAGGGCTCTCAGGTAGAGACTATGATTACCCTGTTCTCAGATTAAAAAGCTGATGCTTAGAAAAGTTAAGCCCGTTGCTTGGGCCAGAAAGGGATGGAGGCTCAGTTCTGAATTGATGTGTGCTGTCTAAACGTTCTTCTCAACCTCTGCACCCCATTTGATCTACACTGCCACACTGCCAGTGAGCCATTAAAGCTCATTCCCTTCTCACAGATGTGGGGATGGAAAGTCCAACAAGTAAAGAGCTCTGTTCCCACAGTCATCACTGCCAGGCTGGGGTGGCACCTGGCATCTGACTCCTGGCCCTGCACTTCCCGACAGCAGGCAGCCTCCCAGCTGGAGAGGGAAGGCCTGGGAGAAATCCTTTCCCTGAAAACAAATTCCTATGGCAGAAACTGGCCAGCTGTTCACCACATCTGTAGCCCAGGGAAAGAAAGGATGCTGACAAAAAGGATGGATCATTTGTGCAAGCTTACTGGGATTTCCATTCACATGTTTGTTCTTCAACTTCTCAACCCATTAATGGAGATGAAGGCCTGGTATTAAGTCTCTCTATTCACTGGTGGCCTCAGATTTCCTCTTCCCAGCCTCCTCTCCAGTAGCTCCACCATCTTCACCAACAAATCCTGAGTTACTCTGGCCTGGACTCTCTAAAGTCACCCACAGTTTTCAGCACATAGCTGCTAAATGCTGGGCAGGTTCCTGGTCCCTCAACTTCTTCACCTGGTGATGGGGAACAATCTTAGTGTCCTCTTCATGGGATGTTGCGAGCATTCATCAAGCAAACATGCATTGGACAAAGGACTCAGACCAGCATGTATAAACAAGGGAATGTTGAAATGCCCACACTGAAAAAACAAACAAGGGGACAGACAGAAACAAACCACAGCAACAAATCAACCTCTGGAATATGAACCCAGAACTGAAGTTTGAAAAAGAGAGAGGAAAAAGGGCTGAAAGGGTCCATAGGAAGTTGAAGGGGGAATATTGCTACTTGAGTGATGGAGCTGACTCTGACACTTTTACAGGGGTATGAAATTGTACCCTAATGTATAGACAGACTTTAATAAAATATATTTAGGTATGTTTAAAAAAATGACAAAACAAACAAAACACACATACAAAAAAAGGAGTCTGATTAGAAAATAGACACATATGTAGAGACATTTTCCCAAAGAGTTTATACAAATGGGAACAAGTAACATGACAAGATGGTCATGGTCACTAGCTGTAAGGGAAATGCAGATTGAAGACTGTGATGAGGCACCATACGTATTAATTAAACCAGCTGAAATGAAAGACATTAGCTATAAACTGAATGCAGGTGAGGACATGGAGAAGCAGAATGGCTCATGTGAAATGTAAAATGGTGTATAGCTATTTCAGAAAAAGATTCTTTCTTTAAAAACAAACAAACAAACATTGAGGAACAAACACTGAGGAGAAGTAGTACTGCTTGCCTTGCATGCTGCCAACTCTAGTTCAATCCCTGACACTACATAATCTGGAACACCACCAGAAGGGATCTCTGAGTGCAAAGCTAGGAGTAAGCCCTGAGCATGCAGGTGTTGTCAAAACTACCCCCTCCAAAGCAGAAATCCCTGTACCATGTAATCTAACAAATGCAATCTCTGAGATTTACCCCAGAGAAATGAAGACTTCAGTTTACATAAACCTATACATGAATGTTTGTAACAGCTTTATTTGCAATAGTCCTAAATACAGTTTAGATACTCTTCCATGGTTAAATTATCATTCAGTCATAATCTGGAATATCACTTGTATCACTTGTCTTCCCATTGTTCATCGATTTTCTTGAGCGGGCATCAGTAACATCTCCATTCGTTTGGAATAAGGTCCACTATTGTTACTATTTTTGGCACAACGAATACACCATGGGTAGCTTGCCAGGCTCTGCCGTGGCTCTGGGTTCATCCCAGGGGGCCCAGTCTTTTTCTATGTCAGACCATCAACCATCCAGGGGCCATGGGGAAGAGCCCTGGGTGGTTGACAAGCCTGTCTCCTGTCTGCCACCTGCCAATGCAGTCAGGCACCGCAGCCACACCTGCAACACCTCACGGGGCAGGTGACAGGAATGATCTGGAATATAACAAATGAATTCTCATCACTAACAACATATTGGCCAATAACAGTTGTATATATGTCAGTGTCCTGAGAAGCTCAACCATGTAGCCCTAGGTGTGTAGCAGGTGTAAGTACACTCTGATATTCACAGTGGTAGAACCCTGTGACATCTCAGTTCTCATCATTTAACAATGCATAGACTATCCTGATCCACACACTTGAGCGGATTATATTGAATGAATGAAAGGCCAATATTACAAGGGCACATGCTATGTTAGTCTATTTATAGAAGTTCAGTGAAATGCACAGAAATTGCACAGACAGAAAATATACTAATGGTTGCCAGGTAGATCAGGCAGGAGGTGAGTGAATATTAATATTCTGTGAAAAACAGCACAGGTAGGTCTTTGTGGATTATATCTGCATCTTGATTATTGTGGTGAGTACACAAATATAGATGGGCAATAAACCACACAGCAGCATGATCACAACTCATCATAGCAATGTCAGTTTCCTGGGTTAGACTCTGTGCTTTAATCATCAAAGAACATGGAAAGAAAACCAGAGGCAGCTCTCTGCACTATTTTGTAACTTCCTGCAAATCTCTGCTTTAAATGAGCACTTATAAACTCAGTGCCTAAATAGTCACTTAATATCTCATTATGATGATTTCATTTTCATTACTACTTGATATAAGTCACTCTAGTGTCCACAATTAGCTTAGGAAACAAGGGATTTCACCCCTGTTTTGCAGACTGTAATACTAAGACCCCCCATATCTCAAATTTTATTTTAAGTTTCTTTTTTTTTTTCTTTTTTAAGTCAAGCCTGGAGGTGATCAGGGGTTACTCCTGGATCTTCGCTCAGGAATTACTTCTGGTGGTGCTCGAGGAATCATATGGGATGCTGGGGATTGAACCTGGGTCGGCTGCGTGCAAGGCAAACGTCCTACCCACTGTGCTATCACTCCGGCCCCTCAAATAACTCTGAAATATACATCTATGGAAAGGCATAGGACTGGCCTAGTGCCATCCTTGCATCATTTGCTTCAGGTAGAGGCCTTCTGGCACATCCTCACAGCCTACTCTTGGCCCATCCAGTCACACCTCTACCTGCCCTGTGCACACTCACTTCCCCTCCACACACTGCAGACATAGATATACTCTATGATCAGACCACCTGATGAAGAGCGCTGAGCAAGGAAGGAAATTCCAGGCCACAGCTGGATCAGAGCATGGGTCCCAGTGTAACAGAAGCAAAGGAAACCCATTCACAAGTTTTCCTTCAGTTCCACTTAAGAACTTTCAAAACCATAGAGACTAGATCCAACCAAAGACCTACAATTACCCAATTAGAGGATCTACCTAGGAAAAGACACATTTTCAAAGTCACCCACCCCAAGCCAGGTGGGTAATGGTCTGAATGGTGCACTGGGCTTCCGGGTTGGCAGAGCTGTTCACCTGTGTGAGATCAGACAGATTTTCCAGAGTCTCTCACCCTACTAAAGGAACTCCAGAGACGCCCTTTAACAAAAATCATTAAAGGATTCCTGCAAGAACTCTGCAATCAATTCTGTAGTCATTCCTGTAAATCAGTTCCTGCAAGAACTCAGGAAAAGGTGGAATTTACCTCTGCCAGCCAGGGAGGGAAGTAATAAAGGACGTTATTTGTTTACTACTCTCTGTTTGTGTCAGGTCCAATTCTAAGTTCACGTGGCATTGACCTGTTTCAGAGGTTCTGTTTTTAGGATCTCCCAAAGTGGGCAAGACCTTCCACCTGGAGGCACAGGAATGATGTTGGGGAGTGGGTGGGTGGCTGGGTGAGAAGTAGTAGTCTCAGGTGCACTTGGGGGCTATCTTATGTTTGTTCACTTAAAGAAAGTATATTCCCAGGGGGAGGCACTGAGCATTTATGTTTTGTTTGATTTTCCTGAAAAAGGAGCAGATGGTCAAATAAGGCTGGGAACTCTCCGGTTCATTTCCCTCCAGCTCCCCACGTGAAAA
Source organism: Cryptotis parvus (assembly GCA_021461705.1). Taxonomy (NCBI): domain Eukaryota; kingdom Metazoa; phylum Chordata; class Mammalia; order Eulipotyphla; family Soricidae; genus Cryptotis; species Cryptotis parvus. The sequence continues at coordinate 153,324 of JAJIBD010001814.1, forward strand.
GAGAGACAGGGGTGGTGACTCACCATGCCCGGGGTAACACAGCTCTGTGAGCAGACGGCCCAAGATTTGAACACAGCTGCTGTGAAATCCTCCACCTCTGTACTCTGCTCCCAATCACGGCCTTGGCGCTCAGGCCCAGGAGAACTACCATAACAAAGATGTTCAGATGAAGACTAAGGAGGTGATATAGGGCATATTCTTCCAATGGGGACTTGATAGTAAAGTATGATCAGTGAGGAGAGCCAGATCTGGAAGACTGGAAGAGAACCCTCAATACTAACCAGATACCTAGATATTGTTCTTTTGTGTTTTCCACTTTGGGTCATACCTGGTAGTGCTCAGAGCCTGCTCATGACTCTCTATCACTCCTGGTGGTGCTGGGGGGAATCACATAAAGTAGTGCTGGGGAAACCACCTAAAGTGGAACTCAGTTGGCCACTTTCAAGGCAAGTGCCCTGCCAGCTGTACTATTTCTCTGGCCCCTGTTCTAACTTTTCATCCTAAAGGTTTAGTCACACAAATTAGTTCTGCAAAGCAAGAATTTTAGTACTTGGATGGCAGACCCATTTCAGAGAGCAGCAAGGGGAAGAAACATACCAGGCACCTACTGGAATGTGCTGGAGCGTTGGCTTGCATAAAGTCTGTGCCTGGAAAGATCAGGTGGACACCAAGCTCACCCACATCTGCATCACACGGCATTTCTTCCTGCCAAACTGACATCTGCCCTTGCTTGGAGACTCCATTGGGTTGAAGCTACTTAATAGCAAAGTGATTTCCAGAGAGTCCCTAAGCCTCTAACAGGAGAAGTGACCCCTGCTCTCTGGAACTCGCCATCTAACACTGGGGCTGGGAAACGTGCACCATATAGAATCTGAGAGGACCACACAGCTCATCCCAGTGGTGCCACTGTAGATCATAGGAACCAAGCACATATGGAAACTAAGGCAAGGGGGAATTGGTCTCCTTGGCTCCTGGTATCAGGTCCCTTTACCCCTGTGTCCCCCAATCTAGTGGGTCAGCACAGTCTACTAATGGGGTGATCTGTCAGAGTCTAAGTGCCATAAAGAAGAGATCTTTGTTCTCAGAGTATTTCCAGGGTCTGGTCTTGAGGAAAAACACAGAACAAGGTCACCTGGTGAGTGGACCAGGCTGGAATGGGAGTCTAGGTCTCCTGCTCCCTCCCTGGCCCTCTCCTGTAACTGTGCTGCTCCCTGGCCATCAAGGACACTCCTCTGAAGTTAGGTGGACACTCAAAGCACAGTCCAAGGCTTCTGCACCCTGATATCACCTCTGACTTGGACCCACAGGCTTCTATGAGCTCATCACCAGCTCCTCTCTCCAGGCTGGGTCCTGTAGCCCTCCTGAAAAGCCAGTTCCAGCAGCTGCCACATCCAGTCAGCACTAATTTATTAAAATCCCCGCATGTAAAAGCCGAGCTTGCAGGCAGAACTGGAGGAGGCAGCAGCCTGCTGCACTGGAGACAGACACTATGCTGCTATTTTCTTCTCTTGCAGCCACAAAAGGAAATGTTGGCAAGGACTTGGGAGAAGGGAGGTTGAGGGGAGGCGACGCTGCTGGATTTAATAGCAGGAATACGAGTCATTTGTCTTACTGTAAAATAAATGTGTGTTTGGACGCAGGGAAACGCTCTGGATCCTTTCTTTCCTTCCCTTACAGGCCGAAAAGCCTTGAGCAAAACAAAATGCTGCTGATTTTAAGGCTATTTTGGGTGCCTGTCACTGATTGCTTCTGAGGCCCTGCACACACACGGCCTCCCCCCGAGAATGGTTTTAATACATGAAAATGGAGAATGAATGAATTTCTCGCTGCTGCCGCTGCCACCTTCTGAGCAAGAGAGCTGCCCCTGGAGGCCAGGCCTAGCTGCCCATGGCTCCTTGATGTGTTCCTTGCTCCTTAGTGCCCCGCCCACCCCCTTCCCCCTCTGTGTGATGCTTGCTGGCGCTGAGCTGGGCTGCCCACCTCATGCCAGGAAGCTATTTACCAAAGGAAATAACTCTGATAAAGGGATAAAAATAGCTGGCCATGACGGAAAACATTTTGTTGAGGGTTCTGTTGACAAGAGGGGAAACAGAGCTGTGAAAAAGATAGTGAAGGACACAGAAGAAGGCGGGTGGAGTCCAGAGGCCAAGGTGCATAGCAGGGTCCAAATGACCCACACTGAAGCACAAAAAATGGTACAGCAGGAAAAAGTAAGCCCTTGTCTTGCATGCAGCAGAACCGGGTTGATCCTTGGCACCGTCTATGGTCCCCAGGTCCTGGCGGGAGTGATCTCAGAGTTCTGATGCAGAAATAAGCTCAGAGCAAAGCTAGGTTTGGATTAAAAAAAATAAAAATGAACCATCTTGCCTTTTTGACCTTTTTGACGTGACTTTTAGGCAGGCAATCAGGCAGGACAGTCACTGGGGGTAAGTCTTGGAAAAAGCAAAACCAAGTTAGTAGAGAGCGCAGAAATGATAGTGCTTGCCTCACACACAGCCTGTCAGTGGGTTCCTGAGAGTTTGGTTCCTTGCTGGGTGTGACCCCAAAACAAAAACCAAGCAAATGAAAAAGCAGGTGGGAAGCAAGTCCTGTAGAGGGTAGAGGCTAAGCAGGAACTTGGTTTGGGAGGTGATGTTCTGACTCTGCCACTTACATTGCATGGCCTTGAACAGTCCATCAAACTCTGAGCCACGGTTCCCTTATGGAACTCATAAAGAGCCTTAGATGCACATCCCTGGGCTGTGGTGATAATAAGGCTGACCCTTGAGCAACATGGGTTTTAATTTGATAGGAGTTTGTGGGCCAAAGCTATGGAGGTAGCTGGGATTTCCAACAGATGTGGGTGGTTGCTCTCCTCAGATGCTCTCCATTATTCCAGTACTAACCATGTGCATGCACATGGTTGCCTCAAACAGTGTTACTCAAGTCAGGGGAGTTTTACAGCCATGGGTTGAGGTTATTCTGAGCACTGGCCACTGTCCCTATAACTAGGAAACCTTGATGGGAAAGATAAAATCCTATTGTGAGACAAGTGAGGGATCATAGCAGCTGAACAGCCTCCTTAGAAACACGGCACTGGCATTGCTCTCCACAAATCAGCTGAATCAGACCTAGAGTACCTTTCCCAGTCACAGAGACACTTGGTCTGACTCTGTGAGGTACAACTCCGTCCTGGAAAGGAGTTCCAAAAATGCCAGGGCAGGTGAAAAAGACAGGCAGGTAAATAGGCATCTGTTGTCCAGATGAAAAGTGCTAGAACAGAGTTCAGTTGAGAAGGGAACCATGAACTTAGCCCCAGGACAATAGGGAAGATTTTTATGGAGCAGGTGATATGAGCTAAGTTTTGAAGAGTGTGCAGGAGTTGGCCAGGCAGAGAAGGAGAGGGATGCCATTTTCACAGCAAGGAATAAACATGGTGGCATTGGGGGAAAGGGACTATAACTGAGAATTGACTGGCATGAGATATACAAGGACTGGTGATACTCAACTTGATCACTTGATCACTTGAATCCCGTTATTCATCGATTTGCTCGGCGGGCGCCAGTAACATTTCCATTGGACCCTATCCACGTGCCAATGTAGCCCAATGGCATCTGGTTGATTCAGGAATATGAAGAGCCTCAAACCGTTCCTTCAGGGTCTTAACAAGGAAGTCTGACCATCTTGTAGGTGGGCGGCCACGTGATCTTTTGACATCCCGTGGGATCCAGTCGGTAACGGCTCTAGTCCAGCGGTTGTCTCCAAATCGCATTACATGTCCAGCCCATCTGATTTTTGATGCCTTGGCAAATGAGACAGCGTCCCTGATTCTGGAATAGCGACGAAGGTCAGAACTCGGATTCCTTCACTCACTTGAGTGAGACGTGATATTCCAAGCATAGCTCTTTCGATGCCTCTCTGGGAGACCCGAATAGCATTCTCATCCTGCTTTTGTAGGGCCCAGGTCTCTGAGGCGTATGTTAATGCAGGGAGAACGGTGGAGTCGAAGAGATGTGCCCGGAGCCGGAGGTTCTTTGTCCTTTTAGCTATTTCTTAGATGCCTTTGAAGGCATTCCATGCCCCTCTCTTCCTCCTGCGCAGCTCAGGTTTTAGGTCGTTCATCATGTTGACTCTCGACCTAGGTACACATAACTGCTGCATTCAGAGATGTTTGTTCCATTGAGAGTGAATGGGGCCTCTGGAACTAGTTCATTTCTCATGAACATAGTTTTCTTCAGATTCAGCTGTAGACCTACCTTTCCACATTCTCGGTCAAAGTCAGCCAGCATTTGTGCCGCTTGGCTAATGTTTGGTGTTATTAGAACGATGTCATCAGCGAAGCGGAGGTGGTGTAGTTGCCGACCATCTATCTTCACTCCCATTCCTTCCCATTCTAATTGTCTCATGATGTTCTCGAGGGTGGCACTGAAGAGTTTTGGTGAGATGGTATCACCCTGTCGAACCCCTCTTTTGACATCAATGATCACTTCTTTGTAGAATGGTGAGATCCTGGTGGTGAATCCGTAATACAGCTCACGAAGGATCTTGATGTATTGGGTTTGAACGCCCCTGTTTGACTAGGGCTTCGATGACTGCTTCAGTCTCCACAGAGTCAAAGGCTTTATGTAAATCAATGAACGTGAGACAGAGCGGCATCTTGTACTCCCTACAAACCTCAATGAGCTTGGTTACCGTGTGGATATGGTCAATTGTGCTGAATCCTTTCCGGAAGCCTGCTTGCTTGCATGGTTGTCCTTCATCTAGTGTTCTGCTAATCCTGTTCAGGATGACTGTGTAAAAAGCTTGTAGATGACAGACAACAGGCAGATGGGGCGATAGTTGCCGATGTCGTGAATGTCTCCCTTCTTGAACAGTAGAACTGTCCTGCTGGTTTTCCATTGGGAGGGCACCTTGCATTCGGACAGGTAGCGTGTGAAGAGCCGAGCTAGTGTATTGATGAGTACCGACGGCAGATTCTTCAGATGTTGGGTCTGACTTTGTCTGGGCCTGGTGCTGTTCCCTTCTTTACCGATGAGATGGCATGTCAGATTTCAGAAGGGAGAACGTTGGGAATAACATATCCATCCTGTGGAATTTGGTATGTGGGCAGGTGGATGTGGCTATCAAAGAGATTTGAGTAGAAGTCCTGGATAATCTTCTCCATTGCCTTTCTGGAAGATGTGATAGATCCATCAGGGCGTCGGAGGGCAGTCATCTTGGTCTTATAGTTGGCGAAGGACAGGCGGGCAGTGCGAATACTTTTCCCGACTTCTGCTGCATCTTCCAGTATTTCTGCTCTTCTGTCTTTGAGGTAATGAGAATATAGTGCCCGCATGGCAGAGCCTGGCAAGCTGTCCGAGCGTGTTCGATATGCCAAATCCAGTAACAAAAATGTTTATTTTCCTGACCCCGAAAGAGCCCTTAATACGGTGATACTCAACATTTCTAATAATGTGAAAAAGGGACAGTGAGTGAACAGAGGCTAGCCACAGCACTGGAGAAGAGACCAAAACTCTCGCCATGCCAGGATCTGCCCTATTGGTGATGGGCTCTTGGCAGAGGGTCAAGAAAGTCATGAAGATGTTGGGTGGTTGGGGGTTACTGGGACAATCAACTGGTTTAGAGGTATGGATATACCAAGGTGTGCAAAAAATGTATTCCCCAGAGAGGATGGAGTGGTGTTGAGGTTGTGGATGGGAATGAGGACAGCAAAGCCTACTGGGAAGAGTAACTTGTGCCAGGACGCCTCCACTTTTAATCTGTTTATACATTATCTTCCTTCAAGCTTCTACCTCAAGGACTAGGGTTTGGTGTGAAGAATGTGATTCCTGAAATGCAGGTCCCTGCTCTTTGATATTCCTATTGAACATAGGAATTTTGCCCTCTTTGGCCTTTACATTTGCCTTCACACTGTGGAAAGATGGAAAGATGGAAAATCATGCTTGCTCCTTCCATCCTAGGTGACTGCACATCCCAGGCCTTGTTATCAGTTGTGGTACTAGAATGCTAATCCCTTTGCTCTGAACTTCTCCTTCTTTGTGCTCAATCTAGTTCATCTATTCTCCAAACAATGGGCAGAAAGAGGAATCTTCCACAAAGTATCTAACTGATCAGGCTACATTAGGTCCACCAAGAGTTCCCCCTGGTTTTCAGGAGAAAATACAACTTCCTTATTATGATACCCAAGGCCCTTAATGGATGGATGACTTTCTCTTCCAAACTCATCCTAGGCTGACTGTGCTGCCCAACTGAGAGAGGGTAGAACTACCCACAGCAAGGCTGGTTCACTGTTCAGTTCCACTAGGCGGACTGTTTCCTCAGAGAGACATGAGGCATGCATAAGGATGGAATCCTCTTCTGTCAACTCACCGTTTTGAAGTCCTCAGAATGAGGCTCTTTGCAGGCAGAATCTTTAAATCTTTAAAGAGCCAATTATATGGAAATTAGACCTTCAGCATTGGTCCTAAGCTAAACTGACTGATGTCAAGAGACTGAACAACTGTAAGTCAAGGTGAGAGGCCCCCAAGGAAACCAAGCTGCTTGCACTTAATCTTGCATTTCTGGTCTCCAAAACTGGAAGAAAGTAAAATTCCAATATTTAAACTGTATAGACTTAGGAGTTTTGTTATGGCAAACCTAGAGCATAAAAATAGATGACCAAAAAGATAAAAAAAAAATTCTCAACCAAAGTGAGAACTGGCAGCTTGTTTCTCTGTCAGTTTACCTTAGACTGCTTTCATGAGGACTTTCGTGACCAGGGAGAGAGATCAGAGGGTGAAAGCACATGTCTAGCATGTGTGAGACCCTGAGTTCAATCCCAGGTGCTACAAGGACCATGGAGCACCACCAGATATAGTACAAACACCTACTTGGGCCATTGCTGGAAGTGGACCCAACCTTTGACCACTACTGAATGTGGCCCTTTTAAGAGAAATTTTAAATAGAGAATTTGGATTTTATAATGCCCATCCTCTGCTTACACAACACACCAGTAGTTTCTGATCCTGTTTGACTCCCAAGACGGTTGCTCTGGGGGTTCAGGTTCACTGATGAAACCAATTAGAGTTTTCCAGATCTGGTGGCTGCTTGATTTCGCCTCGTGTGATGGGCACAGAAATGTACCAAGAGGTTCAATCCTCCTGCAGAGAAGGAGCCAGTTTCCAGCTGCAATGAATGACTAAGACTAATTTTGCTTTCCTCAGGCCAGTGACTGAGCCAGGCAGGGCCGGCTTCTCTGTCCAATGGGACACCCCTCAGGTGCCTCTGGCTCTCTCCTGGGATTGCAGAAGCTTTATCCCACCTGCCTGACAATCTGACAACCCACCCCACACTGTTTCACTATCTGCCCTTTGATGTTCAAGGGGCTTCCCCCTAGGAAGCCACATTCACGTCTTTTCCATTTCAACTTGGATGTTCCAGTCTCATAAATCAATGCCGTCACAGCTGGAGCCATGAAAGGGTCCTGGGGGGAAACTGGTATGATCGGCATGGTGGCCTTGCGAACTAAGAGTCAGATCCTGGGCTGTAGAGATCATGCTTTGGAAAGAATCAGCTTTGGGAGGTCTCCTGACAGCTCTTCAAGCAGAGATTTCTCTGAGGGACCCCAGAATCTCAGACCCCAATGCTTTCCTTAAAAAATAACAACAACAACCATGGATCTTTTTTTAGATTCATATAGAGCTGTTGTTTTCTTTTTTTAAAAAAATACTTTATTATACCACTGTGAGATATACAGTTACAAAGATGTTCATATTTGGGGTTTCGGTCATACAATGTTCCAGTACCCATCCCTCCACCAGTGCCCACTTCCCACCACCAGTGTCCCCAATTACCTCCCCCTCCCACAGCCTGCCTCTGTGGCAGGTTCTTAAATTCTTTCTCTCTCTCTCTCTCTCTCTCTCTCTCTCTCTCTCTCTTTCTCTTTTCCTTCCCTTCCACATTGAACAACCATGGATCTTAGCTGAGTCTCTGCACACTTGTCTCTCCACTGAGTTGAGGTCTCCTAGACCACCAGCAAGCACCTGGTTTACAGGCTAGGCTAGCTTCTCATGAGCGCCCCTAGTGGTTATTACAAGCTCAGTGTTATTTGAGGACTCCAGGAGGGGAAGTGGATGGCCCTCAACCCCCTCTATTCAGCCGCTGGCCAAGAGAATATGTGTGAGGAGGCCTCTGCTAAGGCCACGTGAACTGCGTGAGGGGCGGAGGAACCTGTGCTTTGAATACAGAAAAGACTGGGGGAATTTTACAGCCATGGTTTGAGGGTATTCCACACATCATTATCTTTACTCTGAGTTCTTGGTGACATATTTGATTGTCCTTTCCCCTATGTTGTATTGCTTTACTTTCTTCCTTTTTAATCTGAAAATTGGAATGGGGTTATCTCAGGATCAATGAGTTGATTGTTCTGCTCCCTGAGTTTTGTTCTCAATACAGAAAGTGTGAATGCCGGCAGGCACATAGCACGTTCTCAATAGAAGCTAGTCCCTCTCCCTGCTCCTCCCTTTCTTTGAGATTTCCAGGCCCTGGAGTGTGCAATTCTTTACAACCAGCTAAATATATAAAAGTTAATCATATTCATACATTTGCATAAGTTAATAAGCAGTAATTATATACTGTAGCAATTTCTAAATAATATCCAAAAATAACTATCCCAATACACCAAATTGCTAACAATGGTTATTTCTGGGTGATGGAATTATGGGTGATTTGTATGTTCTCCCACATTTTCTATGTTAGCATGCATTATTTTTTTGGACTAGCAGGAACAAAAAAACAAAGTGAGAATGAAGGAAAATATGATCCTACAATAGCCCATGATGGGAAGTCTGTTCCCCAGCTTGGGGTCTCTGAGTGTCCCTGTGACCCCAAGATGATACGTTCTGTGAAGCAGGGAAAGATATTTTGAGAGTAGGGAAGATATTTTAGGCCACACCCAGCTATGCTCATGAGTTTCCCCACTACGGTTTGCTCATCTCCCTGCAGAGAACAGTGCCCTCCTCGTGGTCTAAGGTGCATAGGTGTGCACTTGTGTAGTAGGTGAGGAGCAACTGAAGAGGTGGCAACGCAGAGCCAGAGTGATAGAACAGAAGGCAGGGAGTTTCCCTTGCACACAGCTGATCCCCATTTGATCTCTGGTATCCCATATGTGTCTCTGAGCACTTCCAGAATGATCCTTGAGAACAAGAAACCCTGAGCATAGCTAGGTGTAGCCAACTCCCTCAGGCCCCAATAAAACGTAGGGAACAAACTTGGCCACTGCCCATCCCTCTTGCCTCTCTTGGACAAAGCGACCCCATCGTAAATATTTTCTGCAGCAACAGCTAAAACAATGCAACACCAGCCCAGTACATGCCCCCCAAGAAGCTCACACTCTCACTGGGTGAATGGGAATGCATTGGTTCAAGGGTAGGAGATGCCCAGGTCACCCTTGGTCCTAGAGTTTAAGGAGAAGAAGGAAAGAAATAGAATGAAGGGGAAGAAGTGAAAAGATAGATGAGAAGCAAGGGAGGTAGGGGCCAGGGGCCGGGTGCACTGGTGGTGTTAAGGAACAATAGAGCTAACTATCCAAACCACAGAGTCAACAACACTGCGAGACCCAAACTTTAATAACCCAATTTAAAAGGTGCCTCAAGACAGCAGTCTGAGGCTGAGGCAGGGGTGGGTGGGCAGGAAGGGGACCTAGGAACACCGTTAGAGGGAAGTTGACACCAGGGGTGGGATTGGTGATGGAACAGCATATGTCAAAAACCCAATTATGAATAGCTTTAAAATTCATGATGCTTTAATGAAATAAAATTTCAGAGAAACACACACACACTCTGGCTGAGACTCAGTCTCCTGGTTACAATATACGTCGTGAAGGATTTCTGAAAAAGAATTAGGAGAATAAGGAAGGAAAGAACTCCTTCAGGGAACGGGCAGAAAGACCCCTATGGGCCCATTCCAGGCAGAGTCTGGAGAAGGAAGGGTGAGAGGTCCCAGGCGAGCAGCAGGTGGGGGCACGCAGGCCGAGGAGCAGGAGCTGAGTGACCAGGAACAGACGGGCCAGGGCTGCTGGGGCAGCGGCTTCTCACTGGTGGCGGGACAGGCCTCTCTGTCCCGCTTGCTGCCAGCTGAGCCCAGCTTTCCTTCACCTGCCCATGGAGGGGCGAGACACAGGCGAGTGTGGAATCAATCCATCACTGCCAATCCCAGTCTTCAGCCAACACTCGCTCTAATTGAAACCAGCATCTGTGAGCAGGGCCAGCCTTGGCGTGGACCCCACGGAACATGGACATGATTAACCTCTGCAGTTGCAGCAAGTGAACTGCAGAAGGAACACTGGGGAGCGCCAGGCCCGGCCATGCCGCCAACACGGGGACGGAAAGTCTGGCCTTGCCTATGCTGCGGGAGCAGAGCAGAGGCTCCATCTGGCCGGGTGGCACTGGGCACTGTTCCCACGAAACCAGTGCAGGGGTCCCCGTGAGGCTCCAGCTCAGGCCTGTGTGCAGCCCATTCTCTGCTGGCCTGGCCGGGCCTGGCAGGGATGAATATGGTTTCCCTGGCGCAGCCTTTCCTGGATCCCTGCTCCCGGAAGCTCCTCTACTCGGCTCTGTGTATTTTCAAATGTTCTTTCTTCCTACTTAACTCCAACTAGACTCGAGTCCCATGATCACAGAAGAGTCCTGTATTGCTCATAGCTGCACTTACAGTGCCTGCAAGTACTCAGTGAAATTGAAAGGGAGGGAGGGAGACTGAAGCTAGGGAGGGAAGAAGAATGAAAAGGAGGAAGGAAAGAGCAAAGGAAGAAAAAAAGCAGAGGAAGGAAAGAACAGAGAGGAAGAGGGAAGGAGGGAGTAGGGAAAAAAGGGCTTCAAACATAATAGTTCGAAATGGCCAGTCCATCCTCCCGATGACTCATTAGCAATGAGTCCCTAGAAACCCTTTTTAGATCCGATGTATGGTGTTATACCCCCTCAGGCAACACAGCCCTGACTCGGGCTGCTGAAAGAAAGGGGAAGCGCAGGAGCAAGCCCTTATCTCAATCCCGGTGTCCCGGGCTGTCTGCTGGTGCAGAGAGGGAGCAAAGAGAACACAAGTTGACGCTTCTCCAGTGCCGTCTTGTGCAGCGCTCACACCCTGTAAGGGCGGGCGGGCAGGCTCCATCGATTCTCTAAACCGGGTGCCTCGGGAGTTCAGTGAACGACTCACACAAATGAAGTCTCACACAGCTGCTTGGTGGCACAGCCAGACCCGGAAGGCAGGTTTCTCATGGTCTTTAGCAGAAAGTGCCCAGCACGGCTGTCTTATGGAAGCTCCACAGCTTCTCTCTAGGTAGAGGGATGGCAGGAGCCAGTTCCAGGTCAGGTCAGATTTCTCAGACCATCCGCAGGGCACCCACCTCCACCCCACCACCTCCCCGCTGCTCCTGGGAGCCCTTAATTAGCTGCCACCCTCAAGTGCTGAAAGCTCCTTGGGCGCCTGAGTCAGTGGCAAGCCAGGAGCCGCCTACATACCCTGAAGGTGAGGGGGACTGGCCCTCACAAACCACCCAGGGAGCCTCCCGCAGGCAGGGTGCGTGGGTGGGGAGGCATGGGTTTCTGGCCAGGAGGGAGAGCCCAGGACAGGGACTCTGTCACCCACAAACTATGACAGCCAATGACAGCCACTTCTCCATCCCCACAAGCCATGACAGTCTCCCACACCGGCCAGGAGGGGGAGGAAGGAGATTCATCACAGGCTGCCCAGGGCTGACCTGGAGGGGCTGAGCTCCCTGAAACCACCAGCAGCTTCTCACCCCCCTTGTGTGTCCATCTCTGCGACTAACACCAGTGGAGCTGGGTTTGTTCCAGCACGGTCCGGGCAGGGTGGTGGGAGCAAGGCCGAGAATAAAAGCTCCAGATCTCTGCGCTCAGAGGCTCTCGCCTTCTTTTTTGAGGAACTGGAGACGAACATGGGGCAATCCCCAAAGAAATCTGAAACCTGATGTGTCAGAGAATGTGCTGAAATAGTGATTAGAGGAGCAGGGGGAGCCGATATTTCTAAAGGGAGCCCAGGGATGAGGTGATTTCCAAGAAGTGAAGGAAGTGGTGATAGCAGTGCTGTAGATGGGGTGTCTGTGTGTGTGTGTGTGTGTGTGTGTATGTGAGAGAGAGAGAGAGCAAGTGAGTGTGAGTATGGAAATAATGCATATGTGAGAAAGTGTGTGTGAGTGTATGAGATTGTGAAGTGAAAGTATGAGGGTTTGTGCATGTGTGAGTGTGCAAGAGTGTGAATGTGTCTGAGAATGAATGTATATGAGTGAGTATGCTTGTGAGTGTGAAAGAATATGTGAGCATATCTGACTGTGTAAGAGCATGTGTTTGTGTAAGAATGTGAGTGTGTATATGTACAAGTGTGTGAGAGCATATGTATGAATGTGTGAGAGCATGTGTACATATGAAAGTGTATGTAAGAGCGTGTGTATGTGAGAGTATGAGTATGTATGAGGGTGTGTGTGAGTGTGTGTATATATGAGAGTGTGTGTGAAAGCCGTGTGTTATGTATGAGAGTGAGTGTATGAGCGTGAGAGTGTATGTGTGAGAGTGTATGTATGAGTGTATGAGAGTGTGCACGAGAGCATGTGTATGAGTGTGCGTAAGCGCATGTGTATGTATGAGAGTGTGTGAGAGCATTGTATGTATGAGAGTGTGTGTGAGAGCGTGTGTATGTATGAGAGTGTGTGTGAATGTGTATGTGAGAGTGTAAGAGCATGTGTATGTATGAGAGTGTGTGAGAGCATGTGTATGTATGAGAGTGTTTGAGAGCATGTGTATGTATGAGAGTGTGTGAGAGCATGTGTATGTATGAGAGTGTGTGAGAGCATGTGTATGTATGAGAGTGTGTGAGAGCGTGTGTATGTTTGAGAGTGTGTGAGAGCATGTATATGTATGAGAGTGTGTGAGAGCATGTGTATGTGTGAGTGTGTGTGAGAACATGTGTATGTATGAGAGCATGTGTATGTATGAGAGTGTGTGTGTGTGTGAGGAGTGTGTGAGAACATGTATATGTATGAGAGTGTGTGAGAGCATGTGTGTGTATGAGAGTGTGTGAGAGCATGTGTATGTATGAGAGTGCATATACGTGAGAGTATGTGTAAGAGCATGTGTATGTATAAAAATATTTGTGAGAGTGTGTATATGTGTGTGTGTGAGAGCATGTGTATGTATGAGACTGCGTGAGAGCGTGTGTATGAGAGGGTGTGTGAGAGTGTGTATGTGAGTGTGTGAGAGAGTGTGTATGTATGAATGTGTGAGAATGTGTATATATGAGAGAGTGTGAGAGCATGTGTATGTATGAGAGCATGTGAGAGCGTGTGTATGTATGCGAGTGTGCGAGAATGTGTGTATGTATGAGAGTGTGTGTGAGTGTGTATGTGAGTGTGTGAGAACGTGTGTATGAATGAGAGCGTGTGAGAGTGTGTGTATGTATGCGAGTGTGTATGTATGAGTATGTAACTTTCCAGGCCTGAGAGTCAGCAAGTGTGTGTGGAGAAGGAGAGGGGGTGGGACACCATGTTTACAAAAAGCCGAGGCCGTGTCCTCACCAGACTGCACAGACCAAGCAAACCCCAAACAAGAAGTCAGTGAGAAAATTAGGTTTAGTGAAAATGCAATTTGCAGTTAGTTTTCTGCAAGGAGCAGTGTGGCCCCTTGTTGGTTTTGCTGGTTGCCTGTGTCTGGGAAGTCGTCCTTGGCAAGCTCTAGCTTGCTCACATAGGTTTCACTGGGCGATTATACTAATTAATATCAGCAATTAGAACGATACTATAATCACTATCATTTCCTCAGCCCATATCAGAGGTCAAGCAAAGTTCTGGAAGGTTTGATGCACAACATTGCTAGCGCCATTTTACAGATGAGTAAACAGAGGCACCGAGAAACAACACGTTCTAGGAAACATATAGTGTCCATGTGGGAGGGCAAGGGTTCAAGGGCAGGGAGGCAGCTCTGGGACCGACATGCTACCATCTTGCTGACTCCTCGCCAGATGAAAGTGATAATTGTCATAGCAAGGAGGGACTGCTCTGGGCTGAGACTCCCCCAATAAAAGAGTTTCATTTATTTTTTAATTGAATCATTTTGAGACAGTTACAAAGCTGTTCATAATTGAGTTTCAGGCATACAATGTCCCAACACCCATCCTTTCACCAGTGCACATTTCCCACTACCAATGTCCCCAGTTTCCCTCACCCCCCATCCTGCCTCTATGACAGTCTCTCTCTCTCTCTCTCTCTCTCTCTCTCTCTCTCTCTCTCTCTCTCTCTTCTCCTTCTGGGCATTATGGCTTGCAATACCATAAGATAATCATGTAAATCCCTTTATCTACTTTCCACACTCAGCTCTTGTCCAGAGTGATCATTTCCAACTATCATTGTCAAAGGGATCCCTTCTCCATTCTAACTGCACTCACACCCCCCACCCCTGCCACTTGGGGCAACCTTTTAACAGTGGACTACTCCTCCTGGCTCTTGTTTCTACTGTCTTTGGTTAATAGCCTCATACCATGTTTTTTAAAATTAATTTTTATTTTTATGCAATCACTGTGTGACAGAACATTATAAAGCTGTTCATAATTGGACTGTTGTCATACAGTATTCCAACACCCACCCACCAGTGCACATTTACCCACACCAATTGTGCCCCATTTCCCTCCCCACAACCTGCGTCTCACGACAGGCACATTTCTTCTTTCTTTCTCTCTCTTTCCTTTTGCACATTGTAGTTTGCAATACAGACACTGAAGGGCTACCATGAAAGTATATCCAGGGGCCGGAGCGATAGCACAGCAGGTAGGGCATTTGCTTTGCACAGGGCAGACCTGGGTTCGATCCCGGCATCCCATATGGTCCCCCCGCCAGGAGTAATTCTTCAGTGCAGAGTCAGGAGTAACCCCTGAGCATCGCGGGTGTGACCCAAAAGAAAAAAATAAAAGAAAGCATATTCATTTACTTATTTTCAATACTCAAATTCTAGTTTAGTGTTATTATTTCCAACTCTTATTGTCAAACTGGTCTTCTTACCTACCCTCCACCCTTCTCTATCTTACCTACCCTCCACCTTCTAAACACATGTGGTAGATTCCAACCATTGACAAGTCTTCCTGGCTCCCATTTTCCCTGGCCTTGGATATTAGTCTCAGACTATTTTTTCATATCCCTCAAGTGTCTTTTTGCTGACTAATTTCATTCATCATGATACTCTCCATGTCCATTGATTTATAGGCAAATCTTATTTTTCCTAACAGCTGCATAGTGTTCCATTACATAGATGTACCATAGTTTCTTTATCCAGTCTTCTGTTCTTGGGAACTCAGGTTGTTTCCAGATTCTAGCTATTGTAAGTAGTGCTTCAATGAACATAAAATTGCAGATGATGTTTCTATTGTGTTTTTGGGCCCCCAGTGTTCTGTGACTTCCTGACACACTTACAATGCATTCTCCAGGAAACCCTGATTTCACAAAGGAAGGGAGACATTAATTATAAGTGATGACAGAGACAATATTGACCGATGTGACTGAGTTTTTTTATTTGTATCACTTGTATCACTTGTCTTCCTGCTGTTCATCAATTTGCTCCAAAGGGCACCAGTAAAGTCTCCATTTGTTGAGAATGAGATTCACTATTGTTACTGTTTTTGGCATAATGAATACACCACAAGTAGCTTGCCAGGCTCTACTGTGGCTCTGGGTTCATCCCAGGGGGTCCAAAAAATACTGGGCCCCTGGGAGTTCTTTATTTAATGAGGGGAAATTCATATAATATAAAGTTAAGCATTTTAGAACATGCAGTTCCAATATGGTACATTCCCTATGTTGTGCAAATGACACTTCTATCTGATTCCAGAAGGTGCTTATCACCCCACAGGAAACCTCACACCCATGACTGACAGTGTCACTCCCCAGACTCTCTCCCTCATCCCAGGCAACCAAGGACTTGCTTTCTCTCGCTCTTGAATTGGTCTGATCTGGATGTTTCATTCAAATGAAATTATGCAGCATGGATCTTTCATATCTGGTTTCTCTCACTGAAAATAATGTGTTCAAGGGGCCTATGTGTTCAGACATATGTCAATACATCCTTTATCTTTCTGACTGGGTAGTATTACAGAGTGTGGGTATGACACATTGGTGTATTCATATGCTGATGGACATTTGGCTATTTTAAACTTTGAGTTTTTATGAAAAGAATTGTGAGGACAGAAAGAAAGACAAAGAGAGAAAGAAGGAAAGGAAGGGAAAGCGAAAGGAAAGGAAAGGAAAGGAAAGGAAGGAAGGAAGGAAGGAAGGAAGGAAGAAAGAGAGAGAGAAAGAAAGAAAGAAAGAAAGAAAGAAAGAAAGAAAGAAAGAAAGAAAGAAAGAAAGAAAGAAAGAAAGAAAGAAAGAAAGAAAGAAAGAAAGAAAGAAAGAAAGAAAGAAAGAAAGAAAGAAAGAAAGAAAGAAAGAAAGAAAGAAAAAGAAAGGAAGATAGAGAGAGAGGGAGGGAGGAAGGAAGGAAGGATGGAAGAAAGCGAGCAAGAAAGGAGGAAGGAAGGAAAGAAGGAAGAGGGAAGGGAGAGAGGGAGGAAGGAGGGAAGGAAGGAGGAAGAAAGAAAAGAAGAAAGGAAGGAAAGGAGTATAACGGAAGGGAGGGAGGGAAGAAGGAAGGAAGAGAGGAGGAAGGAAGGAGGGAGGGAGGGAGAGAGGGAGGAAGGAAGGAAGGAAGGAAGGAAGGAAAGGAAGGAAGGAAGGAAAGAAGGAAGGAAGGAAGGAAGGAAGGAAGGAAGGAAGGAAGGAAGGAAGGAAGGAAGGAAGGAAGGAAGGAAGGAAGGAAGGAAGGAAGGAAGGAAGGAAGGAAGGAAGGAAGGAAGGAAGGAAGGAAGGAAGGAAGGAAGGAAGGAAGGAAGGAAGGAAGGAAGGAAGGAAGGAAGGAAGGAAGGAAGGAAGGAAGGAAGGAAGGAATTCCCTCATAATTTCATCACCACTAACCTTACAACTGTGTAGAAAATGCTGCCACTGATTTCTCCGAGGTCTGAGCCCAAGGAGAATTTGCTCAGCATGGGAAGAGCATGTGTTTGATGAACCAGAGTCACTCTGCTTCCCACAATAATGGCAAATAGAAGGGACACAGGGAACCCCCAGATGCATGGTTAAGGTAAATGACTTCCAGGGACAGAACATTCTAGAAATAAATCTGCACAACTTTAGGGAACCCCAAATCTGCATGGAAAGTCCAAGTGTTAATCCCTGGTGGACTAGACTGCCTGGGCATTGCCATCTAGGATCCTGCCTGCCACCACCATCTCCTGGCCTGGTGTGGCCACTTACTGACCCTCCATCCCTGGGCTTCAAGAAGTTAATAGTCAGGAGAAGAATTAGTCACCTGGTCCTGTGTGCTTGGCCACAAGCAGGAGGGGGAGAGAAAGGAGGATCTATGGCGCTGTCAGCAGGGAAGGACGGAGATGGAAATATTTACTTAGCAGGGATAAACACGACAGGAACAACCTTCCGCTGTCCAGACTCGGTCTGCTGCAGAGTCCCCTCTCCTGGACGGTGTTCTCGGGGCCTCGGGAACCGGCCCTAGAGAGAAGTGTGGCCCCCTTTCAGGAAACAAAGGAATCTGTAACTCTTGGGGAAGTCTGTGTCACAGGCTGAGAGGCCTGTCAATCTCCGCCTGCCTGCATCTGCTCCTGTGTCCTTTCCCTGCTCCTTTGGTGACCACAGACCAGTGACCCCGCTTTTCTGTGCCTCGGTTTCCCCAGATCCCAAACGTAGAAAAGTCTTTACCAGCATTTTCCCTATATGGTTCTAGAGTGGCAGTGAGCCCCTGATAACTTGCAGACTCTGGATATAAGCGGATTCTCTTTCTAGAATCCGCTTATATCCAGAAACATCCCCCTTGAAACGTCCTTGCCTTGAAACGTCCCCCACCCCAGCCCCCATAGAAACTCCCCAAAGCTGTTGGGCTCGGAGCTGCTAGCCTTAGGGTCCAGCATTTTCCCACCACAAGACCCTAAGGGAGGACCCAGAAACATCTGTGCTTATCCGAGCTAAGGTGAGGCAAAATGTGCCTGATCTTCTGAGCTCTGGTCACAGGGATGTGTAAATCAATGATTGTTACCTTGCTAATGTTACCTTGCAAATGCTAAATCTGTGACTGTCATTTGTTCCAATGCTGTTACAATGGCCCAGGAGCTTGCAAATGCGCTGTGATTGTGCTTGTACCCCCTCTGCCCAAATATTGTATAAAAGGCTTAAACTGTCTGCCTTCAGAGTGCTGCTATCCAGAACTTCCCGCTGCATGGATGTCATTCTTTCTTTCTTTCCTTTCTCAGCAGTAGTAGTGGCAAGGCAGAGTTTCTCCCAAGTCCATCCCTCTCCTTTTCCGCAGGGATGAAGTCCAGCAAGATCTAGGTCTTCCTCATTTGTGCCCGGGGCTACTGGCCAGGCCCCTCCTCTCCCCCAACCAGCAACTCAGGGACATCAGAGTTCTCACATGGCTCTAAGACAAAACAGTCACAAGCCACCTACCTCCCCTCTGTCTCTGGGACATGGCGGTGGCTGCTGACACTTCAGGGAGACTTGCACAACTGAGCCAAATGGCCTTCACAGACCCATCAAGGTCATGGAGACCAACCTGAGGGGAAGGGTGGGAGGTGGCCAAGGGCCCTTTGGATTCAGAACACAACAGACCAGAGTCCATTCTCCTGTAACATCTGGTGGTGGTGGGGGTGTTACAGTCCTAGGATGAGTGATACATCTTAAAGTGACCTACATCAGAATTCAGCTGTGTGGAAGGGGCACGTGGCACTCAGGAAGAACAGGAAGCACAATTCTCCCGGTACCTGCTGCCAGAGCCGGGACCAAGCTGGCATCTCATCAGCAGATGGAGAGATGCCAGGGAAATCAGAGAGAGGGCAGAAAGAGAGAGAGGGGGGGGGGGAGTGAGAGATACAGAGAGACAGAGAGTGAGAGACAGAGACAAAAAGGAAGGGAGGGAGGGAGAGGAGAGAGAGAGAAACAGAGTAAGAGACAGAAAGAGAGAAAGGAAGGAGCAAAAGAAAAACAGGAAAGTAGGGAGGGAGGGACGGAGGGAGGGAGAGAGAGGGAGGGAGAGAGAGAGAGAGGGGGAGAGAGAGAGAAAAAGAAAGAGAGAATAGCAGTTAAGTCCTTGCCTTGCAAAAAGATTACTCTGGCTCAATCCCCAGCAAGGAACAAATCTCTGGAACACGATCAGGAGTGACCCCTGAGTCCTGTCAGGTGTGGCTCAAGACCTTCCCCGCCCCCCAGCAACCAACAAACATAAAAGGAAGCTTCAATTCCGTTATAGTGCTGGGTCTCTTGGGGCATCTACAAGGGCTTCTGAGTGTGTACTTGGTTTATTTTAATTTTGGGTTCACAGCAGCAATGAACCAAATATTAAATAGTCATTTTCTTGACCTTGATCACTTGACATCCCGTTATTCGTTGAGTTGATTTGCTTGAGCGGGCGCCAGTAATATTTCCATTTGACCCTATCACGTGCCAGTGTAGCCCAATGGCATCTGGTTACTTCAGGAATACAAAGAGCCTCAAACCGTTCGTTCAGGGTCTTGACGAAGAAGTCTGACCATCTTGTAGGTGGGCGGCCACGTGATCTTTTGACATCCTGTGGGATCCAGTTGGTAATGGCTCTAGTCCAGTGGTCATCTCCAAATCGTATTACATGTCCAGCCTATCTGATTTTCGATGCTTTGGCAAACAAGACAGCATCCCTGACTCTGGAACAGTGATGGAGGTCGGAGCTCGGATTCCTTCTTTCACTTGAGTGAGGCGTGATATTCCAAGCATAGCTCTTTCAGTTCCTCTCTGGGAGACCCGAATAGCATTCTCATCCTGCTTTTGTAGGGCCCAGGTCTCTGAGGCGTATGTTAATGCAGGGAGAACAGTGGAATCAAAGAGATGTGCCCGAGCCTGAGGTTCTTTGTCTTTTTAGCTATTTCTTCGATGCTTTTGAAGGCAGAGCCTGGCAAGCTGTCCGATGCGTATTCAATATGCCAAAACCAGTAATAAAAAAAATGTTCATCTTAACCTTAATATTTGAGTGAAAACAACAACAAAATAAAAACTAACGGAAAAGGAGAGCTGTTCACTTTTTTGTTGTTTACTGTAGTTAAAATAAATCTAATGAAAGCCTAGACCAGAGGCCATGAAGAGATGGGACAAAGATGTGCAGAGCAGAGAGGGGAGGTTCTCCGGGATTAGAGCAGCCCTCTTTAGTGCTCGGGATGAGCACAGCCCTCTGCAGTGTTCTGGGTGGCAGGGGTTAGGTCTCGTTGGGTGGCAGGGATTAGGTCTACTTGCAGAACTCAGCAAGAAATCGGGGATTTTAGGACTAGGAACTTAAGAGGGCCAGCTTGAGGTGAGCAGCTGTGACACTTGATTCAAAGAAGGTTCTGGATTTTCCATAGCACTGGAAGCAATAAAATGGGCAATATGAGAGACATTCTTGAAATAGTCATTTCTAATTTGAAATAAAACTATTTTTTTTCTGGTGGGCTACTCTGGGATTGCTTCTGGCAGGGATCAGGGGACCATAGTAGTGCTGGGGATCCAACCTGGGTCAGTCACGCCGCAAGGCAAGTGTCCTTCCTACTCTGTCTCTCCAGTTCTGAAATGGAGCTTTGTATTGTATTTGTTGTCATAATTCAACTTTTTTCTTCTCTTCTCAATGAACAATAATCTCCAAGTCAAGTTTGCTTTGGCAGCTGATGAAAGCACGATAGTGTGTGCCCACACCTTCTGTGATGTTTCCTACAGACACACAAAGCTTCCCTTATGCATCATAATAAAGAGATCCACCATCCAGTGCAAAAAACCAGATTACAAGGGAAAAATTCTTCAAGCAAGGACTGTGAGAGAACAACTGAGCAAAACAATAGAAAGTTTGACTTTCACTTAATTCACTGCCAAGCTTGGCTAACAACTTCACGTGCAGCACCATAAAGGTAGTAAGAAACAGTATTCTCCAAAAGTTAGACGTGATTGAGGCTCTTAGGGACCCATGTTAGTCTCCGCCTCATCTGCCATTTGAGAAAATGCAGTCCAATTTATTCACAATCTATTATATGGTGGGAGTATAATCAAGTCTCTTCACTTAAATAAAAGAGAAGAGGAATTTCAAGCAAATCCACAATTAGGCATCAGAGGCATGACTACCCTCACTCACCAAAGGATTCTAGGACTAGGAAGGTAGCAGGGACTTTTGGTTGTGGCTTGGATGGTAGCTCTTGAGGCTGAGAGCTCTAGAGCCAGGCTTTGAGGTTCCTCATTTGGGTGCGGTAGAGTGGACCACGTGTGGGGGTCACTGACATCAGCCAGCAACATGCTCAACTCCCAATGGCTAGAGCTTGATACCATTATCTTTGCTTAAACGATAATTGCGTATTTAAGGGTCATGAGTCCAGAATATCACAAAGCAGGTGCTGAGCTAGAGCGGCCGCTTCCCCCACCCGTGGTTCACAGGGACCAACAGGATTTGTTACGTAGCAGAAAGAGGATCCAGGGAAGGTCTCTTCCTTCTCACATCCCCCACTCCAACCTCACCCTCCACTAGGAGGTCAACAGCTCTGCTCCTTCAGACAGCGTCAGAACAGTGGAAGGCCCAGATCACAGCTCTGTCAAGTGTCTCCTGGGAAATGTGTCACAGCCAGCATTGGGCAGAGCTTGCCAGGGCCAGGCTGGGAGGTGAGAACAAAACTCACAACTGGGGAGGAACTTTCTGTGGCCTCAGGGGACTGATCAGGCATCCAGGCAGCACAGGTCCTCTCTGTGTGAACAATGAGAAAACGCAACACCCTGTCATGTGAATAGCCCGAGACATTCCCTCCCACACTGGAAAGGTGCAAGAACAAACACTCACCCCCTGCTTCCACCCCTTCCAGGGCTGAGCGCCTCCAACCCCAAGAGCACTGTTGTTTTCTCTGAAATGTGTGTGAATGTCTCCCCCTGCAGGTGGCCAGGCTCACGGCACCCCCAGCAACTCCAGGTGGCAAGTGGGTGGAGCCCAATTCCCAGAAGCAGGTTGAGTGGGAAGGGAATGGAAACCAGCTCTGAGACCCCCTTTGCTGTATTCCTCCCCCCCATGATCACGTCCTTGTGAACAGCTGAAAACAGGCTTTTTAAAGAATGATGACAGAGCACATGGTAGCAGCTAGCATTTATGAAACAAGGCACCTCCCTCACTTTTGCCATGACTCCATGAAATAGTTCTTGCTATAATTCTGCCCTTGACGCAGATGAAGGCCCCCAAAGCTCAGGTGTGAAGGCTGTACATTCAGGCTCAGGTGACCCTCTGGGGCTGCCTATCAAAACATAGGGTTGTAGGCAAAGCTGCAGACTTGGCATTTTGACAGCACACGGTGACTCAGGGCTTGCCCTAGCTCTGTGCCCAGGATCATTCCTGGCGCTCCTTGGGGGACCATATGGGGTGCTGCGCTGGAGTTGGCTGAATGCCGCCATGCAAACACCCTACCCACTTTACTGTCTTTCAAGCCCCCCAGGGGTGAACTTTGAGGAGCAGATCCACGTCTCCTATAAGCCACACAGTGGGCATGGCGCTGAGTCCCTGTTCAACGACTCAGTGTCAACATGACTCTCCTGTCTCACTTCATTCACAGGGTCGGAAAGCAGAGCAGGGGGCTGCGCCACAAAGACAGCGATGGAGTCATAACCTCCACCTGGACTGTGGAGGGGCTCCGAGCTTGGGGTGCTCACCCTCAGTTTGCTATCCCCCTCCCCAAGGAGGATGCTTGGGAGGGAAACTTGTGAAGGGCAAAGCTGGACAGGACTCTGGTCTGGGCGGACTCTGCTCCGGAGTTGGGCAGGCTCGGCAAGGCCCCTTCCTCAGGTTGGTTCATCTAATCCATGCAAAGACTTAAAATGTCTGTGCCTGAACCTTCTATGGGCCCCCCAGGTCAAACGTGTGTTTCCTGGGCTTCTGGCCTATGTTCCCAGAAATCAAGTCCAACTGGCCTATGCCCCCAGCTCTGCTCCCTGAGGACTCCTCGTGTTCTGTGGATGCGAGACCTTCTCTATTACCATCTCCCATACTTCTGTCAGGCGTGTCTCCTCCGTGCTCAAAACCTGGGCTCAGGATCCACAGCAAACCCATGGAATTGGATCCGTGCCCAGGGAACAGGGGGATGGTGGTGACTGCTTGACACCCCACCAATCCTGCCAGCCCTATGCCTGGGGGTGGCCTCTACGCGACCAACGTGATTAGGAAGCAGCGTCACCTCATTGGTGCTGACTAAAGTCCGTCAGCCAACCCAGAGACATGGCGCTCAGGGATACCCCAGCAACTCCGGGCCTCCACGTTCCCCTCCATAAAACGAGCTGTTAGTGTCACACAGCCCTTTGTCTCCTGGATTCTGAGCCTAAATGCAGATCTAATTCTACCTCAAACATAGCAAACGTGGCTGCATTCTATCCTTCTGCAGAGTCTGGGCCCAAGCCCTCCCCATGCTCCAAAACTTAAATTGAACAGAGAGGAAAAAAAAACCCCTCAAGCTCGGTAAGCCTCAGAGAACGCAAGGGAAAACCTGCTGACTTCTCGAAGTCTTATGGTTATTATCTGTAAAGGTTTTGTCTTGTCCTACAGGACACACGGAGCCTCAGAGAAGTCTAGAAAACTTATGGGAGGCCTTGGGCCACTCTGATGTCAACTGGTTTTGCCAACAGCTAAAAAGCAGTGCTGTCCCCAGAGGGCTTGGCTTGGGCATGACTGATTATTGCCTTTTTGGGCCTGCCCACATGTAGGCAGCATGTTTCTTGTGAAGGATATTAGCAAGTAAATGAAACTAGAGAAAGCCTGACTACCAGCAGGGGATACAAAGCATTTGCCTTGTTCAATCCCTGACACCCAATATAGTCCCTCAGCACTGCCAGAAGTGATCCCTGAGCACAGAACTGGGAATAAGCCCTGAGAACATCTGGGTATAACCACCACCCCCACAAAAAGGAATGGAAAACCACAATCTAAAGACTAAGTTACCATGCTAGTGTTTCTTCCACACATCCCCCTTAGAGCTCAGCAGCCCTCAGCACTGTGCAGACAACTCCATGGACAGCTCCAACAGCCGCTGCTCTACCCAGCTTCAGGACACACTCCGATGTCCTTATTTTCTCACTGTGCAGATGAAAATTAACAGGTAGTGCTTAGAAGCTGATAAACCTGCGGGTCTTCATGTTTGCCTGAAACTTGGGGGTCATTATCAGATGTCTTAAGAAACACAAATCTGCTCTCTCTGTTTTTATTTTTTAAAGTGGGGGAAGCAACCATAGGAGAACAAACTGTGGAGAAAAGAGCAAACACGCTGCCACGGGGTCTGAGTGAAGCCCTGAGAAACAGCTTCCTCAGAGAACTAATTAGGGAAGTCCTGACTTGGGAAACCACCAGACACTGTCCTGTGGAGGATGAGATTTAATAAAAGCACAGCTTCCGGTCCCTGCCGCAGAGGGGAATGGCTCAGGGCGCAGGGAGACAGAGGGGAGGAGAGAGAGAGAGAGAGAGAGAGAGAGAGAGAGAGAGAGAGAGAGAGAGAGAGAGAGAGAGAGAGAGAGAGAGAGAAGAGAGAGGGGAAAGAGAGAAGAGAGAGAGACTGCAGGTATAGCAGGCAGGGCTGGAGGGCAGCTGGACGTCAGCTTCCAAAGGACAGAAGGCAAAAGACCGACAGGAGACAGGCACTGGCGACTCAGTGGAAAAGCGTAGGAAACCCTTGACTGTACCCCGGAAAGGGAGAGAGAGCAAGCCGCTTCCTGTCTCTAGACGGGCCTTTCCCCTACAGAGGATCTTAGTGGAGTGGCTTTGGATTCGCACACCTGCCAGTGGCTGCTTCCCAGAGGCTCGTCTGGACTCGAGGCACCACAGCCTGACCTGTCCCCCACCTTAGCAATTCTCAGTTCACGCCTCATCCGAGCACAGGGAACCGTGACTCCAGGCTTGCCCAGCAGGGGCTGGACTCGGGATGGGTCTCCCTAAACCTGAGAGAAAACTTGCTCTCGGCCAGGCTCTGTTCTGTAGACTGCGCCATCACTGGATAAGGGGGTGGCCGTAGTCATATTCTTCTGACGTCTCACTCAGAAAACAGGCTCGGGGGTTAAGGGGCTTGGCTAAGATGGAAGATGTGGTCAGGGAATGGGCTCTGGGGTCCAGAGGAAAGAGGAGCCAGCCCAGCCCAGCTCTGTTGCTACCATCTAGGAGGGCTCAGGAAGCTCTGTGGAGCGGCGGTCTCCCTCAGGGGAAGACCTTCCCCACGCTGGTGCTATCCTGAGGGCCTGTGTGGAGGATGGCAGAGAGGATCATTCCTCTGTGGCTGCAGTCGCTGCACTCATCAAGAAGTGAGGTCCTTGCTCTTCTGCCTGAACTTGAGCTGGGTTTTTCTTTTGTTTTGTTTGTTTTAGGTCCTCACCCAGCTATTCTACTGGCTCTATACTCAGGGATCTCTCCCGCTGGTACTTGGGGGACCATTTGCGGTGAAGGGAACTGGCCTGGAAATGACCGCTTTCAGGACCGGCTCGCTAACCCCACCATCTTTTTTGGGGAGGTGACGATGGGTGGGTGTTGGGCCACACCCAACAGTTTTCAGGGCCTGAGTCCTGCTCTCAAGAGTGGCCCCTTGGTGGTGCTTGGGGAACCATACGTGGTGCCTGGGGATTAGAACCAGGGTCAGCTGCGTGCAGGTAAATGCCTTTACAGGCTTTGTGACTTGTGCTGTGTCTAGACTGTGGTGGAAGTCAAGCTGTGTATTTCTACTCCAGGTCTTAAGATGTTGGGGGCTTTTCAGGCTCATTTACTTGGCTACAGAACCAACTTGTAGAAACAGGGTTTACGCTGCCAGGGTAAGGGGTCTCCGCACCGCCCTGTGGAGAGTAGCACCTCACAGCCACCCCCTCACAGAGTTGTGAGGAAAGGTGTTTAAGTTATTTGTAGCAAAAGATAAATGACTGGTTTCTCGTGCCCATGAATCCACTGGGTCTTCATCTGCACCCCGATGTGGAGGAACAGGAAATGTAACTGACCCCAAATTTACATAGCTAAGAAATGATACAGCTGATGTCAACACATAAGCTGATTCCAGATCTGGGTCTCTAAGAATCACATTTTGCTGCACCTTCTGTACGAGGATGAATTCTCAGCTACTATAGAGAGTGTGGCTTCCGCTGTGTACCCAGCGGGCCCGCGAGGTCTGGAGAAAGGCGATGCACCTGAGTCCAGGCACGGGAACCAGACCCAGAGCCTTCCGGCGCTCTGACTCGATGCTGCCCTCCTGTGGCCGCCACTGTACAGCGCTCTGCAGACTCCAACTGACCCGTGGGGAGTCTTCTCTGGGTCTAGGAGAAGCCTCCTGACCCCAAACTTGTTCCCTGAGAGGAACTGCAGCCGCCCACTGACTGCTCTGGTTCCCACAGTAGCCAGATAGTCGCTGCTTGGAGAAGTATCTTCTCGCTGCAGTTCCAGCTCGTGACTCTAAACACCCTCAGGAAGAGCCGAGAGAGCACCCCGGGAAAGGCAAGCCTCTGTTCAAGCCGCGGAAGACCTGAAGGTCCCAGAGGCCTCAACTTTCTCATTTGAAACCAGCATATCATCTGTGGCCCCAGAGCCGCACAGCGCACTAATCCAGGGCAGCTGTGCTCAGCAAACAGAACATGTTGGGGGAACTTCCCAGTGGCTCAGGGCACCCCAGCAGCACACACACCGGCTGACTTGCTGGTTAGCTGTGATCCATAATGGGCGGGGAGGGGCCTGCCCTGGAGAAGGCACCACTGGGTTTGGGTTATGACCTCTGACCCTCTTGACTCCAGCGTCACCAGCTGCAAAAGGATGAAGCTAATGGCATCTGTCCCCAAGAGGAACCTGAGCGGGATGATGGACACACCGGTGATCAAATAACTCGGATCACATTTTCTCAGGTCATTTGCTTATTTATTTTTAAATCTCGTATTGTTTTATACATCTGAATTGACGTGTGTTTATTGCATAAAGTTTGGAAATAGAAAAAGAACAAAAGGCAGGAAGAAGGGGAGGAAGGGACAGATGGAGAGAGGGAGGAAAAGAGAACAGGAGGAAGAAGGGAGGAAAATAATGGATTTTTAAATTCCAGGGCAGTCTCAGGAGTTGCTCTAAGGCCCTCACACGTGCAAGGAAAATGCTCCACGACTCAGTCACAAGCCAGATGTGGAAGGAAAGAAGGAAGAAAACAAAGGAAAAAGGAAATGTAAGGAAGGACAGGAAGGAAGGAGGGAGGGAAAAGAGGAGGGAAGGAAGGAGGGAGGAAGAAAGATGGGGAAGGAAGGAAGGAAGAAGGAAAGAAGAAAGGAAGGAGGGAGGGGAGGAAGGAAGGAAGGAAGGAAGAAAGGAAGGAAGAAAGGAAGGCAGGAGGGAAGGAAGGAGGGAAGGAAGGAGGGAAGGAAGGAAGGGAGGGAAGGAAGGAGGGGAAGGAAGGAAGGAAGGAAGGAAGGAAGGAAGGAAGGAAGGAAGGAAGGAAGGAATGAAGGAAGGAAGAAGTTAGTTTTTGTCAAGGTGGACCGTGGTTTCCTTCCAACCTTGTTTCCTTCCTGTGTCCCCACCATCCTACCAGTGGCCCCCCTGGTCTTATGCTGTAGTTTCTCATTGATTTTTACTGTGGCTCCTGGAATTGTCCTGGGAAGCCACAGAGAGTCATATACTCTCCGAGTGCATGAGGAGTGACGAGAAGGACACACACACTTCATCAGGCTTCAGCAGAAGCCGCTCTCTCGCCTGTCCTGAACGGTGTCGCATCTCAGGGGTCTCATCCTTACAGTCGACTCTGTGACTGCTGGAAGCCGCAGACATTTCTGTGCCACATCTTTATTTCCCAGGATTTAAAAATACTATTTAACAGTGGCCAGTTCACTAGTGACCTTTTGCTCTCTTATGTCAACTAAATTGCTATGGATAAACCACTTGATCTTTTCAGGTGCATGAAGAGGTAGGTGTAATACCTCAGCAGGGAAAAAGTTTTTCACTTTTTTTTTCACTTGTCTTTCCATTGCTCATTGATTTGCTTGAGTGGGTGCCAGTAACATCTCCATTTGTAGGGAAAGAAGTCCATTGTTGTTACTGTTTTTGGCATATCAAATACACCATGGGTAGCTTGCCAGGCTCTGCCTTGGCTCTGGGTTCATCCCAGGGTGCCCAGTCTTCTTCTATGCCAGACCATCAACCAACCAGGGCCCACGGGGCACAGACCTGGGTGTAGACAAAGCTGTCTCCTGTCTGCCACCTGCCGATGCAGCTGGGCATGGCAGCCACACCTGTAACACCACAATAATTTTTTGCTAAAAAAATACTTTTTTAGCAAAACCCGAAAATAATGATAATAATAATAATAATAAAGGAAGGCATAAGGAAAAGAGAAAAGAAAATTTTCTTACAATGCAAACCCAAGGCTATCAAAAGGTTAACAATGCACATCACTCTGCCTGTGAAAAAGTTATATATATATAGTTATATATACAGTTTTATATCACGATCACGATCACGATCACGATCTTCCCGTTAATCATCTATTTGCTAGAGCGGGCACCAGTAATATCTCAATATGTCCTGTCACATGCTGTAGAGCCAAGGGCATCGGCTTGGTACAGGAACATAAAGAGCCTCAAACCATTATATTAGGTCATGAGAATGATCTAATATAATTGTTACTGGCATTTGGCATATCAAATACAACACGAGCAGCTTGCTAGGCTTGCCGTGCAGGAGGCATACTCTATAAACACCTCCAAATAAAGCCTTTATTGATGAACCGCGCGGCCGCTTGCAGCCGTGCGAGCCGGGCTGTGATGGGCTGGTCGGCTGGGTGGAGTTCTGATGAGAGGGAAGTCCAATGTGGAAAATGGCGGGCGCCCATGGAGTGGGTGGGGGGTCGTCTGGCTTGTTGTGAGGTTCTGCCGGGGTGGTGGGCCAAGGCTGGAACCCACCATGCCTCCCGACTGCCTCATGAACGGCTGGGCACAGGGAGAGCAAGGAACCGCTCTGCCCCATGTCTGAGAGTCCATGGGCGCCGCCATTTTCCACATTGGACTTCCCTCTCATCAGAACTCCACCCAGCCGACCAGCCCATCACCGCCCGGATCATCGACACCCACCCTGGAGCAGTTTCTTCCTCAATCCGGCCCAGGTATGCTGGTCCAGAGACTCTCAGACATGGGGCAGAGCGGTTCCTTGCTCTCCCTGTGCCCAGCCGTTCATGAGGCAGTCGGGAGGCATGGTGGGTTCCAGCCTTGGCCCACCACCCCAGCAGAACCTCACAACAAGCCAGACGACCCCCACCCACTCCATATATATATATATATATATATATATTATATATATATATATATATATATATATATATATATATATGCTCTCTCTTCCCAATAAAATGTTTCAGTAACAACAAAAAATACTATTTGCTTCATAACGCCTTTGTAGGACTCAGTTATGGTCATTCCAGTCCTCCTAAGAGAGCATCTACATACTACTTCAGTGGACACCGATTTCAATATTTCTGATAGCCAAATTTGAATAGCATTATTTTCTTTAAAGTTTGACTGGGGGTTAAGGGGCCCTTCCAGCGACGTTCAGGGCTTACTCCTTTCTCTGTGCTCAGGGATCACTCTTGTCAGTGCTCAGGGGACCATATATTGTGCTAGGGATCAAATGGAGGTCGGCTGCATACAAAGCAAGACCCTTCCCGCTGCACCATCTCCCGGGTTCCTGGTGTTCTATATTTCATTCACTTTGAATGATGCTGCAAAGGGTCTCAGAGTTAGAAAAGTGGTTGTTGAATGCAAAGCATGAACACCCTCCCGATGGGACCCCTCCCACCAGATCAGGGTTAGCAGCAACTTCCTCCTGACCTCTCAGACTGGTTGGAAGTTTCAGGCACATAGATTTAGGCACATTTGAGGGGCTGACTCACTTTTCTCTAAATAATACTGTTTAGTATTATTTGAATCTATGGCAATAACCCCTGCATAACCCCTAGCATCTTCCTACATAAAGGAGCTTCCACACTACCAAAAATGAGAGGTGGAATCAATGACATCTTGGTACATAAGATTTTCCCCCAAAACACAGTGTTTATGAAGTTGTAAAAGAAAAAAACAATAGCAACATCATTAAAAACTGTCTTGCACAGATATAGAATGACTGCATCCATTTGAGGGATATAAAAATATGATAATAATATCCAGTGCTAGGCAAAATATGGATCAGGAGGTCTTGACAATGGGTGGAATCTACTGCAAGCATGTGGGAGTCAGAGGTTAGGTAAGACAGAGAAGGGAACAGTGTGCTAATAATTGTTGGAAATGATAATACCAGCCTAGAACTGAGCATTGAATGTAGGCAAAGGAATATACATGATAGCCTCTAAGTGTGTGTGTATTGCAAGTCACAATGTGTAAGGGACAGAGAGACAAGGGGAGAGAGAAAGAAAGAGAGAGTCAAAGAGGCAGGTTGTGGGAGGGGGGGGGAATCAGAGGGTACTGGTGGTGGGAAATGGGCACTGGTGGAGAGATGGGTGCTGGAACACTGTGTGACTGAAACCTAATCATGAACAGTTTCATAAGTATCTCACAGTGGTATAAAAAACATTTTTAATGGTCCTCATGCTGGTTGATGGTGGGAGAGACAGTACAGAGGGTAGGGCTGACTCACCCGTACTCAGCTGACCAGCCCGTACTCAGCTGACCATCAGGGTCCGCTTGTGGCATCCCATTTGGAGGACTGATCTGTGAGTGCAGATGCAGGGGAGACTCCTGGGCACATCCTGGGTGAGACCCCAAAAACAATCGAAGTGGTCCTTGTTGAAACAACAAGGTCCTGTTATCATCATCGACTCTGCCTTTGTAGCTACGAGAAAAATGAAACAAAACCACATTCCCTGGGGTGGGGGGGGGAACCAGCACCAAGCCCACCACACTCCTAAAAGCTGATTCCACAAGTGGAAGAGCAGAACCTAAAGCCCAATGTCCCCCTCCAAAGGTGAGCCCTGTCCACTCTCCCCCCACCACTTCCCGAGGTGATCCCGTGTGAACACAGCATGGGACAAAGAGTGACTTTAAGACGGTTCATTTGGGCTGAAGCGACAGTACAGCAGTCGTGGCGCTTGCCCTGCATATGGCTGGCCCCTGTTCAGTTCCCAACACCCCTGTGGTCCCCAAGTACCCTGATGTGCACAGAGCCAGCAGTGAGCCCCGAGTACCAGTGCGTGCAGTCACCAGCCCCAACAGATGCCACGTTTATGCTTCTCAGAGTCACTGTTTCCTAATATATAAAATACAAACGCGAAGGCCTCGTTGCTCGGAGTTGTTTTCTGACATAGGGAAAAAAGTCTGTGTGGAATTATCCAGGCCCTCAAGAGCTCTCACCTGGCACCAGCTCCTTGGGGCAACGCTGGGAGTGAAGCGTTAACTCTGGGAGTGGAGCCCAGCTCTTCCCAAGACAGCACTCACAGATTCCCAGCATGCAGTGGGACAGATACACAGTCCTTCTCCTCAGTCCTGGGGTGACAGAGCCTCCTCCCTGTTTGCCCTGGGAGCCCTGGGGAGCTTGAACCTCTGCTGCCCAGCCAGTGACTTGGCTCAAATTTGCCGGTAGAGGGCAGCACCGCTCTGCCAAAAGCCCAGGAAGCGCCCCTCTCCCCCTCCTTTCTTCAGGGCCTCCACTCTCGGACCACTTCTCTGCCCCCACCCCACCTCCTTTCTAGCCCTGTTTCCAAACCCCCTTACCCTGGCGCTCACCAGCTGTGTCTCGGAGAAGTGGGACAGCCAGACCTCTTTGGCTCCACAGCAGCCAGGGCTGGGTTCAATTTGCAGTGCTCAAGCATACTCGCATGTGCCTCTGTTACATGCATCTGTTGGCACAAACAATACGGCACCGAGGTGGAAATTCAAACCAGACTGTGGCCACCAGCAGCCAAGTGCAGTCCTTCCTGGGCATCAGACAACTGGTGGCCAATGTGTCCCCCTCACTCACCCTGACACTGGAAAGGAGAGAGACAGGCCGTGTGTAACTGTGTGTCTGTGTGTATCTATGTGTACGTGTGTGTACCTTTGTGTCTGTGTATATCATTGTGTACCTGTGTGTCAGTATATATCATTGTGTACCTGTGTGTCAGTGTATATCATTGTGTGTATCTGTGTCTGTGCATATCTATGTGTGTGTACCTGTGTGTTTGTGTATAGCTATGTGTATATGTGTGCATCTGTGTGTCTGTGTATATCATTGTGTGTGCATTTGTGCGTCTGTGTATATCTATGTGTATGTGTATACCTGTGGTCTGTGTATATCTATGTGTATATGAGTGTATCTATGTATGTGTACCTATGTGTATATGTGCGTACCTGTGTGTCTGTGCGTACCTGTGTGTATGTGTGTATTGGTGTGCCTGTATTGGTGGGTATTCTGTGTTTATGTATGTTTGTATGCTTGTATATGTATCTGTGTTGTCTCTGTGTCCGTATGTTTGTCTTTGTGTGTGTTTGTGTGTATCTGTGTTTTTTGTATCCATGTGTATGTGTATCTATGTGTATATGTGTGTATCTGTCTGTATCTGTGTATATGTATATCTGTGTGTCTATGTGTATCTATTGTGTGTTTGTGTGCCTGTGTTTATCTCTGTGTATATGTAGTATCTGTGTTTGTATATGTGTATGTGTGTATCAGTGTGCCTGCATGGGTGTGTCTGTGTTTTTGTATGTTTGCATGCTTGTTTATGTATCTCTGTGCTGCCTCTGTGTCTGTATGTTTGTCTTTGTGTGTGCTTGTGTGTGTGTCTGTGTTTCAAGGACGTCTTCACTGTTCGTGTATGCCTGGAATGCAGCCACATGTCTTAATCTGTGTATGTTTGAGACTTGGAAGGCCTGAGGCCGGAGTTCAGGACAGGGAGGGAGGGTGGAAAGAAGTCAAGGTGAGGTTCCCACGCCTGTCCCCTTTCCATAAGGAATATGAGCCCGGGAAGAGCCTCAGGGCCCTCCGGTGCCGGGAGTCCTGCCAGAGCGCCAGGGAGCAAGTGAAGAAGCAGTGGCAGAGCCAGCACGCGACGTCCTGTACTGCAGAGCCAGAGCAGAGCAAAGGGCTTTTGCGAATCTCCACTTCTAGAAGCAGGCCGTGACTGAGGGCCCTTCTGGGCAGGAGCCAGCGTGTTTGCTGGAAGACAGACACACTTCAAAGGTCCATCTGAATAGGACAGGCTGCCTGCACCAGGGGTCCGGCAGCGGCCCGAGTGCGGTCAGAGCAGCTGAAGCCCTTGTGTTGTACTCCAGGCTCTGCGCACATGGGGAGAATCTGCTGACCCGTTGATTCTAGTGCGGATCTGCGGCTCTCTCCTCTCCTCTCCCTCTCCGCTGCCTTTCCCTCTCTCCTCTCCTCTCTTCTTTCTCTTTCCTTCATTCCCTCTTATTCCCTCCCTCTTCCTCCCCATCGCATATTCTCTCACACACACGTGCACACACACACACACATGCACACACATACACACAAACACAGGAGAGCTAAAGAAGTGAGCAAATTCTTCCATGACTGAATTGCTGCCCAGGAGACAGACCCTCCATTAAGGCAGAAAATCCTCCTGCACCTTGGCCAATGGATGTGGTCCAGTGCATTGAGACCACAGCCCTGCAACCATCCATCCTTCCAACTCCACATCCTCTCCAAAATACTTAAAATATCTGGGGGCTGAATAATTTATGCTTCTGCTGGCCCCTTCACATCACTGAGTGGTTTCATTTAACGCTGCTACGAGGCCTGGGATTAGGGGACCTTCCTGGGGCAGAAGTCTTCACCCCACAGGGGACTCTGATGGCGGATGGCAGAGACTGCTGGGGGTGGGGGGTGGAATCCCTGTGACCAACAAATCAGGGCTGCCAGAGGCATCCTAGGAAGGTGTTGGGATAACTTCGGAGTAGGGGCACAGGCTGAAGGCAGAGAGACTGTGATCTGTGGATTCCCAGGGACACCTCCCCTCCCAGCATTTTTTTCTTTTTGGGTCACACCCAGTGATGCTCAGGGGTTTTATTCCTGGCTCTGCACTCAAGAATTACTCCTGACAGTGCTTGGGGAACCCTATGGGATGCCAGGGACCAAACCCAGGTTCGCCACGTGCAAAGCAAATTCCCTCCATGTTGTGCTATGGCTCCGGCCCCACTCCGGCTCCATCTACCCCGGGCTCCCCATCATGCCCCTCTTGCTCCTCCTGGTCCCTTCAGGCTGAGGTTCTGCCCCACCACCAGCTCCCAGTCTTGCCAGTGCACCTTCTCCAGCATCCACAGCCGCCTCAAGCTCATCAGGGATTCTCCGACCTCCCTGTCCTCCTTAGACAAAGGGCAAAGGGCAGGCACGGCCACCTGGGAGCACTCCCCACTCCCAATGGGGGCTGCAGGGTCAGAGTTGGGACGGTGGGGAGCGAGTGGGGAGCAGGACATGAAGCGTGGAGGAGAGAGGAAGGAAGCCTCAGTCTCACAGGAACAACAGTCCGGGGTTCGGTGCACCTCGTGCTAAGGTCTGCTTTGCTGAGCATCGGGCCCATTTCCCATGCCCACTGCTCCAAATGAGAGGAAGCAGCACACGCGGTTTCCAGGCACCTTCTCTGTTTTTTTGTTTTGTTTTTGCTTTTTGGGTTACACCCGGTGATGTTAGGGGTTCCTCCTGGCTCTTCGCACAGGAATTACTCCTAGCAGTGCTCGGCAGGCGCCTTCTCTGTTTCTGCTTCTGTTTGGACAAGACAATGCTCAAGCTGCTTCCCAACTAGGCAGTGAGGGAGTCTCGGGCAAACAGCTGGCCCCCAGGCTCTGTCTCAGGATGCTGGAGAGGAGGAGGCCGTAGAGGTGGTCCAGGCAGAAAGAGCTTTCTGGGGTCCCACAGGAGTGGCCACCTGCGTTCACAGCTAGGTGAGGGAACCCCATGGGGTCTTGAGATATGTCCCTTGGCCTCCCGAGGACTCAGCCTGGCCATGATCCCCTTCCCATAGCATAACTTTATTAGCGTGACTTTTTTAAGTCGGGGAGAGCCTAAGCACAGTTTCCCACTACCACAAATTCTGCAGTCGAGTTCCCCACCTTTGTGGAGATCGAGGAGTCTGCACATCCCAAGAGCAGTGGGAGAGCCTCACCTTGGGAAAGCCATGCTGGGGATGATCATGGTGTCTCCCCTGATAGGTCAAGATACATGGGGTGACTTTAAAAGATGTGTGGGGGCTCTGAGGACAGCTCGCTGGTAGAGCACCTGCCCTGCACGCATCAGGCTGAGTCCCAGCACCAGCCCCCATGTGACTCCTGGGCACTGGACCAGCCAAACACTGTCATCTCCCCGGCTGAGGCGTGAGCAGCAGCCGTGGGCCACAGAGGAGGAGGGGCAGTGCCGACTACTTCTCTCTCCTCACTCCTGTCCCCTTCTGTGTCTAGAGTGGGCCAGGCTGTGGGATGCAGGGCAGAGTCTGACGTGACTGTCGTTTGCAGCATGAGGCTTGCACGTCCCCGTGTGTGGGACAGATGATGCACACTCCTGGAGGTAGTTTGGTTCTCAGGTGAAACCAACTCAGGTGCAGAGGGAAGTCGGGTCTCATCTTACTTTTGAGGTACTGACACATTCAAACACTTAGTATCAGAATGTTTAAAAAATCACTCTAATGTGGGATATAAATAAATAGGGCAAGGGAATAAAAAACTGGCCACAGGCAAGAGCAGCAGAGAGCTGGTCCTACAGAACTGAGCTCGCCAGGTGGGCAGGGATAAGTGGGGACCTTCTGGTGGGGAGTGTCATGTTGGAACATGGTGCCCTCTGCTAAGCAGCGTTGCAAATCATGTGCTTAATGCAATCACCTTAAGATACACAGTTACAAATTATTGGAGATTGGGGTTCAGTCATACAATGGTCCAACACTGGCCCTTTCACCAGTGCACATTTCCCAGGACCAACATGCCCAGGATCCTTTCTGCCATTCCCTGCCCCCCAGCCTAATTCTATGGCAGGTGATTTTCTTCTCTCTCTCTCTGTCTCTGTCTCTGTCTCTCTCCCTGCTCTCTCTCCGTCTCTCTCTGTCTCTCTGTGTCTCTCTGTATCTCTCTGTCTCTCTATGTCTCTCTACTGTCTCTCTGAGTCTCTCGGTCTCTCTCTGAGTCTCTCGGTCTTTCTCTGAGTCTCTCAGTCTCTCTGTCTCTGTGTCTCTCTGTCTCTCTGTCTCTCCCCCACCCTTACCCCGCTGTCTTTCTCTGTCCTTTTGAGCATTATGGTGAGCAGTTAGGTATTGAGAGGTTATCATGTTTAGCCCTTTACTTCCAGTTCTCAGTCCTTGTCCAGAGCGATCATTTCCAGCTATCACTGGATATGTCATAGTGGACAGGGCTTCTCTATCCTAACTGCCCACCTCCACTCTTTTTCCCCCCCCCCCCCCCCCCCCCCCCCATACAATTAATTCTTAAAAGTATTTCAGCATTCCCGATGACAGAGTACTGGGAAAGGGTGAGGAAATCACAGACTTCCTCCACACATGCTCCTCAGTCATTCTATTCCTCTACCAGGGCTGCCTTGGACAGGTGGTGACAGGACCTCTCTGCCTCGGTGACGGGCTCGGTGCTAGAGCCTGTTCCTTCACCAACAGGCTCCACTTGCAGGCCAGTCCTGCTGCTGAGTAAATGCAAGCAGCCAACCCCGTCTTCCTCCAAGGCCCCTCTCACAACCAGCATCTTTATTGCTTTAGGATTTCACTTTACTCTGTCCGATTGTGAGCTGCTCTGTGTGACATCCGTGAACTGCCAAACAACATGTATCAGGATGAGCCTCCCTCTACAACCGAGACGACCAGAGAGGAACCAGAGAGCCACAAGAGGGGGCTCCCTGCCCTGAGTCAGGATTCCTCCTTGCTCCAGAGAGCCTGGAGAAGGCTGGGGTTCCCACGGGGATATCAGAGACAATGCTCCTGCTTCCTTTCCGTTCCTTCTCTTCCCGCCCTGTCTTACAGGCCCATCAAGTTGCAGACATTGAGCATTTGCTATCAAACTACAACTGCTTCATGAGCAGTGAATGGAGGCCGGAAGCATCATAAAAGACCAGCCTGATCCTTAAGGCTCTGCTGAATCTCATGCGCTTTCCTATTGCCGTGACAAGCATAATACCATTATCAAGATCATTATTATGGTTCCTCTGTGAGAAAGAGTGGAGGGTCCTGAAGCTCAGGAGAATGTGTGGGGCGGGGTCCTCCTTCTCCCCCATGCCTCCGATGCCCCATTTTTCTCTGGTAACAGGTCCCGAGGAAAGGACAGAAGAAGGAAAATCATAGGAAGTGAAGAGATGGAGGGCACAGACACCAGCAGCCACCTTGCAAACAGGATCTTTGCAGAGCGAAAGTGCATACTGGCACCTGCCATCCCAGGGTCCCAAGAAAGTCATGGTGGGAAAATATAAGAAAAAAGGAAAACCCCAGCTTCAAGGCATTTAGAGTTTGCATTTAGAAAGATCCATAAAGAATTACCCAGACTTTGCACTTAGAAAGACCCTGAGAGAATCTATTTTCGGTGAGCAGTTTTGTCTTACGGTGAAGTCTGACTGTTCCTGGGGACCGCATTGGTGGGTGAGTATAGGGGTCATTTGCAGTATCTTTCCATGTGCCCTTCCTGCTTTGAGCCCTTTGCTGGGCTCTGCAGATGTTTTACAGACGAGCTTCTTAATTAACAACCACTCTGCAGCTGGGCACCTGGTTGCCAGAGCTAGGTTCAAGCATTAACCCCTGGCAGCAGCCATACCTGCACGCTGGGCCAGGGTGGTCCCTCTTGGAAGCGCGAGCACAGGGGCTCTCCACCCCCAATGTCAATGTCAAGGACCTTCATGACTGCTCTGTGAAGAATCCCCATGCACCACCCCTGGTTCTTCTTCATCTGGAGGCAAAAAGTCTGTCACTGAGTTTCAGGATGCAAGTATTAATATTGGCCCGAGGTCCAGCTGCCCTTGTCCTTGGCCCAAATGTAAAAAGTGAGTTCAGAGAGCTCTCACTGTAGAGAAGGGAGAGAAGTTCATTCCCAGGGCTTCGGAAGTGGCTTGTGAGTCGGGGATATAACTTTCC
Source organism: Cryptotis parvus (assembly GCA_021461705.1). Classification (NCBI taxonomy): domain Eukaryota; kingdom Metazoa; phylum Chordata; class Mammalia; order Eulipotyphla; family Soricidae; genus Cryptotis; species Cryptotis parvus. The sequence goes on from JAJIBD010001814.1 coordinate 191,406, forward strand.
ACCTTAGAGGGAAAATGGAGACCAGAGAGTCTCAAATGATGACATTGACTTTCAAAATGTCCTCGGAAGTGTTAAAAGACAGAATATGTGTTTCTTGAGCTGGGAGACAAACCTCTCTATCTCCCGAGGCATATCAAGTGGCAGAAACACCTCCTGAGCTGAGGGGATTAGCCCTGGAGTTTGGACAACAGCAAGCAGTTGCCACAGAAACCACCTCCCTCTTCTGTACCCCTCAGAGTCACCGAACCCTGCATGCAGGTGGTTTTGGAGAGTTGGGGGTTCTGGGAAGAGGCAGGGCAGCTGGTCCCACTGCCCAGCTACCCCCTTGACTCAGCCAGTGCCAGTCATCCCCCACTCCGAGCCCCCCACACACCACACCAGCCGGCCCATGTTAGTCACACATGACCAGACCTCCCAACATTTTGTGTAGTGTCGGTCATGAAATAATCAGGCTCGGAAGAGGAGGCAGTCTCCGAGCTGGGGTTTCAGCCTCCCCTGTCATCTGCACCTCAGAAATCAGTTGGGTCTTGTTAGATGCCCCAAACCAAGGCCAACTGCGGTTGAGATTCTGTTTCACAAAAACATCTATTTGTTTCCCGGGTGTGCTCCAACAGCCTCTGCTATGGCTGCCTGCAAAAGAGTCTCTCCGTGGCTGCAAACAGACCTCCGTGGAATTCTTGGGTTCTTTGAAAGCATCTGCTGGAAAATTCTTCAGAGGGGCAGGATCCCCTTCACCCCCGTGCAGCAGCTGTGGTCAACATAGCGCTGGCAAGAGGCACCGAGGAGCCTCGGTCTACAGGCTGCACTGCAAAGGAGCTCTGCGAAACTGAAAGTTGGGGTTTTATTTTTCAGCGATTAGAGTTGAGGAGCAGAACTCTAAGTATCTGGGTTATACCACCCCGGATGTTTAGAGTCCTGAGAATAAAGGGGACACTTCACTCCTACCAAGCGAAATGGAGAACAGGCTCCGGGGCTCACATATCACAGCCCTGATGTCACAAGGGAGCCCTCCAGGTACCTCTACCTCAAAGGTAACACCAGCAGCAGAAGGGGCTCATGGGACATTCTGTCCTTAGGGGCCATGTCCAGGGACAAACATCAGTCTGTAAGACAAAGAAGAGCCCCATCCCCAGGCCAGAGCAATAGCACAGCAGGTAAGACCCTTGCCTTGCATGTGGCCAATCCAGGTTCAATCCCGGCATCCCATATGATCCCCATGAGCACTACCAGGAGTAATTCTGAGTGCAGAGTCAGGGGTAACCCCTGAGTATTGATGGCTGTGATCCCAAAACCAAAATAAAACCCCAAATATTCCCAAAATATAAAGACTAGACCCAAGGGGAAGGACTGGCACACACTCAGAGAACTGAGCTGGGCACGATGCCTACAAAGAGCTTCCTGGGGAGAGCAGCCTCAGCGCAGGGGGTCAGTTAGACCTGGGTCTCGCCTTGGCCCTCCTGTGAGGTCCCAATCACAAACCCCACCTCAGAAACAAAGACTTTGCTGTGTCCTGGTCCAACCACCAGGCCCATAGCAGCTACTCAGAGGGCCTTTGAACAAGGTGGCCATAACTCCTATGGATTTGACTCCTATGCTTGAAGCAGGATAGGGAGATGGAGAATACAGCAGGGGCGGGGAGGTGGGGAATTTAGCATTTACCACAGTGTGACCTTGGGTAGGGGGACACTCCATGCGTGGCCCCGTGGCATGCTGGCAACCTTCCCTGATACGTGAGTGATGGGCCCCATCCCCTGCAAGGATTCAGGTCAAGGGAAACCTGGGAAATGTGTCATGGTCTTAAACTGAGCAGGGGACAAAGGCAGGCTCATTCCAGCCCAGCCTGCTCCCAAGCTTGAGTTTATCCTACTGTGTCTCCCCTTCCCCCGATAGCCCACACTTTCCTCACAGGGTCTCTGAGAGGACTGAGGATTAGGAGACCAGGTAAGTAGCCAGAACATGAAGAATCAGGAGAAGCAGTACAGGTAACCCCTTTCCTTCTACATCAGCTTCTCTTCCCAACTCTACACTTTCAATGACTGGCCAGTGCACCAGAGAGAAGCAGGGCTGGCCGGACCCCAGGCTGCCTCCAGCTTCCCATGCATGGGAAATGGGCTCCTGGGAAGCAGGACCCAGCTCAGACCTTGAGAGCCAGTGAGAACTGTAAGCTTCAGACTCTGCCCAGCTGAGCCTTTGAATGAGACACTGAGGGTTTCATTGTGGGCTTGGAAAACTGTGACTGCTTAAAGCTCTGCCCTCTCTGGAAACTCACAGTGGAAAGACCTTGAAAGAGTCATCAGTATAAAGTCCTTTTCACTCCCTGCAAATCATTTTGCATAGATGACTGCCATGAAGATTTGTAATCCACTAATTCAACCTTTAGATCATCAGTCAAGCATCCCTTGAGCATATTACGTGTCAGGTGCAATACGTAGCACTGGAACCTACAAGAGGCCCAAGAAACAGTATTTGAACAAATGACTGCAGCACATATTTTATTGCCATGTAAGTACCTTCATAAGCGTTGGCCCAGGAAAGGCAAAAAGTAGTTTATATTGAAACAATGCTTTTTATTTTTATAAAGTGGATTTTATACAATGTCTACTCCATTATAATTCTTTTTTGTTGTTGTTGCTTTTTGGGTGACACCCGCCATGCTCAGGGGTCATTTCTTGCTCTTTGCTCAGGAATTACTCCTGGTGGTGCTCAGGGGACCATATGGGATGCCGGGGATCGAACCCAGGCCGGCCGTGCACAAGGCAAATGCCCTACCCACTGTGCTATCGCTCCAGCCCCATAATTCTTGATAAATTCCCTTCCAGCTCAAGCTGAGAGCATGGTCTGGAAATGCAAGAGGAAGGGGAGATGGCAGATGGCACTTGGTGCTGCAGAGAGGCCAGCCCAGGTGAAAGAGAGAGTGGACAAGGACCAGAAAGAGAAACGGTGTCCAGCACCTCTACTGGAATCTCTTTAACCCTGAATGACTTGGGTGTAGGAAGTTTTAGACAAGGGAAGCCACGCTGAGTGTGGGCAACTGACTTGGGTAAGATCACAGAGTCCCCATGACAAACTCACTGACCCCAAGACTTGTGGATTTAACATCTGGACCTTTCTCCAAGGGGGGTGACAGGCTAGAGCACATGCATCAGTGAGGCCCATGCCATGGGCAGTGAGGATAAAGGAAAAGTGAACAATGGTGAATGGTTCCTCATCCACACCAGCACTGTCCACTGTCTCATCTGTTGTTGACCACAACCAGCCATCAACAACTCAGAGCACAGCTCCCAGAACATTAGTACTTGCAGACAGAGGCTCATTCTTTCAAAAGAAGCAGTTCGTAGGCGAGTCAGTCTCTTACTGCTGACTTGAGCTTTTTGTTTGTTTAGGGCCACACCTGGCTGCAGTCAGGACTTACACCTGGCTTGTGTTCAGGATTCACTCCTGGAAGGGCTTGAGTGACTGTACAGGGTGCTGGGGATGGAACCTGAGTCAGGTTAGTGCAAGGCAGGTGCCTTCCCACTCTATTATCTCTCCAGCTGGCCATATCAACAACTTCTAGGCAAGTCACTGTCTGAGAGTCCAATCCATCTACTGGAAGTCACACTGGGAAGAAGAGGCAGAGTGTGGATCGGAACCCAGGAGTTTCTGAATGTCATAGGGCTTTCCCTTGGGTCTCTACTGAAGGTGACTAAGGACAGATAAAGGAAGTTTGAGAACTTTGGCATTCGCTTATCAGTGATTTTCAAACTCAGGGCATAGGCATGTGCTTGGACAGTGGCACATAAGCTGAGCTTAGTTATGGGTAGAACAGGAAAGGGGCTTATCCCCACTCAGAGAAGCCACCTATGAGCTAAGATATAGGGGTCCAGAGAGGCCTGGGGTGGGGGTGGGCAAGGTATGAGGTGAGCAGGAGTGCAAGGAAGAGCTCAGATCAGAGTCAGGCTGACACCCCACACTCCGCCATTTCAGGCAGAAGAGCTTAGACAAACCCTTAACGCCCCATGTCTGTTTCTGCCCCAGGAATAAGGGCAGCACTTTAAGTTTTGGCCACCCTGGGCTGGACCACACCTAGTCAGACAGACAGAGGTGCTGGGGCCTGGGCTGAGGACAGACACACTACAGCCTGATATGGAAAACGGGCCCTAGAAGACCCCAGTGCTAATGTCGCAACCAAAGGAAGGGAGAGAGTGGGTTAATGGAACAGCTCAGCACAGAGCTGAGGCCCCGGAAAGCCAGGCAAACGCCATTGCTCTTAGCCAAGGCAAGAAAGGAAGTGCTGCAAGCAGCTGGGCTCTGCAAAGAGCTGGGATTTACTCGCTCCATCACTTCCTGCCCATGGGACCATGAGCTACACTTTAGATGGCCTCACCTTTTCTAAACACCCGGGAGACAGTGGCAGGGGCAGGTGTCTCCATGCACCTCCCTTGTTCTGAAGAATGAGTCTCGCAGGTGGAGAGGAATTCTCAAAGGTGCCTCCAAACAGCAGGCAGGTCAGTTTGTGCAGGAGGGAGTGCTCAGTCCATCCCAAGCTCGGACAGAGGCAAAGGGACATCAGATCAGGGTGGGCAGAAGTGATTCCCATCACTGGAGGCCTAGGGGCAGCCCCTGCCCTGCCCAGCCCTGCCTGTCACCTCCCTGCTGACCCTCCGCATTCAGATCAACAGAGAAGATACTCACAGATCGGAAAGGGGGGGGAGAGAACAGCGTCCTACTTAGTTGTAAAAATTCCCAGTCCTTTTCCAGTCAAAGGCAATTACAGACAGAGCCACATGCAGGAGGAAACATATTTCCATGGAAAAATTGAAAAATGGCTTCTTCCGAGCTGTGGCCATATGGAGCCAGGACACCAGGTGGCCCAGGTCTGAGACCAATCACAGGGTCCAATTGGAGCTAAATAAAATGACCCCCTGGAGGAAATGGCTCCGTCGAGGCCCACAAATCCCCACGACGTGTCATTTTGGCATGTCTTTTCTCGGCTGGTCTCACACACTGTTCAGTGCCTGAGGCCCTGTCCCTTCTGCCCGGCAAGACAAAAAGACAAGGGGCCTCAGCTGTGAGGACATCCTAGCTCGGAAGCAGCCCCTGGAGCACTGCCAAGAAGTCCTGGCTTCAGCCTGCTGCTGGAGGGACAGTCAAATGGGGATACTGCCCAGGTCTGCAGGTCCCTAGGGAGAAACTACAGCACCTCAGTGTTTAAGTTGGTTAAAACTTGGGGACAGGGGTTTGAGAGATAGTACAGCAGGGAGGGCATTTGCCTTGTAGGCAGTTGACCCATGTTTGATCCCCAGCATCCCATATGGTCCCAAAGCATTGTCAGGAGTAATTCCTGAGTGCAGAGCCAGGAGTAGCCTTGGAGAATTGCAGAATGTGATCCAGAAAGCAGAAACAAATGAATGAATGAATGAATGAATAAATGAATGAACGAATGAAGCAAACTCAGGGCCAGAGCAATAGTGTAGTGGGTAGGTCATTAGTCTTGTATGTGGCCAACCTGGGTTCAATCTCTGACATCTCATATGGTCCCCACACATTGCCAGGAGTAATTTTTGAGTGCAGAACCAGGAGTAATCCCTGAGCATTGCTGGGTATGGACCTTAAAAAAAAAAAAACCTCTAGGGCCTGAGCCATAGTACATTGGGGCACTTGCTTTGCATGTATCTGACCTGAGTTTTATCTCTGGTCACCTGAGCCTGCTGTAAGTAATCCTTGTGCACAGAGCGAGGAGCAAGTCCTGCACTCAGCTGGGTGTGTTCTCAACATAAAACAAAAACTAAAAAATCCTTTTTCCCCCAGAATTTCAGTTGCATACCAAGACAGCCATCTCCACACTGAATGCTGAACCTACTTTCTTCCTTCTTCCTTGTGTTCTACAACTCTTTATATTGTCTGTGCCATGGGAAAGTGGATCACAGTTCGGGTATAAAAGATCAGCAGGGTGTGGGGGCCTGCAGAGACAGTACAGTGAGCAGGTCACCTTCCTTGACGCAGCTAAACCCAGTATGGTCCCCAGTACCCCATATGGGTCTCTGAGCACTGCCAGAGTTAGACCCAGGAGTAAACCCAGAGCACCACTGGGTGTACCATGCCCCCGGCACCCCTGAGAAAGGTGGGTGTGGAAAGCGTTGGAAGATACAGCTTTGAGCTGCTGTCAGTGCCCTGATGGGGACTTGCCTATGATTTCCTTATTAGCTACCCCAGCTCCATAGCTTTACTCAATGGCTATCTCCAATCCAGGGTCAAGGCACTGGACTGTAATGCAAGTTACCCTTGTAACGTCCTCCAGCTTGCCTGCCCCAGCATTATGGTAGAACCCAGCACTTAATGAAGTGCAATCAGCTTTATGGAAACGAATTATATCTATTTTAAACATGTTTGAAAAATAGTGAGTAAAGCAAGTTAACCCGTTTCTTTGTCAGACCTTCTAATAACTAGAATGCATTGGGGATGCCCGAGACAGGAGCAGACAATCAGTTCCTTTATACAACATTCCCCAAACTCCATTGTGAAATCTTTTTCACTTGTTTGTTTTTCTTTTTGGGTCACACCTGGCCATGCTCAGGGGGTTATTCCTGGCTCTGCACTCAGGAATTACTCCTGGAGGTGCTCAGGGGACTATCTGGGATGCTGGGGATCGAAGCCAGGTTGGCTGTGTGCAAGGCAAAAGCCCTCTTTGCTGTACTACCACTCTGGTCCCTGTTGCTGGAGTCTTAAAGGAAACAGAGCATAACTTGGAGTAGGGGACTTGGAGGAGACTCATCTTGGTTCTGCAATTTACCAGCTGTCGTTTGGGGCTTGAGACTCTATTTTGCCTTATTTAATGGGAACACTCCTATCTGTACTGCAGCGTTGCCATGAGGATCTGTAGCTAAATGCACAAATGTCTACAAAATGCTCAGTGCTGGAGGAACTATTTAGTGCTCAATAAATAGTTACATTCTTAAGTGTTGATACGGTTAAGATTTCATTGTGAAGGATGCCAGAGAAAAGCACTCATGAACATTTCTCTAGGAATAAGAAGCAAGGAGAAAAGCCAGGAGGTTCGTCTTGTAACCTGTCTTTGCAGGGGATGTTGGGAGACACCAAGGGGCAGGCTGTCACTGACGCTGGGGGTGACAGTCACAAGAAAAGACATGCCGAGTCCACCAGTTCTGCTGCCTAACAAAGAAAGAGCTTGGGGGCTCCGCCGGGTTCTTCATGGAGGGTGGCTGGGAACCGCCAATCGTGTTTACCCCTCAGTGGCTGGAAACAATTGTGTGTCTCAGCCAGGTCTATTGTGTCTAGCACTGCAGGCACAGAACTCCCATTGGCGCTGATGGGATTATGTGCTCCTATCGGGAGAGAAACAGAGCCCAGCCTCGGATAAGAGATGGGGAAACCGTGGTCCCCCTCGGAGACTATCTCAATTCAGCCCTTGGTTTGATTATCAGCAGAACACAGTGAGGCTTCTTTCAAGAGAACTATTCAACCCTGCGCTTTTGTAGCCTGGCTGCTTCTTGATAACTTTTACGGGAATGGAACTGATTGCATCACATTTCAGATGGAATGAAAAGGCTTCAAAATGTCCATGACATTAGATCTTGCCTCAAAATGGCAGCTGATAATGGCTTTCCACATGGCCGTGTTGTGTCAGCTGTCTTCAATCTCTCTGCCCCTCCCCAAGAGGATACTGAAAACACATCTGCATGTGGTTACACTGAATATCTCCATGTTGCCATCAGGCACGGACCTAGGCTGACTTTGGGTTAATAGGAAACAGATTAGGGTACTTTGGAAGATGAAATTAAATTCGGAGTATATAATTGGGACAAGTGTCAGGATGGGATTTAAAATTTTTTACCTGTTTATCAATTGTATGTAGACTGCATGATTTACATAAGTTGTTTACAATGGGTTTTCCCCATTGTTTCCACAGTTGTTTCAATGGGAACAATGTTCCCACTCCAATACCAGCACCCTGCTCCCTCCACCAACCACCCTGGGTTTCCTCCTATACCCAACCTGACTCCCTGGCTAATACAGTTTTAAGTTTGGCTGTTGTCGCTGGGTCTCAGTCCTTGTGGTAGAGATGGGTCTAGTTCACACAGATACTTAGCCCCATCCTATAGAGGGGTCCAAGACCCCACCCCTTGCCCTAATCAGACCTCACCCACCTGCATAGGAAAGTACTCCAAACCCAAATGTTAGTCATAGGACTTTTCTCTTTTATTTAACAATATAGCTTGAAAGAAATGGTACACATCATTCCAAACGCCGGAGAGTATCAGCATTGCCCACCTGTGTGCTTCTGAATTCAGAGTCTCCAAGCACAAGCTCAGATGAACCAGCTCTGTCATGCCTCCTACCCTCAGCCCCATTCAGGAAGAGGCATCATTTAGGGACAGTCTAGACACCTGTGTGTTTAAGGAACCCCAGTTCTTTATTCCTTCACACTAATATTTAACCAGACCCCTCGACCTGACATCTCTGAGATTTTGAAACCTCAGCGAGAAACATCCTGAGAATCTGGTATTAAGAAGGGGACAAAAGGGTTTTTGTGAACTAGGTAGAAAGCTTTGGATAAATCAATTTTTGAAAGGGGGGACAAGAAAGACAAGCTGAATATCTGAATATTGATCTCCTTCAAAACCCTTCCAGATGACTCTGCAAAGGAAATGCTACCTGCACCTGTCATTAACTGAGAAGACCAGGGAAGCAGTTCAAGCTATAGAACATAGTTAAAATGTGTGAGGTAAGTCTCATCTGAGTTTCATCTTCAGTTCTGCCACCTCCAGGTGTGGTGGGAATGGCCATGAGCACCACTGAATTTTATCCAAAAGAAGGAAGGAAGGAGTGGGAAGAACGATACAAAGGAAGGAAGGAAAGAAGGTAAGAAAAAGAAAGGGAGAGAGGTGGGAGGGGAAGGAGAGGAGGAAGGGAAGAAAAAGAAGGAAGAATGGAAGGAAGAAATAAAGCTGGGAAGAAAAGCCCAAGTGGTAAGCGCACATAACTGGCATGAGTGAGGCCCTGAGGACACCCCTGGCACCAAACGCCCCAATCCCTAGCACAACTGACTGTGGCCCCGGCAGCTCAAACACCAACTGTCAGGCTCACAGCTAGCCTGAATATCCCCAAGTGTGGCCCAATTTAAAAAAAAAAACAAAAACAACTGTGTAGATGGGTCTGGAGAAATAGCAGTGTGTAGGGTCCTTGCCTTGCACATGGCCAACCTGGATTCATTTCTAGCATCCCATATGGCCCCGGTACTCCACCAGGGATAACTCCTGAGTGCAGAGCCAGGAGTAACCCCCCAAATACCGATAAAAGAAAATAAAAGAAAAAAAGACTATAGAGAGGGCAAGGGGTGCAGATTAACAGAAGACTCTGGTGTTAAAGTCATTATCATTTAAATAAACAGTTACAAAGCAGCTACTAAATGCAAGGCTCATCTACATGTGGGGAATAGTGTATTGAACAAGACAAAACATTGATTCAGTGGCCTTTAATTTCCATGGAAAGGAATATTTTTAAAAGAAGACACAGAGTGCCAATAGATATCTCACTAAAATGTTTCCAAGTGTTACCACTGGGGAACGAATAAAGATTATAGAGGATCTCATTGGATTATTTCCTACAGAAGCATTAACATCTACATTGATCACAAAATTAAGTTGTTTTATAATGACCCTTCCCACAAAACCCACAGACCTACATAGATAATGACTCAAGAGCATAAGATATGGTTAGAAGGTAATTTGAAAACGAAGCAGAGGAAGGCACTGGACTCCATCAGTGAAACTCTAAAGAAGAGCTGGTCAGGGCAGGATCTCACATCTCAGTACAGCTGCTCACTGGACCTCACCCTGGTCTTTCCAGACCAGCGATACAGGACCCAGAGCAAACTGGGAGACGGGGAAGCTTAAAGTTGCTTCTTTGTGTGGGTTTTTGTTTCTAACCCCACACAGGGCCCAGGTATTGTAAAAGGTATGGTGAGATTAGGGTACAGTGAGATCAGGGTACAGTGAGGTTAGGTTGCAGTGAGTTCAGGGTGCATTGAGGTCAGGGGGGTACAGTGAGGTCACGGGAACAGTAAGGTTAGAATACACTGAGGCGGGGCCGGAGCGATAGTCCAGTGGGTAAAGGTGTTTGCCTTGCATGCGGCCGGCCCATGCCGGCCCGGGTTCAATCACCGGCATCCCATATGGTCCCCGAGCACCGCCAGGAGTAATTCCTGAGTGCAGAACCAGGAGTTACTCCTGAGCATCGCCAGTGTGACCCAAAAAAGAAAAAAAAAGAAAGAAAAAGAATACATTGAGGCTAGGGAGCTGTGAGTAGGGTTGCAATGAGGCTAGGGGAGCCTTGAGGTCAGGGTCACAGTGAGATTAGGGAGCTAAAGTTAGTGCTACTGTGAGGTTAGGGGGTACTGTGAGGTTAGGGGAGCTGTAAGGTTAGAAGTGCTGCGAGGTAGTGGTGCTGTGAGGATAGGGGGTACTGTGAGGTTGCAGTTGAGGTTAGAGGTACTGTGAGGTTAGAGGTGCTTTGAGGTTACTGTGAGGTTACAGGCACTGTGAGGTTAGGGGTACTGTGAAGTTAGGGGGTACTGTGAAGTTAGGGGTACTGTGAGGTTACGGGGTGCTGTGATGTTACAGGCACTGAGGGTAGGGTACTGTGAGGTTAGGGGTACTGTGAGGTTAGGGTACTGTGAGGTTATGGGCACTGTGAGGTTATGGGTACTGTGAGGTTTGGGTATTGTGAGTTTAGGTATACTGTGAGGTTAGGGGGCTGTGAGGTTAGGGGTACCGTGAGGCTAGGGGTGCTGTGATGTTACAGGCACTATGAGGGTAGGTAGGGGTACTGTGAGGTTAGGGGGGAACTGTGAGGTTAGGGGGTACTGTGATGTTACTGGGCCCTGTGAGTTTAGGGATACTGTGAGGTTAGGGGGTCTGTGAGCTTAGCAGTACTGTGAGTTTAGGGGGTACTGTGAGGTTAGGGGATTGTGATGTTAGGGGGATTGTGATGTTAGGGAATTGTGAGGTTAGGGGGTACTGTCAGGTTAGGGTTGCTTTGAGGGTTCATGTGGTTTTGAGGTGCTGTGACGTTGGGGGTGCTGTGAGGTTAGGTGCTGTGACATTTAGGTGCTGTAAGGTTAGGGAGCTATGAGGTTAGTGGGGCTGCGAATTTAGAGATACTCTGAGGTGATGGGATTGTAGGTTAGGGTACTATGAGGTTAGGGCTGCTGTGAGGTTAGGTTGCTGTGATTTAGGGTTGCTGTGATTAGGGGCACTGTGTGGGTAAGGTTACTGTGATTTAGGGGAGTTGTCAGATTAGGGTACAGATCTAAGTTCTGGCTTGTCTGTCCTCTCCAGCAGCCTGTAACCCCTTTGCTGTAACCCCTCTGGGAGTCAGGAGCATTTCCTGTGAAGTGTCATCTCCAGGTCCTATTCCTTCACCCTGTCTCACCTCCTTGTCATCACACCCCCTACATGGCAGGTGTGAACACAGCTGTTTCTCTTGGGTATAGAAACAGCACAGGAAGACTGAAAACCTGGTTGTGTCCCAGTCTGAGTGGGAGCTGGCAACTGAATCTGGGTCTGTTTCCTATAAAAAAAAATATGATGTGCTATGGGGTGGGAGCCATCGTACAGCAGCTGGTCCTTGCATGCTTCCAACCTGGGTTTGAGCTCTGACCATATGTATGCTCCTGAATTATGCCAGGAGTGATCCCTGAGCACAGAGCAAGGAGCAAGCCCTGAGCACCATTGGCTGTACCCCACTAAACCGCCCAAATAGGCATTTTGATAAGATCTCTGAGCCATGTCCAGAGCTAGGTTAACCAGGCTGGAAACTGATAGCAAAGATAACTGCAAAATTCAGTAAGAGCAGGAAGGGCAGACTACTGGTGGCTGCTGATGGATGGCAAGGGTAAAAGTCCCATCACTGAAATACGAAGATGGACAGACCGAGGCAGCCCCTGGCCACAGTACAGGAAACACAATCTCTGCAATGGGGCTTGGTGGTGGCATGTGTTGCTGTGATGTGCCGGCCACCACCTTCACTGTGTGGAGACCTTGGGTGGCTTAGTTCACCTCCCTGTGTCTCCCTTTCCTCAGCTATAAAATAGGATAATACCAGACTTCTTCACAAGGTGCTGGCTTCAAAGGCCACCTAGTAGCGGAGTGGACAGTTAGTTCATTTGTGTCAGCTGCTGTTCTTAACCTTATTATCAGTAATTGTCGTTATTGCTGCTAATACAGGGTTTGTGATGTGACTGATGAGCATTCTCCTGCAGCCCTGCTCTCTCGCCCTCCCCTTTCTCTGCCCTCTCTCTCTCTCTCTCTCTCTCTCTCTCTCTCTCTCTCTCTCTCTCTCTCTCTCTCTCTCCTCCCCAACTATACTGAGATATAATTGGCACATAATGTGTGGATTTATGGCACACAATGAGAATATTTGACAGGTGCTGCCAAGTGATTGCCAAGTATGGTTGGTTGACAACGCCACCGTGTTATCTGGATACAGTGTTTTTACGTGTGTGGTGAGAACGTTAAAGGCGACTCTCAGAGGGGAGTTGGAAATGCAACACAGAAATGCTTTGCTCACAGAAACCCACGGAGCTCCTTTCTGGCACCCCTGGTCTCACAAGCACCATGCTGCAAGTAGCCCCCCCAAGACCAAAAAACTAAACAAAAAGTAAATGAAAAAAGTATTCTCTTTTTTCAATGATCAGTGGTTCAATACAACAATGTTAGATGAAGTCATTATTCTGCATCTCCAGAACTTACTCATAACTGGCGGTTTATATCTTTGACCTTCATGATTGCTCCCCCACCCCCAACTCCACAGCCCTAGCAAGCCCCAATTCTCTCTCTGTGCATTTATGCTGCTTAGATTCCACATGTAAGTGAGCTCATATAGCATTTGCCTTTCTCTCTCTGCTTCTCTCACTTAGCATAATAATGCACTAAGATTTGCCCATGTGGTTGGAAATGGCAGGATTTTCCTGGACCATTCATCTCCTGAAAGGCATTCAGCTGATTTCCATATCTGGGCTCTGGTAAATAATGTGACAGTGAATATCAGAATGTGAAATCTCATCAAGATAGTGGCTTTATTTCCTTCTGATACACTTAGCCGGATGGTCTTTCCGGGTCACATGGTATTGCAAGAAATCTCCACCCTGCTTTCTATACTGCCTGCCCATTTCATATTCCCCCTTTTCTCTGCATTCTCACCAAGTCCCCACATTACCCTTGTCTTCAGGTTAATCTCCATCCAACCAGGCCTGAGGTGAGAGCTTACTGGGCATTTGATTTGCATTTCCCTGTGATTAGTGATGCTGATCCACTGTCTTTCTTCAATACAAATGAGAGAGGGACGCCTTTCATAATCTTCCCCCATGTAGACCTCTCAATTTGAAAGTCATTGTCTCTTAATCAAGCTGAACTTCTCAAGAGCAAACTAATGTCTCCATTTTTTCGTATTTATCAAGAACAGGTATGATTGTTAATCCAAACCAGAAAAGACTGGTTACCAGGCTCGTTGAGTAAAACTCTTTATTTATTTATTTATTTATTTTTTTTTTTGGGTCACACCCGGCGATGCTCAGGGGTTACTCCTGGCTCTGCACTCAGAAATTACTCCTGGCTGTGCTCGGGGGACCATATGGGATGCCGGGGATCGAACCCGGGCCAGTGCAGGCCGGCGCATGCAAGGCAAGCGCCCTACCCGTTGGGCTATCGCTCCGGCACTTGAAACTCTTATAAAAGTGAAGTTGTTGGTGTCCACAACAGTTTGTGTCCCTAAAACCTGGCTAAACTGGAGCATAAGATACCAGGTCCGTTTGGGGTCAAGAGATCATGCAAATGACTTTTCAGGTTTCTCACTGCCAAGATCGTCTTCACACTCAAGCTGAGAGAGTTCAGCTTCTAGATTTACAGCTCAGAGCTAGTGCTCAGGAATAGGATTATATTCAGATTCTGCCATGAAGTTGAATATTCCACCTGGGATAAGTCACTTCACTTGTAATTTCTCCTCAGGAAGTTCATGGGCATTAGTAGAAGTGGCCACACAAATACCAAACAGCTCTTTGTTAAACTTTAAGTTAAACTTTAACAGGTCTGAGGGCTCCCTGGGGATCTTGCTGACTTTGCAGGCTCTGATTTATGTTCATGGGGCGGGGGGTGGGGGGGGGGGGGTGGCGAGTCTGCATTTATAACATGAACCCCACTGAGTTGCTGCCGCGGGTTTCTGGGCCGTACTTTGAGGAGGGTCTAAGGTACCCTCCAGATGGAACCTATGGGAAGAAAGGGTGGTGGTTTCAAGCTGGGGCCTGCAGGGAGCCATCGATGGAAATAAGTCTTTGAAGCCAGGCAGGCTTTGACTTGCATGCCAGGAAGCTGCTGAGTCCTCTGCTAGGAGGTCGGTGAATTTTGCTAAATGGTTTCTCTTCTGCAGACCAAGCTGCCTGGCCTCATCTAAAGGCTCAGAATATCAGCAGGAACCAGACACTAAAGCAGACAATGTAGGACTTGGCATCAAGTAGATATCTGATAAATTTGAGTACCTATGAGTTTCCCAACTTTCCCTGCTTTGGTGACCAGAAATCAGTGATTTATCATTTTGTGTGTCTTTGGACACTGGGACTGAGCCCATCAGCCCTTCTGCCCAGGTTTTTCTACTTAGGGAGCTGGGTTCTAAGGTATCTGTGGGGCCTGAGCAATGGTACAGTGGGTTTGCCCTGCACCACGGTGACCTGGGTTCTATCCTCAGAACCCCAGATGGTCCCCCAAGCACTGCCAAGAGTAATTCTTGAGAGCAGAGCCAGGAATAACCCCTGATCATCTCCAGGTATGATGCCCCAATTCCCCCACCCCAAAAAATGTCTAAGGTACCTGTAGCCTGTCAGCCTTGGCTGGGGACTCCATCAGTGGGCCCTGTACCTCAGAAATACCAGCGTTGGGACTCTGCGAGTGAACCTTAATTTTTACTCTCCCCTAAAGCAGACCTCATTGGATCCACTGGGCCTAAATGTCAATAGGGAATGGATTTCTGCCTAGGGAGGATGAGAGCCTCTGATCAAAGGAGGCAGCTGGAACTGCTGAGATATCATTTATTAATAAGGGATAAAGAGAATGCTAATTAGGTAGAGTTCACAAGATGGCAAATTCCCAATGTAAAACTTGAAGAAATGCTCAAACGGTTTCCATTTAATTAAAAGTCTACCACCCAATGCAAACATCAAGACTGCCCTGCACTCCAGGAGAGTGGGTGGGCGCAGCACTGGGCGCATGCTCTGCACCACTGTCACTCCCGTGTCTCCAGCACTAACACCACCGGTCCCCTCCCCATCTCCCCACATGTGCTGCTTATCCTCCAGAGTCACCCGCTGTGGCAGGGAGGGACTCCATTCCCCGTGACATGCCCAGCCCTTTCCACAGTGCCTGGCACAGAGATGGTGCTCAAGCAGTGCTCACCAGAGTCATCCAAGCAACCATGACCCACGCATGGCAGTGGGGAGGGGCGTGGAAGCAGCGGGAAGGGATGAGAACAGGTCTCTGCTCCAGAGAGCTGCAGCCTAGTTGAGGTACATGGTGGGGTGTGTGGGGGGGGGGGGGGGAATAAGAAAGTGAAAGAACAAGAGGACAGCAGAGGGGGAAATGTGCTGTAGGAACACAAGTTGTCCAGGGGCCAAGGGGAGGCGGTGGGAGGATGATGAGGAAAGTCCATCAGAAGGTGCTGCGGGAACAGAGACCAGAAGGAGAAGCAGGAGACCCTGTAGGTGGGCCCGATCACGAGCACAAGGATCCTAGCATGGGACATTAGTGCATCAGAGGGGAAGAAGCAGGTGTTACCAGGGACAGAGAATGGGGAGAGGCACCTGTCAGAGGGGCTTGCAGAGGGGTTAACAGAGGGCAGGGAATGCCTGAGTACAGCGCTGTCGGCCTCTAGTCCCCAATCCAGTGTGACCAACCAGATAGTCTCAGGATGCCCAGGAGGAGAAAGGAATAGTTTCCAGAAGAGGTTCTCTGCCTCAGGGAAGGGCAATCTTGCTCCTGGGGGAACATTTGGCAATACCTGGAGACAGTTTAGGTTGCCTAAATGGGAAGGAGGATGGTATAAATTGGTGGAGGCTAGGGATGCTGCTACCCCACCATACACACAGCAGTCCCTGGAGCAGTAATCAGTCCAAAACACCAATAATCCAGGCTGAAATGCTAACAATTCCCCAGAGTTCTTGTACTGTCCTTGGTCTCTATTAGTTTTGTTCACCCACCAAGTTGCCCAAATCCGCTTTGCCTCTCTTACTTTCTGCTCTTTCTTCTAAGGAGTTGCCGTGGTCAGCCCTTCCCTGGCTAGTTCAGCCTCATACTGGCCAAGCACAAGCGCCTGAGCAATATAGTCTAGGGAAGGGAGCCCCAGAGGGCCAGGGCTCCCCATAGTGTGTGTTACCTCCACACCTTACACAGTCACCTTCCCTCCCATTGACCTTTCTGGGCATTACCCCATTTCCACGGTGCACGTAGAACACCCCAGAACCAAATGCATTCTGAATTATCCACAAGGGCAACACCCTGAAATTTCCTGATCAGAGAAGTCAACATGATGAAAGACCTAAAAACTGAGCTGCACAGGTGGAAGGAGAGCGACATGGAATGCCTTCAAAAGCATCGAAGAAATAGCCAAAAGGACAAAGAACCTCTGGCTCTGGGCACATCTCTTCAACTCCACCACTCTCCCTGCATTAACATGTGCTTCAGAGACCTGGGCCCTATGAAGCAGGATGAGAATGCTATTCTGGTCTCCCAGAGAGGAATCAAAAGAGCTATGCTTGGAATATCACGCCTCACTAAAGTGAGAGAAGGAATCTGGAGTTTCAGCCTCTGTGGCTGTTCCAGAGTCAGGGACGCTGTCTCCTTTGCCAAGGTATTGAAAATCAGATGGACTGGACATTAATGCGATTTGGAGACGACCCCTGGACTAGAGCCGTTACTAACTGGATCCCACGGTATGTCAAAAGATCACGTGGCCACCCACCTACAAGATGGTAAGACTTCTTCATCAAGACCCTGAAGGAATAGTTTGAGGCTCTTCATATTCTTGAAGCAACCAGATGCTATTGGGTTACATTGGCACATGATAGGGTCAAATGGAAATGTTACTGATGCCCGCTCGAGCAAATCAATGAATAATGGGATTCAAGTGATCAAGTGATTCTGGGAGACAGTTGCTGGTGGACTCTGGCTAAGTGTCTCTGTTAGTTCCAGAGCCCCGTGTGGCTTCTGGCATGAAGGCAGGGTGCTCGGTCAAGTCCAGAGGTCTGGACCTTGAATACCTGTTCGGCAGCCTGGTCCCCCAACTCAGATGTCCTGCTCCTTTCTCGGTCTTAGAGCTCTTAGCCAGAACATTGCAGAGCAACACTTGCCTAAATGGTTGTTTCTAACCATCAATTATATAAATCCACTAGTTAATACTGTAAGTGCTGCAAGGAGCATTACTGGTGTCATAAGGCCTGGGCTGGAAGGCGGAGAAGGCGGTACAAGCGGAAAAGCATGTACCTACTATGTTCAAGGCCCTAAAGCTTGATTTCTGGCAGTGTATGTCCCCTGAGAGAGAAGCACACAGCCTTGGTGGCCCCCAAAAAGACCAGGTGTAGCTCTGTGGGAAGCTGTATGGCTCTGGGCCGTGCCCCTCAGTCTTCTGAGGCTGAGCACTGCCAGGTGAGGCCTCTGCTGGAAAACAGCCTGAACTGGAAAGGAGAAAGGTGAGAGAGCACTGCCTAGCCTTATTATTACATTTATTTATTTATCTCTAGTTTCTGGTCCATACCAGGCGATGTTCAGGGGTTACTCTTGGCTCTACACTCTGAAGTTATTCCTGGGCATGCTCAGAGGACCATATGGGATGCTGGGGATTGAACCTGGGTCAGCCACATGCAAGGAAAACATCCTACCCACTGTACTACTGCTACGGTCGCCCAGACTTTCTATTTTATAGATACAGAAGTTAAGGACCAAGGAAAGAGCTGGGCTAATTTTTCAGGGGGTGGTGGTGGTGATGGTGTATGTGTCTCCATCCTTCCTTTCTGAGGGAAGCAGAGCAGACACTAGTTGCATATTTTACTGATGAGGAAACAGAACATGTTGGAACTCAGGTGAGTCCCCAGAATTGGCCCTTTACACAGGGCCGCATGGCTGAGACCAGGCCATATGAAGCAGCACTGCCCAGTGAGAGCTACTGTGTCCCTTAGCCTCAGGCAAAAGCATCCCAGGGCCCAGAAGGGACCTGATTGAACTACCTGACCATGGATTAGAGCTTGGAGCACAACGGTTCTCGAGTTTAGCCTGGAGACTTACAACTTTCTTTATCTTCTCTTGTTCCCTGGGTGGTTTCATCAGCAAATCACTGAGTTTAATACCATTCATAGACTAGAAATTCCCAAACTGACCCATTGATTCTAAAACACACATTCTAATATCTCTGAGGCAGGGATGTGCCCAGGTTTAACTGACAGCGCCCTTCCTAGTAGCTCTGAAATATTGGTGGTCTTACAGCCAATGGCATCTTATATTTGATGAAATATGGTTCCTATTTATTGCACAACACTCCTGGAATTCCAGACTCATAAATCATAGTAGCTTTTCAACATCTCCCCTTGGATGGTGAATAAGCATCTAAGCACAAGTACTAAAATGAATTCCTGACCTGGACATCTGCCTCTCAACTGCTGGCAAGTCTGTCCCTCTGGGAGCTCAGTCTGAAATCTGGAAGTCACTTTGGACTCCCTTCTTTCTTTTTCAATGAGCATCTCATCCAGTCAGCTGATCTTGCTACCTTGATTCAGTTAAAAAGAAACCCCAGGGTTGGCTAGATAAATGAGCAAGGTGCTTGCATGTGGCTGACCAAGTTCAAGCTGGGGCACCCTAAATGGTCCTCTGAGCCAACCGAGAGTGATCTTCAAATGCAGAGTCAAGAGTTAGCTCTGAGCACTGCCAGGTATGGCCCAAAGAACAGAACAAAACAGAAAAAGAAATCCTGAATCCAACCAAATCCCACATCCCACCAATCACCCAGATTCAAACACTTTCATTATGGCAACTGCCTCCCAAAAAAGAGGGCCCTTAGACCTCTGTCCACTCAGTCTCTGCCCAGAGTGGAAACCAGAGGGGCCTATGGTGAAACCCCTGACAAACCTGTGTGTACACACACACACACACACACACACACACACACACACACACACCTGTACTTTGCTGCAGCTATTCTTGGCCTAATTATTCTATTTAATAGCCTACAGTGATGGAGTCAGAGAAACAGTATAGCAGGTAAACCACTTGCCGTATATGCAACCAGCCCTGATTCAATCCCTGATACTCCATATGGGTCCCCTATCCCCAACAGGAGTGATTCCTGAACACAAAGCCTGGACTGCCTCTGATGTGGCTTTCAAACTAAACAAGTAAACATACAAAAAAAGTTAACTCACAGTGAGCTAAAATGACCTGTCTTTACCTGTTCTTGTCTTTGCTCTCGGTCTCCCCTGTGAGAATGGGAGCCCTTGGAGACAGGGGTCTTGTCTCTCCCATTTAGCATCTAGTCTCTACCTTCTAGAACAGGCTCCCGTAGGTGCTCTATAAATGCTTACTGAAGGAGTGATTGCCACAGCATGATGCGCTCAAGGGAACAGTGACTCTCAAGTCAGAGAAAGCTGTGCTGGATTCTGCTTCTGCAACTTGGTGGCTGTGCTTCCTGAGACTCACTCAGGCTTCCCGTCTGTCTCTCAGCCTCATCGCGGGAGTCAAAACTATAATCCTACCTTTCAGGGCTGTGGGAGCTGAGATGAGTAATGGACACACAGAGGGCCTGCCCCTGGACAGACCCATCAAGAGTTTGTTGTTTCATTGTCTTTCCTTTGCCTTGCGGGTTGGGGGGTGCTCCTAAGCAGTACTCACGAGGTTAGAGGCCAACTGTGATTTCCAGTGGAGCAGACCCTTGTTCAGTACAAGAGCACGAGGATGTAACCTTGTTTGGGTGTCCCAGGCCACCTGGCAGAGGCCTCCAGGACTGCACTTGGAGGTGCTCAATGGAACATGTGTTGCCATGGATCCAGCTCATGTTGAAAGCTTTTCCTCTCTCTCTCTTCCACACTAGAATGCTGCCCCCAGCCCAGTCAGCAGTTACTATACCTGCATCAGGCAGCACTGTCCCACTCTTCACCCGAGCCCCAAGTCACTCAAGGTGGTTACGAGGGTTTAAAGAGGTCCAGGGCTGGGTGTATTGGATCCTAAAGCCCAAGTATCCTGGGGTGTCTCTGTACCCCTGTATGAAAGCTGCAGTGGAAGAGGAGACAAAAAGGATTCTGCCCCTGGGCTGAGCCTGAGGGAGCCAGACGAGGCCTCAGAGGAGGACTTAAAGACACAAATCAATGGAAATGTTCATTGAGGGGGCTCCAAGGAAAAGGGAAGGTGACATGTGAAAGAAGGGTGGGGTGCTCACGTGGGTGGTTGGGGAGCCAGGTGGGCCTCCAGGAAGACCATGCAAACTGGAGGCGGGTGTGAGCCAGCGAATCACTGCATGCTTTGTGCAGCTGTGACACAAAGCATGTGCCCCCCCAGCTCTCAGCAAAGGCACAGTTCCTTCCCCTTCCTCTCTCTCACCCTTTTATCCAAAATATGCCACACGGGCAAGGCCTTCTAGAAGCACCACAGATTCTGTATACAGTTGGCCTTGAATTAATTTTTTGGTTGTTGCACACCCAGAAACCTTGGACTGCTGCTGAGTCTTTTTACAACCCGTATATTTGGTGACCCAACCCCATAGGGGGCTATCATGACACAAGGATTTAAAGACCAGGACACACGGGGTTTTCTTAAGTATTAACAAAATGAAAAAGTAGGGAAGAGAGGGAAGTCACAAGTCCTGAGTTCCATCCCCAGGACCACACAGTCCCCAGGTACCACTGGCCACCAGGTACCACTGGTGGTTCCTAAGCACAGAGGCCGAAGCATTGTCATCAGGCTTGAGCACAGAAAAATTCAGGCCTACTACTGGGTCACTGTCTCTAGGGGAGGCCCATAGGCTGCAATTGCAGGCCCATGTGCTACAATCACCCCTCTAATCCTGAGACAATGTCGGAAGTTCTGGACCAAAATCCAAATGCTTTTTATTAATTTTTATTAATTAATTTAATATTAATTAATTTTTAGTGATTAATTTTTTATTAATTTTAATGCAATTTTATTATCTAATTTTAAATTTTGAGATTTTTGTGGTTTACAACACTATAACTAATGATTTCTTATGCACAGAATCCCAACACAACACTCATCACCAATGTACCCCTTCTTCTCCCAAGGACCCCAACACCCCTCCCTCCAAACCCCACCCCATGCCCCATCAGCTCTCATTTAAAGACTGCCTTTATTGTGTATGTGTGGGTGAGGTCAGCTAAAATACCCAGTTATATGAAATGATGGTGCCTGGAGATCTTCGTTTCTTAGGCTTCTTTGCTTTTCAGTGCTATTCCTTGGCAAAATGAATTTCTTCTCACTCACTTCATTAGTGTAAAAAGCCAAACCTCAGGGGCCACAGTTTCCATGGTCTTTCTACAGTGCCAAGGGTCAAGGACCCAGGCTGCCTTCCAGAGGGGAGAAGCTGCAATCCTCCCCTCACCCCTTTCACCTTTCATGAGAGTGTCGGCATCTTGGGCTACTAGGTCTTGAGTCTCTGGAAGTCAGACAGTGCTTCGTCAGCCAGCGTGCACAGCATTCAAGGACAGGAAGATTACTATTGCGAGGGGACAGAGGCAGTGGAAGCCATGACCAGTGTCCAGGTACAACTGTGGCCAAGCTGCCAGTGGGTGTGGTCACAGGCAACAGGGATACCTCAGTGGGTGGCTCTGAGGCTCATTCTAAATCAGCACCTACTCAGTCTGGGTGCCCTGAGATCCTCTGGCTCCCAAGCCTTGACCTTCAGCCTTCTGAGTTAGTTTAAGCTCTCCCTCAGATTACCCATGGTCATTTCCTTGACCCAACAGGAGTACTCTTTGTTACCTGTCATTAAGAGCCCTGATAATAGACACTAGGCCCCAGTCTATTCTTAAACTTTTTTTTCCCACTCAGGACCTAACTTTTTTTTTTGCCTGAAAATTTTTTACACAACAATGGGTATATGAAACAGGTGCCACATACATGTCAAACACATACTAATTATACATTAAAAAACATTTTAAAACAATGTTCCCATGACCCTCACATCTATTACAGGGTGGTCTTTTGGAATGTGATTCCTCAGCACTAAGCAGAAACTAGCCTTTAGATCTGGAGATGGAGCCTCTGATGTGACCGCGCACCCTGGTATATGTATGACTTGTTTACAGAGCAGATTCCAGACCCAATCCTGGCCCAGTTAGAAGACTAGTCAGATCTGCCTGAGTCACATCACTGCTCTTTCCACTCATGGTGGCCATGCCACATGATGGATCTTGGAAGAGTCACTTTTACCCAACTGCAAAAGGGTAAGATAATGTCCCCGCTCTCATGAGCGGCGGGAGACCATGCTGGCAGGACTCGGAGTGGAGTTTTGGGCCCTGCCCTTTCCTCCGCCTCCATGCCAGTTGCCCCGAAGAGAGAGACCCACCCACGCCAGACCCATATGTCCCTTAGCACCCGGCCGCAAGATATTTTTATAGGTTACTGAATTTTCCATAAGGTTCTTCCCAATTTCTTTCACATTTATACATAGTAAACAGTTATAGACATGTTTTAACTGATACCAGTCAGCCTGGCAAGAAGCCAGAGCAAACCACACATCATGCAGGTAGTCATTCTCAACATCCAGGCTCCATAGTTCCTCAGAGCTCCATCCAAGAGAAAATCTGATCTTCTGCCTTTAAGTTTCATCAGTAAATGCTCAGGTTGAGAGCCTTCTACTGATACTATACCATCTTCATGGTAAAGCCTGGCAAGCTACTGTGTTTTATTTACTTTTTATGCCAAAGACTAGTAACTATTATGGACCTCCGTTCCATAACCTGAAGAATGGTTTTGGTCTCCTCCTGTCCCTGTAGCAAGTAGATGCCCTTGGGTTGCACTTGCTTTGCGACAGAGACTAATGGAGATGTTACTAGTGCCCACTCAAGCAAATCGATGAACAATGGGAAGACAGTGATGCAGTGATACAGTGAATGTCAGATAATGTCAGAAAGAAAGGAAGATCAAGGCTGAACCCAGTGCACCTGACTGGTCCATAAGAATACTTAATGAATATTAGCTAGCAATAGTGGTAGTGGTACCATTAGTTATAGCAATAGAAACAGTAAAAGCAGTAGGTGGAGTAGTAGACAGTATTAACAATGAGAGAAGTTGTAGACACAGAAACTTTTTGTTTGGGGGCCATATCGGGTGGTACACAGAGCTTCTTCATGGTTCTGTGCTCAGGGATCACTCTTGGCTAGACTTGGGGTTGCCAGGGACTGAGCCATGACTGGCTGTGTTTAAGGCAAGCACCTTAATCACTGTACCATCTCTCTGGCCCTAGAGAGATGGACTCGCATGTGGGAGGGAAATAAACTTCTATTTTATTTTAAACTACTGATGTTGTGGGGTCGTTTTCATTATACAAAGTACCAAAGGCCTATCCTAAGCCCATATAGAGCATTTCTCATGAACATATTCAATTTTAAATCACTGTCAAACTTACATATCTGTTACCATTTGAGTGCTGGTGACAACAGGTTAGTGGGTCAAGCTCTTGACTTATATGCAACTGACCATGATTGAATCCCTGGCACCTCATATGGTCCCTGAGCCCCACCAGGAGTGATCCCTGGGTTACAGAGCCAGGAGTTAGCCCTGAGCACTGCTGGACATGGCCCAAAACAATGAAAAACAAAAAACCCTATAATTTCTATTCCTGTTAGAAACACAGCTCATGCCCCACTATGGCTGGAGGGGAGGCAGAGTGGTGATAAGAGATGGGGTTAGAGGAGAAATAGTTTCCCTTTAAAGTTTTCTCTTACAACTTTATCTTTAACCAAAATAAAATAAAAATAAAACTGCCTTGTAAGAGGAAAAGAAGAACGTGTTCCTGAGTGCATTCATTTTGGTTATGCTTTTGACTCACCCCAATGACACTGTGCCTGAACCCTTCGGAGGCTGGGAGGCCTTGAGTTCTTAAAAAGCAGAGAGACAGACAGGACAGGTCTGCCTGAGGCTGTGATTGCTCAACATGGGCAGTGGTTCCAAATGTGGAAAGGGGGAAGATGCCTCCCTCCCAGGGACACTGGATTAATCATTCAGGAGGTGGTTGTAGCCTTGGGTGCAACTGGGGGGGGGGGCTCTGTTTTCTTAAGCTAGACTTTCTCATAACTCAGCAGGCCACAGAGAGAGGGAGAGGAAGGGAGAAAGAGTGAGAGAGAGAGAGGGATAGAGGGTGAGAGAGTGAGAGAAGGATAGAGGGTGAGAGAGTGAGAGAGGGACAGAGGGTGAGAGGGAGGGAAAGAGGGAGAGAGAAAAGGAGAGAGAGGGAGAGAGAGGGAAAGAGAGAGAGGGAGAGAAAGAGAGAGGAGAGACAGAGGGAGAGAGGGAGAGAGAGAGGGAGGAGAAGAGGGAGAGAGAAAGAGAGAGAGGGAGAGAGAAGAAGCTCTGTGTACCACCAGATATGGCCTCCAAACAAAACAAAGTTTCTGTGTCTACAACTTCTCTCTAGAGAGGGAAAGAGTAAAAGAGAGAGGGGGAGAAAGAAGGGGAGAGGGATAGGGAGGGGAGAGAGAGAGAGAGAGAGAGAGAGAGAGAGAGAGAAGAAAAGTACCTGCCCTTGGGAAAGAGAGAGGGAGGATGGGGCTGCCATCCCATGCAGCAATCTTTGCCCTGGATTGCTGGCAGGAGGCAATTATGCCTGTTCTGCTGTAGCCCCTGCTTTAGGACAAGGGTTCAGTGACAAAGGTCTCCTTCCCTGGGGCCTTCTCAAGCCATACAGCATCCTCCTTCAGTAGGGTTCCTGCCTGAGCACCCCCCAACAGCTGCGTCTTCATCTCAAGGAACCGGGACCTCGGATCTGGCTTTCTCCTGCTGCACCTTCTCTTGCGAGCAGTGGGCGGCAGCGAGGAGGCACAGCCTGCACTATCTCCAGAGGTTCTGTTCGGTGTGAGGTGGGCACGTGAAATCTGGATGCTTCTGAAGACTGATCAATGGCAGAGGGAAGAGGTTCTGGTGCAGTCACACTGTCCTGGGGTACATCATGCACCTCTCTGGACACCAAGTCCCCAAGTGTCAGTGAGGGGAGGTGCTGAACAGGAAGCTTCTTTCTAGCGCTGATCAAGCCCACCCTAGTGTAGGACCCTGCACTGTGCCTCCATTTGCATCACCAGACAACCAGCCATAGGCCCACGGGCAATTTCTTTTGTGGAGAAAGTAGGTACTGGCCACAGGAAATAACCAGTGAGTTTAAGTGAGGGAGACATAGGAAGGAAAAAGCAAAAGTCTCTCCAAACTCACTTAAATCTCATTGTGTTTATGTGCA
Organism: Cryptotis parvus; assembly: GCA_021461705.1. Lineage (NCBI taxonomy): Eukaryota > Metazoa > Chordata > Mammalia > Eulipotyphla > Soricidae > Cryptotis > Cryptotis parvus. Next base: position 216,894 of record JAJIBD010001814.1, read on the forward strand.
AAAGGAGAGGGGGTGAGTGGGAGTAGGAGTAGAGGGAGCTGGGGGAGGGAGAGGGAGAGACAGAGACGGAGAGACAGAGACGAGAGAGAAGAAAAGCGCCTGCCATAGAGGCAGGTTTTGGGGCATGGATAGGAGGGAAATGGGGCACACTAGTGTTGGGAAATGTACACTGGAGGAATGGGTGCTAGAACACTATGACTGAAACCCAATCATGAACAGCTTTGTAATGGTCTATCGCACAGTGATTCAATTAAAAAAAATCTCATTGCATTTATACAACACTGGTCTTCCACAGCCCCAGGCACTAATCACGAACTGTCTGTCAGTCCAGGAGCCTGGACATGTATAGTCTCAACGGAATTGAGTAGAAAACCCACAAATTCAAAGAAGTCAACAGCAAGGGATTCTCTCCTGAAGAAATTAAGACAAGAGGGACTTACAGAGATTCATAGGGTGGACGGGAAGACATACAGGATGTTCCCTATCATGAAATTAAAATTCAAAAAACCAACACACACCCAGGATTAGAAGGGAGGCAGGGGCCGGTGTGCACTCTCTGGGTACCCCTCCAGGGCCTGGCCCTTTTTAGGCTCAGCCCCCACCAAGCAGTTCTGACCTCAGCCCCTCAGCATCTAGGTTCCACAGCCCTGCAGCCCTAGGAGCTGGACTTGCTAGATCAATGAAAACATCAACCTTGCCAGACGTGACCAGCCCACACCAAGCCCGCCATGGGGCCTGGGGTTCAGGCACGCAGCCGGCCCATCTGTCATTAGGCACCGCTGGTAATTGCTGTGCTAATGAACGAGGCTTGAGTTGGAGGCACGAATGCACACACAGATTTAAATACAGTTTTGTGGTCCTGACCCTGTCTCCAAAGGGGATGGCGCCATCCCCAGTACACAAAGGCAATGGAAGCTGAGTTAGGTGGAGGGCATAGGCGGGGCTTGACATAGGCAGATGCCCCAAAGAACAAATGTTGAGCATTTTCCAGTTAGGGATTCATTCACATGGTCCCATTTCTAGCCATGGTTTCACAGGCTAGAGATGACATTGATAAAGCCCCTGCTCCCAGGAAATACAGCCTCACAGGGGCCAGGTAGACAAGATGCATTGAGAGAGGTCAGCAGAGGGACAAGGAGGCCTTGGAGGAGGGATACTTTACCCACTCAAAGTATCAGGGAAGACTTCCTAGGGGAGGAGAATGCTGAACCAAAGGACATAAGAGGAGCAGAAGTCCTCCAGGAAATAGTGAAAAGGGTAGTACAAAAGGATGAGGTAGCAGAAGCGTGGAGTGGAGTCCCAGGAAGAAAGGAAGTTGGGTAGGTGAAGGTAAAGACAATGGGGGAGAGCAAGAACAGAAGGTGAGGGGGCTAGAAAGAAGGTCCCAGAAGAGCGCCACGTAGCCTATCTAGATCAAGCTCTAGCTCTGAGCAAGAGATGGCAGTGAGAGCAAGAGAGGACCCATTCTCCAGGGATGGAGAGGGAGACACAGTGAGTGGAGAAAGGAGGGATATAGAAGGGCCAGGTCTGATAGAGGCTGGCAGTAGCACCAGCTAGTGGTAGACCTCCAAGTTCCGGCAGAGCTTGGCGCAGAAGCAGCAGGCTGACTTCATTAAATCCATGATGCATCTTCCCATTTTCCAGGTGAGGAAACTGAGGCTCAGGGTTTGTAAGTAGAAGTGGTTCTGGGTTGCCTGACCCTGAGTCGTCCCCCTATCCATTAAACCCAGCAGAAGGGACAGAGTATGCCTGCCTCGGGATGGGGGGCACGAGAAAGACAGGTCAGGAACAAGAGTGTGGTAGAGACTAGAGCCAGGGGTCTGCAGGGACAATCAGCAGAGTGACCCAGGCTTGGTCTTTGCTGCCCATACCTTGGACTTTCTATTACTGGGGTGGGGGGGTGGACTCCTGATCCTGTCAGGGTCCCTGGATGCCACTCAGTGATTCTTGACCAACTGATCAGTTGCATCCACTTGAACCCTGCAGTACAGGACACCACTTTGGGCACCACCAAGAATATCTTGAATTGGGACACATTAGGGACCATGTGGTGATGTGGACAGAAGCAATGTGCACATGCAAGGTTTAATCCTGTACATCCAACCTTAGATGACTTCCTTTGTTTTGACCTCAGTTTTCCCCCAGACAGATGAGCTCTTCCCATCTACTTTTAGGGCCACCAACAAGACTCAGTGAGGTAATGCCAGGGAAGTGTTTACTATATATCCTGGCACTGCAGGTCCTCAAACACATGTGATTCCTGGTAACAATAATGTCTGCTTGTCAGACACCAGCAGCAGGTCCCTGGGAATGCTGAACATGAGCTCAGATACAGGGTCTCGAGCTTACCCACAGTGGAGAGCCTCAGCGGGGACTCGGAGCACAGACTGAGCCACTCTCCTCTCCCAAGGGATAGGTAGGCCCTGCCCACCTCTCAGCCCAGGGGCTGTGCACTGCTGTAGGTAGCTGCCCTTCCCCCAGTGGGGGAGTGCTGAGCGAATGACTGGGGACTGGGAATATCCTTACCCCTGACACACATAGCCAGAGCTGAGACAGGCCTCCCAGACTCCTGCTGGGGTGAGTGTGGTGGCTCAGACACCCCCAGTTGTGAGGCATGGAAGCAGGCTAGATTCCCCAGGACCTGGGGGCCTGAGACCTCTTCCAGGTGTGAGAATGGGCCCCTCAGCTATTCATGGTCCAACTATGAGCCTCTGAAGGCCACATTTCTATCACCATAGAAACGGGTGCTCTTAGCACCTCTCTGTCACACAGCAAGGAGGAAATAGCGGTATCCCTCTTCTAGTGCAAGGCTGAGGGGAGGGAGACTTCATAGGGGCCTGTCTGTAGGGCCTGTCTCCCCTGGCCCCTGACTTCAGAACCCCCCCATTGTGACTACCCAGAAGGGGCTGCAGTATCTCTCCCACCCCAGCACATTCTTGGATTCTTCTGTCTCTTGTCACTGCTTGGTGGCCTGAGCGTCAATCTACAAACTGAACAGCTTGTGGCCAAGAGAAGCAAGTGACTAACCCAAGGCTCTCATTGATGAGACAGCCAGGCTGGGTCTCTTTGACCTCTGACATCCCACATTTAACCCTAACCTCATTCTAGTCCCTCAGAGGCAGAGATCTACAACTCTTAGGAAAAAAGGACCCTGTGACAGTGGTCAAAGAGAAAGGCAGAACCCAGCTGACCTCCTGGTCCCGAGCCAGGCCAGAGAGAATCCAGCGGAACCTTGGGTCAGTGATTTTTCTGCCCTGGTTCCTGCATCTGGAGAGGGTCTGCGAGGGTGAACAGATCAGAGAACCAGGATCACAGGAGGTGACTCTGATGATTGCCATTGGCAGCTGGGGCAGCCGGGGTCCACACAGGGTCCCTGAACATGCCAGAGAAGCCAAGCACAGCAGCACTGAGTGTGGGGTGAAGGTGCTTGACCGCTGTACACCTAGGTGTACAAGCTCACCCCTAGCTTCTTCTGCTGAGAGTCGGGTCGGGGAGCGCATCTCTTAACTGAATGAGCAACAATGAACGGTTTCTGGGAGAGTGACAACCAAAACATAATCTGACATCGGACTCATGGTGACCATGAGGCGCTGCGGGTAGTGCTTGCTGTGTCAATCTTGAGTGTGAAGGAATAAGAAGCCTCATTTTTACCCAGTGGCCAGCGCTCACTCCTGAGATGTAGAGTATCATCCTTCCGAGAGTCACGTCAAGCCAGCCAGCTCCCGAACCCGCTCTTTGGTCCTGCTCCTGGATTCTCCAGCTCCTGCCACCTCCACAGAGTCACCCAGGACATGAGAGCTGGCCCGAGTCCACAGTCTCCCAGGACATCCCCTGCTGAGCCACTCACCTGAGCCCAGCGCTTACCTCAGAGCACCTGATGAACATTAGTGAGCCTCTGCTTGAACATGGGAGGGAGGACGCAGATGGCCCCAGCCCCACCCTCTCCCCCTTCCTGGACCCCAAATTGTTATAGGAGTCACACTCCAGCCAGGCAGGCACATGGGCCCCTGGAAGGGACTCCAGGGCTGGCTTCCCATTCCCTTCATCATCACACCACCACGGCTCACAATGAGGGCCCAGGGAGCTGTAAAATCCCCATTTGCTGCAATTAGCAGTTGAGTAATGAAATGACAGTGGTGGTAGCTGTGCGACTGCAGAGGCCTCTGCTCTCAGGGGGCCCCACACCCCTGAGCCTGCCATAAGGCAGCACACACAGGACTGAGTTCTCACTGGGAAGCGCACTTTCCCACAACCTCCTGAGAGCCAGGGCACCTGGGCTATTGTCCGAAGATGAGAGAGGGGGAGAGGAGAGAGAGAGAGAGAGAGAGAGAGAGAGAGAGAGAGAGAGAGAGAGAGAGAGAGAGAGAGAGAGAGAGAGAGAGAGAGATTTTCAAAAGAACCAGAACCGGGGACAGGACAGAATGCAGATGCAGCTATCACAGAGCAGAAAGCAGGCCATGGGCTGAAACTCAGAGCTGAGGAGATGCAGAACCTGGGGAGTCCCCATTTCCTGGGGAGGAATTTTCCAGGGGGCAGTTTCCCGCCTGCTGGTTTTTCCTTCTGCTTCTCTAATTTCAGCATTTCTGATTCCCATCCAGAGGGTCACACTTGCCTGAAAGTGGCTGGGGCCTGCCTGGGAGAGAATGAGAGGCAGCTCCCTGACCCCTGACCAGGGACCCTGTGGCCAGAGCATGTATAACACAGCCCGAGCACCCCATCAGACACCCACCTCCTTTGATCCAGCAGAGAAGGCATCCAGGGTGCCCAGGCCCAAAGAGAAGAGCGGAAGAAAGGCAGAGCAGAAAGGGCCCTTCCATGGAATGCAGAAAGGGCCCTTCCGTTGTTAATCAAATTTGCTTTATGTGGCGCCAAGACAAACAGCACCTCATTAGCTGTTCACTGCCCTTGAGTTAACAAAAGCGCATCCTGCCTCCAGGCTGGGTCTTTGAAGAGAGAGTCCAGGATTTCTAGATGGCTGCTGGGGGTGCAGAACCTGATGGTTCTGCACCATCTAGCTCCTGCAGTTATAGCCTGTATTCTGGGCGGAATTTCAGCTCAGTTAATGTCCTGTGAGCCCAGCCCTGGTCTGAGGAAAGGGAAGGTGGGTGGGATGATACAGACCTGGATCAGTATCATCAGTATCTGGAAGGGAATCAGAAACTGACCTGGAGTGCTCAGGCAAGTACGGGCAGGGGAAGCCTTTCTGGGTGCCAGGACTGAGAGGGACATTTCCACTCTGTGAGGTTGGGGGAGTAAAAGCTGCACCATCAGGAAACTGTGCTAAGAACTCAGCCCATACACTAGGTATGTGACTGAGAAAGGGCTGAAGCCTTAAACAGCGCCTGACTCACACATGAAATCCCACACAAGAGCTTAACTGCAGGAGGCAGAGCTGCTGTTGTGCTCACCGTTATTTCTAGCTGAATGCAAGGTCACACGGACGAAAGGACTGAGTTAACATTGCTCTGCTGCCCTTACTCTTATCACTGCCATGTGTAAGTCCTCATGCTTTGGGCCCCAAGTAAAGAGTTAGGGAAGATTCTGCTTTAATCAAACTTGTCTCTTTCTAGAAGAAAGTAACAATAAACTACTTATGTTTGCTGAATAAAAAGTGAATGTACTATTATGTGATTTTTTTATTCCAGTTTTGAAGGCAAAGGCCACCAGAAGACAGAGGATTTTGAGTTGGGCTGTAGATGAGAACAGGGGTTTTGTTTAAGCTGATAAGATCAGCAGTCATCCCGGCCTTCTCCCAAAGCAGAAACGTGAGCTAAGCTTTGACATGGGCATGACTGTGTTGAGTGGAAGAATCAGAGTGACCAGGGAGTACCTACTGCACAGGAACAATGCAAGCTCCGCACTCGCTGTGGGCTCCAGGGTGGAACAGAGCAATGGCCTGACTCCTAAGAGTGAGGGTCCCAGAAGCAACCAGAGCTGGCAGAGAATAACTGACTGTGAGAAGTCAACTGAGTCAAGGGGTCGGGACGAGGGCTGAGGAAGCGGCTGAAGGCTGGGCAGAAGCAGGAGCAGCAGAGATGGGGGGCTGGGAAGTGGGGGGGGGGGTAGGGGTGGGCTGAGCAGAAACCTGGCTGACAGTCCAGATGGAAGCATGCGTGACAAAGGGAAGAAAAGGCTGGCCAGTGTGACTGGGTGACCAGGAGGGTATGTGTCTGCAGAGCCATGGGAGAAGGTTCTGGTCTGCAGGCCCTGAGAGGAGCAGCTGCTGATCAGTGACCGGCCTCCTGGGCCTCCTGAGCTGCGCTCCTGCTCTATGCACACGCCTCAGTGTCCCAGCTCTTCCCATGCCCACTTCCTGTATTTGCTTCATCACAGGTTGCCATGTGTCTGTTTTCCTTATCAGCCCTAAATTCTGAAAGTTCTCCAAGAACAGTTCTTGGTCTCCTTCTGCTTTGGAGGATACTTACCACTCAGCTAGGAACTGTAACATGATTGAAGCATGATGATGTTTGTGGAATTAGAAGATGGTAAATGCCTGGTTAAATGGGACTTTGTATTGGTCTCCCACCAGAAAGTCAGAAATCCACTCACCTTCCTACACCTGCAAGAAGAAATGCAAGTCCAGTCCTATACACCCGTTCCTCCAGTCTTGCTGATGAAGTTGCTGACTGGCTGGCTGTGCTCATCTGAGTGTCACAAAGCACAATGCTTTCACCCTAGTAAACACAAGAGTTGTGTAGGGCACGGTCCAGGCAAGAACCTGCCCCCTTCCTTTATGTGTCACAAAATCATACCCCACATGATACCCAAGTTCATGTTCTGCTTTGCAGCTATGGTTTTCTCCAAAGATATCCTGAGATAGAACAAAATTGCTTTTCCCACTGATGGTAATTGGTTTTCTCACCTGTGAAGGGCAGTGAACATGCCAGGGAGGGGGCTCCAGAACTCCACCAGAATCAAAGCTTTGCAGGGATGAATACATGGCATTGGGGACAGGTAAGAAGAGAGTAGCTGGGGAATGCATGACCTGGAAAACAGTGCTTCGACCACTTGTGGGCACTGTTCAATTCTCTTCTCAATGGTTCTACAAACAGTCTTTTTATTCCCAAGTAGAAGATCAAGAAGCTCAGGCTAGGGAGGCAATTTTCCCAAGGGCTGGTACAGAGGAGCAAAACCCAGAAAACTTGGCTTAAGGGTGAGACCCCACAGAGGGCGCCATTCCCCTCTGGTCAGGGCACTTTCACACAATGAGCCCCCACCTGCACTAGGTGACTGAGCTTCCCCCAAACTGCAGCTGAAATGGCCCCTAACCATCAAGGACAACAGAAAGAAAGAACAGGACTGCCAGGGGAAGGGTGACATCACTGATTCTCCAGCCATTTCCTCATCAAGCCTCATTCATTATTGCATAAAATCCTTAATGTGTGTGTGTGTGTGTGTGTGTGTGTGTGTGTGTGTGTGTGTGTGTGTGTGTGTCCCCTAAGGGGAATTCCAATCTCTGTTCAGGGAGTGAGATCATTGAATGCTTCAGCTAGTGATACAGTGCTGTTAGACACAATGCATCTGGGGATCACCAAGGCTACCCAAGAGGTACTGAGTATGGACACTTGGTGCTGGGCACTGATTTCATGGCCTCTGCTGGTCTAACCCTTTGAACCATCTCCCAGGCTCTGAATTCACCTTTTACACTGTGCTGGCAACTTCTATCAACCTATCTTTCTTCTTGGCTTAGATTTGTACTAACTCCCACTGGAAGCAGGTCTAGCTGGGGCTCTGTGAACCATGAGCTTGTCTTTGCCTGCCCTCTGTAAGGCCTAGTCCTCACACATGCACAATACCAGCAAAGAGTGACTCAGCTTCATTTCAATCACTACCTCTCTGCTCCCTGGATGCATTCATCCCTGCTGTCCAGTGACCAAGGACCCAACTGGAGCCAACCGAGACTGCAAGTTGGCACCACTGTCTTCCTCTATCACCCTGCCTGGAACATCAGTAAGCAGAAAGTAGACGTGGTTTGATTCACTTTTGCCACAGGGATGAGTAGGGGCAGAGATTGATTCATTAAACTAGCACAATTCAGGAGGCTGAAAGAAAATAACTTCAAAAGAGATGCAAGGTTAAGAGATAGAGAAAGACAGAGATCAATGGGCTTGAGCTCATGCTTTGTATGCTGGGGACCTGGGTTCCATCCCTGGCACCACATGGATCCCCTAAGCACTGCCAGGAGAGATTCTGAGCACAGAGTTGGTTGCAGCTCCCAAGAACTCCTGGGTGTGAACCCCAAACCAGAGAACAGAGTCATCAACTTTTGTTGACAGCTGAAGAAGTCTTGTGATTTTTTTTCTCTCTCCAAGGTGTTGTTGGCAAGCACAGCAGCTCTGGGCTGAGCAGCCGCGAAGCAGTAGATGCTCATTTGCTGTAACAACCTCAAGTTTTGACACCAGCCCTGTGACTCAGGAAAGAGAGGGACATATGCCCCCCTTTTCCCACAATGAAAGATTCAGGATGTGCGGAAGATTCGGGTTGCTATTCTACAGATGGAGCCCGGGCTCCCTGAAGGTGTCCTAGGATCTGAAGCTCATGCATCCAACTGCGTATTTGACTTCTCTACCTGAAGAGCTACAAAAACCTTCAACTCCATTGCAAAGCAGACCTGCCCCCTGCTCCAGGGTCATCCTTCCCCATCTCTACCTATGCCGTGTCCATTCTTCCATCTGCTCAGGCTGAAGGCATTGGAGTCATCTTTGATTTCTTTATTTTCCTCATGCTCTGCCCATCAATCATTACATCCAGTTGGTTCTAGCTTCAAACATCTCCCACCCGACTATGTTCTTCCAGTCCTGTGTCTCCAACTCTCCCAAGCTGCCAGCATCTGAATTACAGCAAGAACCTATTAAACCACTGACTGTTTTTATTCTTTCTGTTTTGGGGGCCTTGCCTGGCAATGCTGAAGGCTTACTCCTAGCTCTTTGCTCAGAGCCCACTCCTGGCATGATTCAGGACCATGTGTGGTGCTGGGGATCGAACCAGGTTGGTCGCATATGAGGCAAGTGACTTAACCCCTGTCTTATCTCTCCAGTCCCTCTAAGTCAGTCCTTTAGTACCTGGGGACATTAGAAATTAGTGTCCAACAATACACACTTCATAGTATAAATTTTTAGATGTCTGTACTCGGGGCTGTCAAAGTTATTTAAGGTACTGCTGAGGAAGGATCAATAACCACCTGGGCAAATTGCCCATGAAATTGTAAGGTTGAAAAAAGAGACAAAGGATACACATAAACTGGAGAGCTACAGCACTGTAACACATTCGTCAGGTTCCAAAATCATGGGGATTTTAAGTTTCTTTTCTGATGCTTGTTTATATTTTCTAAAATAGAAGACAAATGAACTTTTTATTCGAAAAAAAATTGTTTCCTAGAAAAATAAGATGATGGGTAAAAATTAACAGCAATAACAGCAACAAAACATAGAGAAGCAGAGGGCCAGAGAGCTACTACAGGGGGTTAAGGTGTTTGCCTTGTACACAGCTGACTCCATCGGATCCCTGTCACGATGTATGGTCCCCTGTGCCATTAGGCACAATCCCAGAGCACAGAGCCAGGAGTAAGGCCTGAGCACAGCCGGTGTGTCTCCCAAACAAAAGAAAACAACAAAAAAATTCTTAGCATAATCATGGTGTTATTGAGAGGATCCAGGGACTAAGTAAATATATTCAGCCCTGAGTGAAATGAATTGTAGCTATACGAACAACAGTCTCCCACCAAGCATGTAAATGGCAGGGTGTTTCGCTTTCCAGATTTCACACTTTCCCTCTCAGGGCACCTCTAAGAGACGAAGCAGATAGCAGCAGAGTAATGCCAAAGGCATCTGGAGGAGATGAGCCCCAGGACCATGGGAGGATGCAGGATGTTAACTGTACCATAGATATTGAGATTTTCCAAAGGTAAACTATGGGTCATTCTGAAATAGAGGGTCAGTGTGGAAAGCTTGTGATCTAGCTTTCTTGGATGGCTGTAACCAAGTATACCAAATTGAATGGCTCGAACAACAGAATGCGTAGTCTCAAGAGTTCTGCTCCCAAATCAAGGCCCTGGTAAGTAATGCCGACACATCTGCCCTCCTTGCCTGACCTGGGACTAGAATCCCTCCTTGCTTCCTGCCAGTTTCTAGAAGTGGCTCTCAAACCTCGGCACCTCTTGGCGTGGAAATGTATCCTTCTCATTCGACTCCTCAGTTTGGGGCTTCTCTACTTGGAGTGTGTCTCTCTTTACCATAAACCCACAGCCCCTGACTTGTCTCCTCTTCTTTACTGGGGTCTCCTCTTCTGTACTGGGGTCTCCTATTCCTTAAGGGTTGACCACACTCCCTGTACTCAGAGCTTTCTCCTGGCTCTGTTCTTCAGGTAAGCCCTAATAGTGTGCAGGGGACTATATGTGGTATCATGGTGAATCAGGGTTGGCCGTGTGCAAGGCAAGTGCCTTATCCACTGTGCTTCCTCTTTTGAAGAGGACACAGATTTATTGGCTTGTCAAGGATCCATGCTTATCCACCATGGCCTCCTTTCAACTCATTACAGTTCCCATGACTATTTCCAAATCAGGGTACATGCTCTATTCCTGGGAATTTGGACTTCAGTGTTATATGGTGGCAGTGGTGTAATTTATCCCATAAATGACTATAAGAGCAGCTACAATTGTGGGGGGCAGCAGGGGGTGTGGAGAGGCGCAAAACCCTCATGATCCCTCTATCTCCTCGGGTGGGGCCTTCCTGCTACCTTTCAGGAGCCTGGGTGCCCCCCAGGTCCTGCTCCTCTTGGGTTTTCCCAACTGTTCAGCTGACTTTCCTTTGGGGGATATTAGCCACCCTCCCTCTGCACCTCACACCATCTTTGGTGCAATCAGCCCTGGTAATTATTGGTGTCATAACACCTTCTTCTTCCTGTTCCTTGACACCAGCTCTTTTTCTGGCAGAGAATCGCACAGCTGAAAATATAAGAACAAGACAGGAAGTGCGAGGAGCTGAGTCAGCAATAACCGCATTGTCACTCCTGCAGGAGAAGCAAGGCCCCCCCTTTCCCCACGAAAGGCCCAGGGGGTCACCATAGTTATATGGGGTTCTAGAAGTATCTTCAGAAATCCCAAGGTTCCAGCTGCCCCTCTGCACCCCTGCCCACCCAGCCTGGCTCAGCGTGTGAGGGAGCTATGGTAACCTCCTGCCTTCTCCTGGTCCCCCACCCCCCCAACCAAAAAAAGAGTCCCGCATCTTCCACATCAGCCAAAGAATGATTTCTTCTGGCCTCCTCTCCAGCTTTGTGGGTTGGGGACTTTGAGGCTGTGGGGGTCGGTCTGGGAAGGGTCGCGTGGATGCACGCACAGCCGGAAAGCCACACGGGGTGGCTGGGGTGTGTCCAAACTTGATTTCTGCCAAGCTAGAAATGGAAAATTGGTTTCTGCTGAACTCTGGATTATCCCCACATGCAAGTGAGCATTTTGGATCCACAGTTGGATCCATTCTAGGAACTGAGCCGTCACTCTAAGAATCTAACTGTCATGTGAGGGGCCTTGGGGACCATCAGCCATGGGGCGCCGTTCCTCCCTCCCTCATCCCCCTCTCTCTGTTTCTCCAGAGTCTCTTTCTGGCTTACTGGCACCTCTCTGCAGCTTCCCTGCCTTCCTCTTCCTGAGACCCAGCAGCAGCCTCAGGCTCTGTGGCCAGCAGCAGGTTTCAGAAACAGACTGACAGAGGCTTCTCTCCCTGGAGACAAAATCAGGGAATCCTCTATGGCCCCCAATCCCTTCCAGTGACTCCTGTTCTTAGTGTCAACTAGATATCCCAAGTTCCTTCCTACTCCTCAAGGAAGGGCCCTACCAGAGCCTTCTGGGGAGCTACCCCCCACCCCTCCACACACACCACCCTGGGATCACAGTGACACAGAGCTAACTCTTCATTTTCCTTAGGAAACAACCGTCCAGGCCTGACGACATCCAGGCTGGGGTGCACAAGGCATCAGGGAGGAGCCCCCTGATGGTGTGCGGGGAGCTCTGGCTGTCAGGCCTCTGCTGTGTTGTTCCTGGCGGCTTCCATGCCTTCTTGGCAAGCACAGGCTTTGGACAGCGCTTTGGTTTTTGCTCTGGGCTTGGCGTAGAGGGCCCTGGGGCAGCGGGGGACAGGCTGGGTCGGGTCCATGCCAGATGGCAGAACCTGAGATTGAGTTGCTCTCTAGAACACCACAGTCCCTACCGCTGAGGTGTCTTCCACCCCACTTTGGCACCTCACTTCCCACACCACCCCCTACTCCCTCGGCCTCCTGCAGGGGCCGCAGCACGAGGCTTGGGAGTGAGCAGCATCTCTGCCTCCCTCCATTGTGTGGTGAGGGAGCAGCGCCTGCTTCTAGAAACTTCAAGGCTCAAGAAAGGCGGCAGGACAGAGCTCCCCTTTTCCAGCCTGGTGCTTCTCGCACTGGCCCTGACTGTGTCCTGCCTCAAGGGACTGGGCGCAGCTTTGTGGGTACAACCTTTTATGTCTCACCTGTTTACTTTTTAGTTATTTCTTGTTACTTTTTCACAGTGCTGGGTCCTCACATAGGCAGGACAAATGCTCAACCACGAAACTGTATCCACAGCCCCTACCTTTGTGTCTAGCTTTTTTTTTTCTTTTGGGTCACACCCGGCAATGCTCAGGGTTTACTCCTGGCTCTACACTCAGGCTCTACACTCAGGATTACTCCTGGTGGCACTTGGGGGACCATATGGGATGCCGGGAATCGAACCCAGGTTGGCCACTTGCAAGGCAAATGCCTTACCCGCTGTACTATCGCTCTGGCCCCTAGCTTTTTAAGTTTTAGTTTTGTATTGGACAGGGGGGTCTTTCAAGTAGCATTCTGGGGCGCTGGGTGTCCCCTTTGGCAATTCTCAGTCAACCAGGACAGGCAATTTGGTGCAGGGGTTTGAGGATATGGTACTGCTCAGACCCTGTGATGGGGTCAAGGCACTGATACTTGGGGCCTCGCAGCACTGGCGATGGAGTTTGGCTCTTAATCCAGAGCTGGGCTCATATGCACCATATCAGAACATTTCTAGCCTATCTTCCCTACCCACATTCACAGTCATTCAGCTCCCATCTGAGCCCAGCCCAAAGCAGTCATGGATCTACATTCTGGCTCTCTACTTGCTTATCCTGGGTGTTTCAAGCCCGTGCTATGGGGGGCTGGTGACGGCTGGGTCACCTCTGTGGTGAATGAGGAGGCAGGTCCCCAACTTTCCCCAGCTCCCTCCATCTGTGACTTTCCAAGTCTCCAAGCTGCTATGTCTGAGGACAACCAGGGCCCTTCAAAAGTCACAGGGTCAGGAAACATGGATTCAGGGACAGACTCTGCCCTGGCCACTGTGTGGCCCTGATAAGTTGCAGAAACCTCTTGGATGTGTCCTTCAGTCCATCTGTCTCATGGCCTAGCAGGGAGGGTCAAAGCTGGAGCGCACACAGCACCTCGACAAGTTAGATGCCAAGAACAGCAGCATGTGCCTGGCTCTGAGTTCATACACCCAAATGCAGACCCACCTTCTTCCCATAAAACTTGTCCCCTGCCGCTCCCTTAGTGTTCCCCTGTGCCCCTTTCTCTGTATACTCTCTTCATTATACCTGTCACACAGGCACCAATGGCTATGTAAGACATGCTGCCTAGGACAGACAGGAAGAGAGAACCTGCTTCCTGTGGTCTCAGAGAGAAAGAGCAAGAGCCTGGAGGGCAGGTGACCTCGCAGAGTGTTTGCTGGGGGGGGGAGACCATGAGTCTGTACTTGGTGGCGCCCACCCTAGCCTCCAGGGCTGGCTCTGTCCTGTCACCTCTGAATCTCCACTCACCGGTCTCCTCTAAGTACAATTTAGGATAAAAACACAACTTTACAAGCATGTGCCAGGAATCTCTGAGAGCAGGACTGACTCAGTGCCAAGCTGGGAACAAGGCCACCAATAAACGCTGCCACGCTATTAGGGTTATCACAGTCATGTTGTTACTGCTGTAATCTGAGAGTGGGGAAGAGCTCTGGATTCTCTTGCTCTTCCCTCAGCTCGTCATAGGCACAAAAATGTTGTGCCAAAGTCATAGCACCATGGAGGGCAAGTGAGCTCATATGCATAAAGTGCTTAGAACAGTCCCTGGTGTAGAGAAAGCAGAGAAGGATTTGTTGCTTCATCCAGAGGTTCTCCTCACTCCCTGGCAGATTGATATTGACTTCCTCTCACTTTTGCTCCTGTAAGCCCTCACTGGGTCCCTGTTTCCCATTGACGATGGACTTCTGGTAGTTTTCCAACTTGCAAAAAATAGTGTCTGGTTTTCCGATTCCATCTAAACAGCCTGTTGGCATCTACAGAAGTCTTGAGATGCCACCATGAGATGGTCACCCTAGGAAACACTATTACCCAGAGGAAGAACAGCTCCAGGGCAGGCAGCAGGCCCTGCACTCGGGCCTGGAGTGGTGGCACGCAGCTTACATTTTTCTTACAGCTGGGAAGATGAAAGCAATTCCAGCAAAAGTCAGGGGTTCTACTGCCCAGCCCATCAAAATAAAATCCCATTTCTTCCTTGGAGTTCAAAGACTGTGCCTTAAGGGGGTGAACACTGATGAGTTCCAAAGAATCAGCAAAGAGAAGGTGGGGCCACCAATTATCCTCCCATCTTGCCTCCTGATTGCATTATCATATATTGCTCAGGAGGAAAAAGCTGGGGGAAAGCAGCTTGTGATATTGAGTTGAGTAAATCTCCCAGCTATCCATGTCCCCAATTCAGTCACATTGTAAATGCACTTGCATCTAATCTCTTTAGGACCCTTCCTACAGAACGAAGTAAAAGCTGAACAAGAGAATCTTCCCCAGGGTGCAGAGACACAGACACTCCATCCAAACTGGGAGGTAATTACTCCAGTCTGGGAGCTTCTCTGAGGACTTGAAGCTCTGCCACTTCCACTGATGATCAAGTCTCTTCGTCCTTGAAACACGCGCCCTCACAGGGATGAGCAACGGGAATTAAACCATGGTCCCAGGAGAACTGAGTTGAAAAAAAATCTTCATGTTGCCTTACTCACCCTTCCCACCATCATTTTACAGATGCAAGACTAACTTTCCTTAATGAATGTTTTGTCCTTTCTCTCTTTATTTTTTTTGTCATATTTTTTGTAAGACAATGGAGGGAGATTTCCCCCATTGCAGGAGTTCTGAAGACTAACTCAATGGGAAACAGGTGCTAAAATTTAGCATACATGTAGAAATTCAACTTTCCCCTTCCTTCCCACACTGCCTTCAATACTATGGTTCTGTTACATTGGCTTTCTTTTGGAAAATCCAGCAGAGTCAACCTGCCAGGTAATGAGGAAGTGAGGAGAGTCATGAAGTTCTCATGGCGCAAGGCACAAACTTTCCCCCTCTTGCAGATGGTGGGCATGGAGCATTGGCGGGATTTCTTTCCTCCTCCATGCTGTCAACATGTTTCAATTCAGCCACTGTTATTCAGGGATGTGAATAAAACATGTGCTGTGGGGCAGATTTTTTTGAATGTACTGTATGTTTAATTTAAATAAAGTTTCTAGAATAGAAACATTTATAAAGACAGAAAGAAGTCTGTAGCTATCAACAGATGAGGGATTTGGAAATTATGGTTAATTGCTAATGTTATAGGATTTTATTTTAGAACAATGAAAAAGTTTTGGGTTAGTCAGTGATAATACATAATACAGTGACTAAATTAAAATCTACACATGTACACACTTTGAGATGTGTTTCATGTTATGTGAAGTATATCACAATAAATACTATCAAGGAAAAACAATTAGGTAAATTCTAGTCATCACCTTTTTGCATTATCACGATGATTGTTATGAGACTGGCAAGAAAGGTCTTACAAACGATTTTTTATTTTTACATAGGACAAATGTATAAAAATTGTTGGTCTTTAATTGATCAATCCGCACCTAAAATACTTTAAGCAATATGTCAGGGTGCTCTTTAGTAACATCTGTTAAACAGTAGATACTTGAACAGTACTTCACTAAGTGCTCAAGAAACAGAGAGCAATAAATCTCAGTTTTTCACTTAGAGATCCAGAACAAGATACACAACTTCTTAAGTGATGGCAGACCCAGAGCCAGGTGCAATCTGTGGGGCAGAATTTAAACAAGCAATTTAACTCCTTGTTATATTAAATTAAATAATTCACAAAAACATCAGTTACACAATTGGAAGTCCTCAATAAATGAAGAATTATTACTTTACTAATATCATCATGACAGTAACATGTAGTACCTATGTATAATGTTGAAGGACTGAGCTATTTCATATTATTGATTTTGAATGCTTCCAACATTGGTGTAATAACACCCATTTTCTAATGAGAAAATTTAAGACCAGAGGTACTAAATGGCAGCACCAATGATTAAAACCCAGCATCAGAAGGCAGTCCACTCTCTATGTTTCGATTTCAAATTAGCCCTTTTCATCCAAGTGTTGTGAAATCCTGTTAATTACAACTAATGATAATGAGGTCCTATATACTACCTGTTCATTGATTCGCAGATTTTTAATATCATTTCTTGCCCTGGGAGAACTCTCCAGGGGACCATCATTACCATACAATTCTTTGGGGGAAACTAAACAACAGCTGGCCCTGCCAATCACCATGGCAACACTCCTGTAAGTACACAGAACTGTGTCAAAAGGGAAAATTGTTATATACATACATGTTCTTTATTCACGGTAATTGCTCTGTCACATGTTGACTTGTGATGCATGGAGGTTCAGGCAGAGGCATTTTTCATAAGCTCCAAAACTCTTCCTCACCTTTGGGGGTATGGAGAGAAAGGAGAGAGAGAGAGAGAGAGAGAGAGAGAGAGAGAGAGAGAGAGAGAGAGAAGAGAGAGAGAGAGAGAGAGAGAGAGAGAGAGAGAGAGAGAGAGATGAGAGAAAGTGGAGAGAGGGGAGAGAGAGGAGAGAGAGAGAGAGAGAGAGAGAGAGAGAGAGAATCAAGGAAAAGGGAGCCTTCCCAAGCTCTGGCCCATAGAAACACCAGCTTCGCTCTGGCAATGTGAGTGTGGGGTTAGTGTTGTTGATACGTATGACCTGTCCTATCACGCAGAGTTCTTCCTTCCCAAGAGCCCACAAACTTGGCTTCATGCTTTCTGCTGATGCCATCTTGAAATTCTTGATAGCTCAATTAAATCTATTTAACTTGTGGGCCCCACTGTTTTGACAGTGAAATTCACCCATGATGTAGCCCATCCTGTGAGAGGAGCATGTGAGGAATAGATGTTTCATGACTCACCTCTTGGATAGCAAGTTTTACTCTTTTTACTTCCCTCTCAGCTCAGCCCATTCACCCAAAACTCAAGATCAACAGTTTCTAATCAAGCCCCAGTGGGCTTCCCTCAGGAATGCACCCACGTTAATGTCACCACAAGGTGGCCATTCATAACCCCACAAGTAACGGTTGCCCTGTACTTTAAGATTGCAAATTGGAGGCTGGAGCAATAGTAAAGCGGGTAGGACATTTGCCTTGCACATAGCTGACCTGAGTTCGATCCCTGACATCCT
The DNA here is from genome assembly GCA_021461705.1 of Cryptotis parvus. Lineage (NCBI taxonomy): Eukaryota > Metazoa > Chordata > Mammalia > Eulipotyphla > Soricidae > Cryptotis > Cryptotis parvus. Next base: position 234,431 of record JAJIBD010001814.1, read on the forward strand.
ATATGGTTCCCTGAGCACCACCAGGGAAATTCCTGAGTGCAGTGCCAGGAGCAACCCCTGAGTATTGCCGGGTGTGACCCAAAAAGCAAAAACAAAAACAAACAAACAGAAAGACTGCAAGTTGCTATTTATTTCTGATCTAGAAAGTGGGTTCTTACTATTAGTTGAGGACACAAAGATCAGAGAGATACGGTGACTTTCTAAAGGTCAAAGAGCCTATGGGACAGACATTTTATGACCTGTTCCAAAGAACCTTATCTCTGTGTCAGCTCTTATGGTGTTGGCCTTGGTGCAGGCCACTTAGAAGTTTGAGGAGTGTGGAAAATTTCCCAGTCACAGCCCCAGTTCTTGGCTCCTGGCAGGGTTTGGGAACCCTATGTGGTACTTGGGATCAAGCTTCAGTCAGTTACAATGCAAGGTAAACTCTTTGCCCATTGTGATGTCTCTCTGTCCCCAAAGTTAAAATATTAAATTCCATTGCTTCCTATTTTATGGATACGTAATTTAATCACCCCGTTATCAATTTGCTTATCTGAAAAGAAAAACAGAATGGGGTAATGAGACTATCTTTCAAGGCAGAATTGGGGTCCTAAGGAGCTCATGCCTGCCACTCCCAGTTTCCATACTTTGCAAATGTCCAATCCCTTTCTTATCTCCAGTGTTGGTTATAGGGACTATCTCTGGGGGCTGTTTGCTTCCTTCCTAGAACCCAATGGGTTTACTCTAAAAGTGACTCTACACTCATGACCAAACTTTTGGACTCAGAAGACAAGAACAAGAGGTCTTCCCTATAAAGCAAAGATTCATAAATTCTCATCCTGGACATATACCAAGCATATATTCTAGTTATTCATTTTACCCTAGAATACTTAAAAATTTGTTAAGGGGGTTGGGATATGTGGGAAGCAGAAAGTAGGTAAGATAGAGAAGGGACCAGTTTGACAATAATATTTGGAACTACTAATGACTAGTACTGAGTATTAAGGAATATATATGATAACCCTTCAGTATCTTGTTTTGCAAAACACAAAGTGCAAAAGGAGAGAGAGAAGAGAGAGAGAGAGAGTGTGTGTGTGTGTATGTCTATGAGAGAGAGAAGAAAAGTGCCTGCCATAAAGTCAGGTTGTGGGGGTGGGGTAAGAGAAACAGGGCACAGTGGAGTTGAAAAACATGCATTGGTGGAAGAATGGGTGTTAGAATAGTGTTTGACTGAAACCCAATCATGAACAGCTTTGTAATGGTCTATTGCACAGTGATTCAATAAAATTTTTTTTTTTTGAGAGGTAATCATTCAGCTTGGCTCTGAATATGTTTGGTGGCAGGACATTCCCTCCCTCACAAAATGGCACATTCCATTTTTACATAGCTTTGATATGAACTATTGCCATCTTCACCAAACTTGGGATCTTTAATGGATTGGAAACTCCACTTATAAAACAATAGGATCAAAGTCTTGAAAGAGTTCATCAAGAGCCTGGAAAGTATCTTTAAAAAGACAATAAATAACTTACTGAAGAATCACACTGTATCCACACATCATGATCCTAAGAGCAGGCTTATCTGAGGGTTAAAAAAAATTCTTTGGCACTCATTCTAGCCAGAGAGCAAGTTTCTGTCCCATGCCCCTGAACCTGGGCATGTTCTATGTCTACTTCTTCCAGGGATAATGGGAGAAGCAACTCTGACAGTTTCCAGAGCTAGGCCTTATACCTGTCACTTGGAATACTGTTTACTGGAACATTTGACACGGGCTGACAAGCTGATTCCTGGATGCTTTGCCCAGGAATCCCAGTGGTATGTGACTTTCAGGTCCTTGTTTCAGCCAAGAGAGCATAGCCGTGGGTGAAACCTCTTACACCTACACACAGTCCGTCACTGATGGGATCTTCCTCCACCATGTGGAGTAGAAGAGCCCCACAAATTACAATACATTAAATAATTGCTATTTTAAGCAATTATATTTGTGGGGTAATTTTTTTAGACATTAAAACATAATTGGGATAAGCGCCATCCTATCTACCAGACCAGAAGAATGGGTCAGGGAACTCCTCGTCGGGTACCAACAGATAGAATTGGAACCCAAGGATTCTCAATACTTCACTTTTTTCTATTCCATCTTGATGGCACTCTGAACACATAGGACCTCATCAGTAAAGGGTACTCACCAGTAACATGATGCTCTGGGGACCATACAGTACATCAGGGATGGAACCCAGGTCAGTACATGCAAAGCAAGTGTCTTACCCACTGCAGAATCTCTCTGGTCCCAGTCACATAAATTTTAACTCATGCATTATACTATCATTTGGTATTATTGGTGTCAGTCAAGTTGTTTGATTTATTCTAAGTGTGATTTATTTTAAGTTCTTTATGTCTGTTTCAAACTTTTAATCACTTCATGAAATGTGTGCCATTATAACTTATAAATAGGGAAACTGAGGCACATAGTGATTAAGTCACTGGTCAACGATTTCCCAGCTAGAGAGCACGGGCTATTACCGTCACTCAAAGAATTCTCCCATTTGAGGTCTCCATGTTCTGAACACTGAGGTCAGAGATGTTCTGAATGGCCATGAGGTGGGGCTCAGAGCCGTGCTGGGTTCTGTCACAAATGGCTAAGTCCTAAAAGGTAGCCCAGAGCACCCAGGATACTTGAGACCCATCAATTGTTCCCCAACAACACAGAGCAAAGCTATAAAGAAATAAATGCTCTGTATCCAATTGGGTGAAGAGAAGCATCTTTGTGTCTGTCTGAAATCCTGACAGAGAAGTGGGGCCACCCACCGAATGCCACAATTAATTTCCCAGTGCGCAGTATCGCCTGTGGGGAAAGGAGGTGCCGGCTCATTTCTTATTCATGAAGTCACACTGCCAAGCTCCATTTGCATGAAGTAATTTCTGCTGCTGCTAGCCCTGCCATAAAATAAATCCATTTCTCCTCCAGGAGCTGGTGTCTTTATAATGAGAGAGATGAGTAAGCAGTATATGCTGGAGGAACACACCCTTTAGACCATTTTAATCAGAAACATGTCTGTAGCTAACAATGTGATCAGACAGGAATAGGAAATGGCTTGGACTCAAAGTCCTGAGATGCAACTCTGCCTCAAGATCTGTTTTGGGGGACCCATCCAGCATTTCTTGCTTTCTGCTTGACTAAACACTGAGATTTTTCAGAGTCATACAACTACAGCACCAGTGGTGTGGGGGTGGGGTGAGAGCCAGAGAGAGAGAGGAGCAGGGTGAATGGTTGTCAGCTTCTGAGAAGGTGAGTTATTGGAAAGGTAGGGACCCTTTGAATGGCAGGCAAGGGAGTGATAATGCAAAAGATAAATACATCTAAGTTATCCTAGCCAGAGTTGTCGTCATCCCTGTTGGACTCTGAGATTAAGTCAGTTTGCATGCAAAAAGAACTTTGAGACTAGTGTGGAGGATGTCATGAGCAGAACATCCTGGTTTATCTGGGGGAGCCCAATCTAGTTATTCAAAGTCTTACAAGTGAAAGAAAGTTCCCAGCTGCAGTCAGAGAGATATGGCTGTGAAGGACAATCAGAGAGATGGCAGGTTTAAAGATGGACAAGAGACCTAAAAATGGTAGGGGTAAAGGACTCTAGAGGGCAGACCAGTGAAGAAGGAAACAGTTTTGCTCTCAGATTCTTCAGAAGGAAAATAGAGCCCCTCCTGCCACCTTGATTTTGAGACCCTGACAGACTAGTAACCTATAGAGCTACAAAGCAATGCATTTGTTTTGTTTTAAGCCATTAAATGTGTGGTCATTTGTTAAAATAGTAATAGAAAACCCACATGTGTATATCAAGGGTTCTCTAGTCGTTGCTTGCTGTGTGACCTGCTGAGTCACCTCATCTATCAGAAACTGAGTTCCTGTGTGAGACTCAGCATGACTCAGATGAAAGATGTTGAAAGCTTAACAGGTTTACAGAGCCTTGAAGAGATAAAATTTGATACTGTTAATATTATACCAGGTGATTATACTTTTCTCAACAGGGATGTAACTTTACAATTCATGGTGCTTAAAATCATAGATATCAGACCTCCACAGAGATGGTAAAAATTATAATGGGGGACCAGAGAAATAGTATAGCTGGTAGGGCTCTTGCCTTGCATGTGGCTGACCCAGATTTGATCCCCAGGACCCCAGAGGAAACCCTCAAACACCTCCAGGAGTGATCCCTGAGGGCAGAGCCAAAAATAAAACCCTAGTACAGCTGGGTATGGTCTAGCAACCAAAGCAACAAAAAATATTAATAGAAATATAATTAATTCTGGTCAGTTTCAAAGATCCATTCTACACATGATCTGGGGTGGAAGTATATTAACTAGTTGTTGCTACCACAATACCATGTAAGAAAATACCTCCCAGGTGCCGGAGCGATAGACCAATGGGTAGGGCGTTTGCCTTGCACGCGGCAGGCCCATGCCATCCCGGGTTCAATCGCCGGCATACCATATGGTCCCCGAGCACCGCCAGGAGTTATTCCTGAGTGCAGAGCCAGGAGAAACCCCTGAGCATTGCTAGGTGTGACCCAAAAAAGCAAAAAAAAAAAAAAGAAAAAGAAAAGAAAATACCTCCCAAAGTCTGCTGCTGAAATCTTTGAGCATTTGTTTCTCTTGTGAGTATAGCTAAGTTGGGTGTGGCAGGGCCCACTGTGGCAGGGCTCACTCTCACGATTGGTAATCAAAGGGCTTGTGAGTGACTCAAATCCTGTCAACCTCCACCACACCAGCCTGGACATCTTCCAATAATAATGGTATTGAGGCAAGAGCAAGAGGAGATATGTGCAAGGCAAAGGGCATGAATAGCAAAACTGTGTGGGGAGGTTGAAGAAACATGGCTGAGGATATAGTTACTCAACCACAGAGAAGAAGAGCAAGAAACTTCAGTCATCCTTTAGCTTTATTAAGCACTTAATTTAGTAAGCCAGAAACAATAACACAGCCTGAAGAGGACCATCACCTATCTGATGCAGGATACTTATAAGGCACAAAGAGGAGTATCACCTATCCAATAAGAGGTGTCACCTGTCCAATGGTGTCCCGTTACAGGTAATGGGACACCATTGGACACACTCCATGCATGGAAGTCCTGGCCCAGGTACTGAGGACACGGTCATGAGCATTGTGGTATTTCATGATGATGTCATAACACTAAGGCCCTGAAAAGCACACATTCTGCTCTTGGTTATGTAATAGGAAAGCCAAGACTCCTCAGGGTTAAGTTGTCTATTAGCACAAATTCAAGACAGAGAATCACATTCATTTTACAAGCTCAAGATATTAAGCTTTAATCTGCAGTCCTCAGGGAGACAGACTTCTGCAGATCCAACAACTACTGAAGTGCCTGCTAGGGGGCAGGCACTGTTTGTATCTTCTTTTTTTTTTTTTTGTGGGGGAGGTCACACCCAGTAATGCTCAGGGTTTTCTCCTAGCTCTGCACTCAGGAATTACTCCTGGCGGTGCTCAGGGGACCATATGGGATACCGGGGATCGAACCCAGGCCGATATAGGCCAGCCGTGTGCAAGGGTAAACGCCCTACTAGCTGGACTATCGCTCCAGCCCCCTGATCATATCTTTTAAGACATGACTCATAGTTTTCTCTCCACAAGTACGTCACAGACATCATTCATTGCAAACTGAGCCCCACTCTCTTCCTGGTCTTTCCTGGTATGGCATTAACATGGTTGAGAGATAACTAGTTCCTTTAAACACACACACACACACACACACACACACACAGAGTAAGTAACAACAAAAACCTCTAGGAGGAACAATTCATCATCATTACTGTAACCTCTGGTTCACTTCATTCTTAGGTTCCTGGCCTTTTATTTATAGTGCCTTCAAAGAGGTTCCACGTCATTAATTGCTCACCGTTTAGTCCAATTAGATGAGGTTGGCACTCCTGGAGAAATCATCAGACCCAGATGGCAGAAGCAGCTGTGCCTGCAGAGGGCGCTGGCTTTGCCGTAGCACAGAACAACCCCGAGGTGTACTGAATAGGTTGGCTGGGTCATATGGCTTGCATAAAATAAATGGGCTCTGAACAGACATTGACTGTGCATTTATTTCAACACAACAGATATGAACATGAGAGGTTAAACCATGAGTTTAACCACTGTACCTTGCTACTAAGTGAAAAAAGCCTGGGGGCGAAAAGCTAGTGTAATAACAGAGCTGTCAAGCTAGTGCATTAAACCTAGCTGAGCAGAGCTGTGTACCACTGAGTGTGAAACTCCATGGCAGGAAGTGAACCCAGATTATGGGCGACTTAAAAGCGAGAGTGTCAGCTTTCCATTTTAGGAACAAGAGTAGTAATAACAACAACAAAAAAAAACCCAGAGATTTGAGATACTGAATGTGTGGCTGAGCATCTGCACGGGTAAGAGGATGAGTGGGTAGACAAACTGGCTGAATGAACGTAACACAATAAACGTAACACAATAAATATAAAGGTGAGTAAGTAGGAGGAAATGTTTGGAATAAACTGAATGGATATGGTTTTTTAAAAAAATTAAACCCCAGGGTAATTTTGGGATTTTTACCTTGTCTGTCTGTCATGCTTAGTCTGTTTCTCAGTCAGTTCTAAATAGGCCTCTCCATAGCTGATTCATTCATCTTCTGTTTACAGAAAGGGGCGCTGAAATTGTGTAAGGGCCTGTCAAATAAGTCTGGGTTCAAATCCAGGTCTGTGTTTCTGAGAGCCAGTGTCTTCCCCACTGGCTGTTGGAGGAGATTCAGAGACTAATTTTGTAGAGGAGGAAACTGAGACTTCAAAAAGTACAAAAAAACTTCAAAAAAGAATACGGTAGTTATGTGGAGGTGAGACGCTTGCGGTGGATGGCAAGGGCCAGACCCATCAGACAGCAAAGAGAGTGCGGGAGCTCGCCTCCAAAACTGGCTGCCTGGGTGTGACTCCCAGTTTCCCAAAGGCATGTCCTTGTGAAAATTAACTGCAAATTACTTAACTGTTCTTTATCTCTAAAATTAGGGTGATAATAAAATCACTTGGGATGACTGTGAGCACTGAATGACTTCTGATGGTCTCTGCCTCAGAATTAGCAATAACCAGGAGCCTTCTCTGATAAGGCTGGTCCAAGCTCCTTTTTGGTTTCAATGCTCCAAACTCCGTGACCCCCCAACTCAGCAGGGGACTTGAGCAGAGAGACTCCATGGAGTTCCGATGCCCACACAGGTCTGGGAGCGAGAACTGGGTGAACCGAGACCTTCAGAAAGGGAGCGGTGCTTCCTCTGTGGCCTTTGGGTCAGAAGTTCAGTTTGGCAGGCTTACCTTTCAGTTAGCAAAACTGGTTCACTCCCACACCATGATTAATGACCCCGGAATGTGCAGAGCCTTGGGGACCCCAGTGTCAGGGATAGCAGCTGTTCTACTCACAGTGAAAAAGGGCAAATCTGAAAAGCTTTAAAGGAAACCCAGGTGATCAGAGGTTGTATAAAGTCACACAGGAAACCACCCCATGGAATTTCCCTGACACTCTCTGGAAGGCCCTCAGGGACCGACCTGGGAATGAAGCATGTTCACCCCCAGTACATCATGGTGACTTTTCATATCTTGGCCAAAAATCTGGGTGAATGCTAGATGGAACTACCTGCCCACCTATGGACCGCCTATAGACCAAATTTAATGTACTCACAATACATTAGATGACAACAAGGCCAGAGACATTGTACTGCACACAGAAAAGGCTTGTCTTGCATGCAGCTGACCTGGGTTCAATTTCTGCAGTCATGTATAATCCTCTGAGCACTGCCTCGGGTAATCCTGAGTACAGGGCGAGGAGTAAGCTCTGGGCACCTCCAGGTATGTGTGGCCCAAGAACGAACACACACACACACACACACACACACACACACACACAGAGTTAAACAGCACTTAGAATAAGATAGGCCCAGTGCTAGTCAGTTCATCAAAACTCAGTTCATTCCATCTTTATGCCACCTTGGTCAGACAGAATATAATATTACCATTTTACAGAAGAGGCTGAAAGAGGCTCAGATTGCTGGAGAAACTTGCACAAGTCAAAAAGTCAATACAGGACAACTCCAGGGGTTAGTCTTGACTGACTACCCCTTGGGGTGAAAGCCCAGTGGGTGATACTGACCTCTTTCCTAAAAGCCGCTGGAAAGGAGGCTATTTGCCCCCCAAGCCTCGGAGCTCGTGTCTCTAATCCCCTCAACTGTGGAGAAATCCTCTCTCTTCAGCATTTCTATTCCTAGAAAGCCCCTTTCGTCTTCGGCTCTCAGTCGCAGACTCTGTGTTTGCTCAGAGGTGAGACAATGCAATCTCCACATCTGACAGGGAGACCTGCCCCTTCCTCCTCTGTGCTCTGGCCTCCCCTCTGTCTCACCAGCGTCACCTTATCTGAGAAGTCTGACAGCAAGGTCAGCTCCCTCCCTTGCCCCAGCCCTGACTGTTCCACCACCTCTCCCTCTGTCTGTATCATTCACACACACACACACACACACACACACACACACACACACATGCACATGCACCTGCACATACATATATGCATGCAGACTCACATATATTACACATACAGATACATACACACACGTGTACACATACATACACTATCACAGCTCGAAGAGGCGAAGAAGGAAGAACGAGAGGCAGCGTCCTGGCCAAGAGGCCCCAGCAGGAGGAGGCTACCCAGGAAAGGAGAGGACAGTCGGAACAGAGTGACAGGGAACCCACCAGCAGATGAGACAAGCCACTTCCTGTGGGAGAGGCAAAGCCACCAGGCTCCTGTCATCTACTGAGCACCCCAGCTAGGAAGGTGCAGGCAGGGCTATGCAGGGCAAGCCCCGAGATTCTGGCATCTGTGAGGACTTTTCAACAGGTTTTGCTCAGAATCACTTTGCTGTAATGTGGGGCTTCGGGGTAGGTTCCAAGGGCTGAATTACCAGTAAACCCCAAGGTGACTCTGGTTTGGGCAGGTTGAGGACTTGTGTATTTTGAGCACAGGCTTTGCAAGTGAACACAGCCGGCCAGGCTCAAGCCCTGGTTTAGCTACAAATGATCGGACCCTGAGTTTCCTCCTCTGACAAATGGGGCAGCTTTGTTTGGAGGATTCAGGGGCACGTGGAGAGAGCCTGGCAGAGAGCACTTTTTTTTTTTTGCTTTTTTTTGGTCACACCCGGCAATGCTCAGGGTCTACTCCTGGCTCTGCACTCAGGAATTACTCCTGGCAAGAGCACCCATTTTTAAATTCCTAGTAAGTACTGATAAATGGTAGCTCAGAGAAGAAAAGTCTGGGGCCCAGGAAGAATAAGAATCCCAGATCAGGGCTGAAGAGAGAGAGCAGCAAATAGAGAACTTGCCTTGAACACAGCCTACCCAGATTCCAGCCTCAGCACCACATATGGTCCCCCCACCCAACCCTGCAAACCCAGTCAGGAATGAATCCTGAGCACAGAGCTAGCAGCTAATTCTGAGCTCTAAGTATACTCCCCACTCACCCAAATTCCCTAGGTGAAACTGTGGTCATGTGTGAGTCAACTGTTCAGTGACTCCAAGAGTTCCTGCCCCAGGTCCCTGGACAATTAGATGAACACCAAGAACCACCTAAGGGTACCTCTTTTCCGCAGTGACCTAACCAGGCCCCTCTGCTATCCCTCTCCCAGCCCCTTCACTACTTTGTCTTCTATTCTGGGTGGACCTGTACCTTCCCTGGGCCAGTCTAAATCGAGGTTGACATGCCTTATTTATCAGGTCATTGTGTGAGGGCTGTGTCCCAGCAGAGGTCTGTGGAGGGCTGGCCAGCACCTATCAGCTGTAGGCCCTGTGGAAGGGGGTAGAGTACACTTCCCCCACAGGACTGGCATAAAAGCACCTGAACTAGACTGATGATGCAGCTACCGAGTTGATGTCTTGCTTTCTTTTCTGCTTTTTTTTTTTCTGAAGGCAAAATAATTGTTTTCCTCATAGAGAACAGAGAATTGAATACTGCTATCTGGCTAGCACTCATTAAGTCCAGAGACTGTCCTTCAGGTCAGGGAAGATGCTGGAAGAGTATGCTCAGAAGCAGTGATGAAGAACGTCAGCATTTTCCCAGGCAGCTCTCCGCAGTCTCTGAGTCCTCCAGCTGGCTGCCCCCACTTCAGGCTCTCCGAGGCCAGCTGAGGAGGAGCTGCAGCCAGCGAGGAGCCTGCTGTGAGCCAGCTCCTCGGGCAGCAGCCCCCTCCTCCCAGGCTGGGCTGGCTCAGGTTGTTAGTCTTTTACAGAAGGGAAATCGCAAGTCATGTTTAATTATAAATTATGGCTGTTTCCTCCCCCACTGGCATAAGAAATGCCTTACAGAGAGGCTGAAGAAGAAAATCGCATGACTAGCATTCATGGCTTGGAAAAGCCGAAGCCGTGTTTCCTCCAGATATGTTCACATTTAAGGAGTCATACTGTACAAGTAAGGTGCAATGTGCTTTTTAATTTCTCCTAAAACGTTTTTTAGTTTTATTTTTTTGGGCCACACCTAGTAGTGCTCAGGGTTCTGAACTCAGGGATGGCTCCTCACCACATGGGGTACAGAGGCAAGCAGCTTATCTGCATAGCTCTTGGTCCCCTACTAAAGTACCTTTGATCGCCATTATTGAGTTCATAGGGTGGCAAGGCAGATGCCTCTCGTTACAGGAGGATGCTCTGTTGGAGGAGATAGAATGTGGGGTAGTGGGGAAGAAGAAAATTAGGAAGATGAGGGGTCAGGAGGAGAGGGGAAAGAGACATAGGTAGGAAATTTGTTCTTTTGGGGTCATACTGGTGCTGAGGTCTTACTCCTGGCTCTGCGCTCAGAAATCTTACTCCTGGTGGTGTTCAGGGACCATATTTAGTGCCAGGGATTGAAGAAGGGTGGGAAGTAGACAAGGCAAGCAGGTGCCTTAACCTCCTCACTATCTCTCCAGCCTCACATTGGTGGCTCTTACCCAGTATTTGCACTGAGCTAGGTGCTATACTACTGAGTGCTTTTGATTCATTATTTAATTTTGTCCTTATAAGCAACATTGTAGATTGTATTAACAAAATCCTGCTTTGCAGGTAATGAAACCAATGAGCCTGATGCTGTGGAAGTGGTTCCAGCCAGAGAGCTAGACAGCAGGTGAGGGGCTTGGGGGAGACTGAGTCACGTCCCCAACTCCAGACAGCACACCGTGAGTTCACAGCAAGTACCCTATCGTGTTTCTCCTACCTTCTCTTCTGCTGACAGAGGTGAGAATTTCAATCCATTTTTAATAATAAAATTATACAAAAAATAAATTTGTTCATATGAACATTATCCAACCATTTACATAAATTCCTAGAAGCCAAGGTTCTTAACTTTTGTGAAAAGGAAATCCTTTCTCTCTGTAGTCATTGGGGTGAAGTCTTTGCTAACTATATAGTCTTATGTTGGTCAAGATGAACTGCATGTATGATTAAAGTCTCAACCTTTTTTACAGTCCACAGAATGGGAAAGAATATTCACCCAATAATCATCTGATAAGGGGTTAATATCCAGGATGTATCAGGTACTGGTAGAACTTTTACAAGAAGAAAACAGCCAACACCCATCATAAAATGGGGAGAAGAAAAAACAGAAACTTCGACAAGGAAGAAATTCAAATGGCCAAAAGGCATATGAAAAAAATGTTCATCATCACTAATCATTAGAGAGATGCAAATCAAAACAACAATGAGAAATCTCACCCCACAGAGACTGGCACATATCCAAAAGAGCAAGGACAACAAATGCTGGCATAGATGCGGAGAGAAAGGGACTCTCATCCATTGTTGGTGAGAATGCCAACTGGTACAGCCTTTTTTGGAAAATAATATGGACATTCCTCCAAGGACTAGAAATTGAGCTCCCGTTCGACCTAGTCATACCAGTCCTGGGAATATACCCTGGGAAGTAAAAAACATACAGCAGAAACACCATCTGCACTTTTATTTTCATAGCAGCACTATTTACAATAGCCATAATCTGGAAACAACCATAGTGCCTAAGAACTGATGAATGGATAAAGAAACTTTGGTACATCTACACAATGGAATTTACACTATGCAGTTGTTAGGAAAGATGAAGTTATGAAATTTGCCTATAAATGGATATACATGGAGAGAATCATGTTGAGTGAAATTAGTCAGGAGGAAAAAGACAGATATGCATGACATAAATAAATACATATACATATATACATATATATATATAGTATGATACCAGTATCCAAAGTTGGGCAAAACATGTATTAGGAGGTCTGTCAAAGGCAGAATCTACCACAAATGGGTGGGAGTCAGAGGCTAGGTAAGACAGAGAAGGAAACAGTGTGATAATAATCGTTGAAAGTGATACCAGCCTAGAACTGAGCACTGAATACAGGCGAAAAGATACACATGATAACCTCTAAATGTATGTATTGCAATCCACAATGTGTAAGAGAAGGAAGAGAGAGAGCGAGAGGGAGAGAGAGAGAGAGGAGACAAAGAACCTGCCATAGAGGCAGGCTAGAGAGAGGGGAGGGAATAGGGACAGTGGTGGTGGGAAATGGGCAGTGGTGGAGGGATGGGTGCTGGAACACTGTATGAACAAAACTCAAACATGAACATCTTTGTAATTGTATATCTCACAGTGGTATAATAAAATATTAAAAATGTCTCAACCTTTTTGGTCAAGAGGAACTGCACATATGATTAAAGTCTCGACCAATTGCAATATCATATAGATAGGTGTGCAGGAGATTATACAATCTAAGCCTGTGTAGTTACATTCTGTTAAGTTTTCACAATGATGAAATTGTCTCAGAATGCACTTCTCAGAACATATTCCTATCATTAAACAAAGCCTGAATATAATAAAGTCGCAGTAACAGTGGTTGAAGAAAGCAAACAACTTTATATGATGACACTTGAAGTGATCAGAGTCCTTCCAGCTTACCATTTTCCTTCTCTAGGGTATGGTTTTAATCATCATAGTCTAAAATGACTGCAAGAGTGGCAGCCATCACATCCAAACTCCTCGCAGCTGGATAGAGGACATATCACATACACATAAGAGTGTGTGTTGGGAATAGCCCCCGAACACCACTAGGTGTGGCCCAAACACAAAACAAACGTACAAACAAGAAACTCTGCTCCAACCTCCTGGAAGATTTGAAAGTACCTCCAAAGATGTAATGGGAAAGTGGCTCTGGAACTCAGGCCTGAGGTATAGGAGGAAAATCTATCTTTTATTGAAACACTATCAACACAATAGTAACGATTTTTAGTGCCTGTCTTTTCCCCAGCATACCACAGCATGGTGCTCATAGGAAAAGGGGACAGCCAAGTGCAGAGGACTCTCCCTCGTGCAGGCAGCCCCTCCTCCATCTCTCATTTTCACCTCCTGATGTCCAGGTTCCAACTTGCCTTCACAAGACCTCCTCCTGTCAGGCCAGAACCATGACCCCCATTTTACGGATTAAGAAGTGAGATGCAGAGCACTGATATAAGTTGCTTCCATCAGCCTGAGAATGCCACAGCTAGAATTAAGTGTAGCTCTTTCTGAAACTCTGCCTTTTAGCCTCACAGTGTAGAGGATTCCTTTCTTTGGAAGGAAACCTAGTATTAGGAATGATAGTTGAGGTAGACAGGTGCCATGATTTTTAGATCATTACTTCCCTGTCCCCTTTTTCCCTCCCCACACAAGAGAGGTTTTAGACCCCATGTGGTGTCCCAGGGCATGGAGGAATTGCAGGTAGTGTCAGCAAATCCAAGATCAGGTTTGACACAGATCCAAGGTCTGCTTCCCATGGAAAGGACAAAATTCAAGTTGGGGCAAGAAGGTCTCTGGGCCAGAGCATTAGTATAGCAAGTATGGTACTTGCCTTGCAGTTTGTTTCCCAGCACCACATATGGTGTCTCATATGTGGCACCCTATGAGTCATCCCAAGGACTGATTCCTGAATGCAGGGGCAGAAGTAAGCCTTGGAGACAGCCAGGTATGGTTCCCTCCCTCCCCAAAAAAGAAGTTTATAGATTTATTCAGGTACTAGCAATCTGAGATGATGGCAGGCCTGTCATCCAAAGCCCTCTTGCTCTATCAGGCCAGCGTGAGTGATTTCAATAGAGCTGGTTGGGAAAGCGAGTTAGAGGGAAATTATGGGAAGTGGGTCAGCAGGAGGTGGGAAATCTTTCCAGACGGGCTCTTGTTTTATCTTTTTCCTCATTTCATTTCTTACTGGATCCAGTTCAGTATCTAACAATGAATGAGAATAATTTTAAAAGATTTGGAAGCAAGGCAAAAGTCGAGGCAAAGAGCGCTTGTAAGAAATACATGTATGAGAAAGAAAAAAACAACCCCAAAACAAAAGAAAAGCATGTGTGAGGAGTAGGATGGAATCAAATGCCTGCTTGCATCTGGTAGGCGTCACTAAAGGGTGTGGGCAAAGGAATGGGGGGTGAGCTTGGAGGTCCTGGGGATGCTCGCTGTTGAGTCAGTCTTGTTACCTCTCCTACTTCCTGGGACAATCAGGTCCTTGGCAAACAACAGGGGCAGATCAGGGCAGGCCACTCTGCTATCCTCGCCCCACATACCACAGCACTTCGGGGAGGAAACTGTCTGCTCCACCCCAAGGAGAAGAGGAGCATCAGGGTCCCCTCTGGGCAAAAAGCCCTTGGAGGGGAAACACTGCACCAGGGTTGAACTCTGCCTCGTCCTGGGAAACACTCAATGGGAGGCGGCTCTCTGCATGTTTGCCTGTCAGCAGTGAGGCAAATTGAGGATTTACTCGGCACCTAGCAATAAATTAGGGCTCACTTCATCATCACCAGCAATAATCACTTACTGCATACTTTCCATGTATTATCGCATTACATTCTTTTCTTTAAACTTTCCCATTTTTAAAATGAATTGTGTTGGTGACACTGGGTTTCATGGCAGCTGTGTCCAGCAGCACACGCTCCTCATACTGCTCCGCTTCTCTGCCCTCTCACCACCCACTGGGACGTGAAACCGTGGGGGAATTTCAGTGTGGGGGTTCTAGAGATGAATAGTTCAGATATCATCAGGCTTCAAGACCAAACCTGTCATGTCCCGCAGTGCAAACATACCCTCTGTGAGTGGGGGCACAGGAGCCCTGGCCTGTGCTTTTTTGGTAAGGGCTCCATGGGGGGGCCTGGGTATAGACTTGAACAACCAATCTACAGCCCAAGCCTTAGCACCCAGGACAAACAGGAAGATCCCAAGAAACAGGGAGTCCTCCTGGCCCTGGGGACATGGTTACCCTATTACCTCATCTAGGAGTTGCCCCCCAGCCCTGTCTTCCAGCATGTGGCTGGGACAGAGAGTGGGCAAGAAAGAGGGCAAATGAAAGCCAGCCTTGTGCCAGCTGCTGAAGCTCCCACATGGCACACTTCCCCTCGCACCTGCTGGCCCATCCGTCAGCCCACTCCCAGCCTGGTCTCAGCAGTCAGTGGCCAGGGCTGAAGAGACATGAACAGGGGACTGGCGGCTCAGCGCTGTGGGACTGAGGTCAGGGCAGAATGACAAAGCCTGAAAGACAAAAGAGCAGAAGCTGGCACTGTCCCCAGAGGGCTCCTGTCCCAGGGACAGGAAGCAAGTGCAGGTCAAGATCTAGGACAGCAGAACTTGGGGGCCCAAGACAGGCCATGTAGGCCATGGGTGACTGTATCCTCTCAGAAACACACCAGCTGTGTTTCTCCTGGGATTAGTATAGTTCCCTAGGAAGCAAAGCGTTTTAAGAGGGCTTTTTTAAGAGTCTGCCCCTGTTGCTGCATTAGGAGAGGTAACAAGACTGACTCAACAGCGAGACTAGAGCTGGCAATGACATTTGCCCTCAGAGGGTGAGAAGAAGCTTTGAACCTAAGTAAGTGAATATGGACAAAAACAGACCCTAGGGCCCCTTCAGCCTCCTGGAGTAGGGGCCATCCAGTGGAAAGAGCCAGCCTTGAATTGAGGTCTCCTTCTCTGAGAACTTGGAGTCCAGTCTGTGTGTGAGTGTATGTGTGTGAGTACGTATGGGAGCATGTGAGTGTGAGCATTACTATGTGTGAGCATGTGTGTATGAGTGATTCTGTGTGTATGTGTATGAGCACGTGAGTATGTATGAGTTCATGTGTGTGCCTACATGTGTGCCTACATGTGAGATTGTGTATGTTAGTGTGTGTATATATATGTGTATTCGTGTGTATGTGTCCATATATGTAAACATGTGTGAGAGTGTGTAAGTCACAAATCCCACGCTAGGTTCAATCCTCTTTACCATATCACCACATATGGTACCTGAAAACTGTCAGGGGTGATCCCTGAGCACAGAGCCAAGAGTAATTTCTGCGCACTGCTGGATGTGGCACCAAACCCCAACAAAAACAATTCCCAGTGACCCAGGGAAGAGGGATGACTAACAGAGGCACACTCAGAGGAAGAGGAAGTACCTCCATTAACAACAAGGTGCTTGGTGTCACCTCCAATGTCTGACACCTGAATAGCCCTTGGAGAAGCCCTGCTGAGCAGCAATTCTGAGCCTTAGAATAGAAGCTTTGGCTTGAGTTCTGGATCTGCAGTTTCCTGCATGGGCTCTTTGTGGAAAGCAGTGAGCCTCCATCCTTCCCAGTGCCCAGTTCCTAGTCTGGGGCAGAGGCTCTGACTGGGTCTGGTCCCCAGTGCCAGGCTTGCGGCGACTGGGCTCCAGTAGTTGAAGGCGGCATGGCATGTGTGTGAGAAGCACAGGAAGGCAGCATTGGTGAGGTCTGCTGGGAACTTGAGCCACTGTCCTTTCCCAGGGCTCTCCACAAAGACCTGAGCAGGCGTACATGCATGTGGTTTGAATGTGTATGGGGCGGGGGAAGGGTTTCACAGCCTCTGCACTGAGTCAGCTCCTTCCCAGGAGAGTCGGGTCTAGACTTTAAAGCACAGTTCACTCTCTCTGCCATGGGGCAAGGGTCTCCTCTGGCTCTGGGAAATTCTACTACTCCAGTCCTGATCTACTCAGTGTAGGTGACAGGAGCTAGAAATGCTCTAGAGACCCTTTGCAGTGTGGCAGCCCTCTGGACGACACTAGGATCTGACTCTGCAAGGGACCAAGAATTGCAAATGGTGGTAACGTCCCTTCTAGCACTCCACTCTGCAGTCATATCCATCCAAGCTCCCAGCTCCAACACCTGTGGGTGAGGTCTCCAGGCTGCCCCATCCCATCAGCTCTCTATCCCTCCAGTATAGCTCCATCTGCAAAGGATGCAGTCAGCCAGCAAGTGCCTGAAAAGAGGAATCTAGGAAAGATATAAATGGGCAGACAGACAAAGCAGCCAGCAGCAGCTGGTAGGAGAGGAGAGGGCTGGATTCTCACTTCTAATCTGCTTCTGCAGATTAAGCGTCATGTAGTCAATGGGGGGAGAAATGCCACAATTTACATGACAAGGGCCAAAGGAAAGAATTATGGCAAATCAATTCTGCGTAAAGAGATAAAGCCCCATATTTAATGTATGCGGTGAAAGGTAGAAATTCAATTCTCATAATGTCAGATGATGCTGATTAAAACAGACATTCATTATTAGTTGGATGATTTTTTTTCTTCTCTTCTTTGAACTTGAAGAACAAACAGGACCCATAAAGACGGGGTTGTAAAACATCCTTGTAAATGGAAAGCTGAATGAAGAAAAAGGCCACTCTGGCCAAGGCCACTAATGACCCCTGTGGAAGGGGCTGCTGGCACGGCACCAGCCATGCCTAGGAGAGCTAGCAAGGAGATGGCACTGCAGCGGAAGCACATTGAAGGCTCTGAAGTCATGCAACAACGGAACCTTATTTATGACCAGCTCTCAGTGGACAAACCTAGGTTGGTTATGATTAGAGTCAGAGAGCAAACACTAAGCCTGGCAGACCATAGAGTTAATCGGTGTCTCAGCTCTTCCCTACAGTGTGAAGGGGACATAGCCAATACATCAGTGGCAGGTGTGACTGTGTTCCAATACAACTTTATTTAAAAAAAGAAAAACATGGAAGAGGGACCAAATGAACTTATTAAAAAACAAAAAATAATTGGACGAGGAGTCTAAGTGAAAGCCTAGTGGGCGCCTGCCTTGCATGTAGCCCTCATGAGTTCAATTCCTGGCACCCCAAATCCTGGCACCCCTGAGCTCTGTCAGGAGTGATTCCTAAGCTCAGAGTCAGGAGTTTAGCCTTGAGCACCACCAGGGTGTGACTCCAAAACCAAACCAAACCCTACATGCCCCCCCAAAAAAAACCAGTGGGAGTGCCACAGCTTGCTGATCTTTGCCCTAGGTCATGAATGACGCTGACAGTGGCCTCTCTTCAGGTAATAGCAACAGCTCAAAGAACATAGTGGGGAGCCAGTTAGGCTCAAATCCCAGCTTTCCAAGTCAGTAATCCCAAACCTTTGGATAACCTTCAGGTAAATGATTTAAACTCTGCTACTGTTGCCGGCACCACCCCAAAGGTGGGGTCCATGTGACAAGTGATTTGAAAATAAATACATATCACTGGCACAGAAGTGGTCTCACAAGTGCTAATTTTTCATACTTTTGATGGAACATTAACTCTTGTATTTTATTAATACTGTTGCCTAGAGTAAACTGTTCTTCAAAACACTCAGAAAGAAGCAATGTCTTAAAGCACCCACTCCAAGCTCTCGCATTCTCTTTTGCGGGTGAGCCAGGGGGCTGCGTGGAGGGGGCGTGGAGAACGACTAGCTACAAGAATCCCACCAGAGCCACAGTGGCAAAGCTCTCTCATAGAGTTTCCAGACTCTCATCATTAATTTCCCATCAGAGTTCATCCTCCCTGACCCTCCTGTCAGAGAAGTTTCTTTAGCTTCCTTTCAGCTCAGTTAATTATCCCTGACACAGTGACCGGGCCACCGAATGAACCATGCAGCTCAGCCTGCAGCCACCCTCCAGACTCAGCCCTGAGCAGCTGGCTGGGGTGACCTGGGAAAAGTGTCCACCCCTCCTCTGAGCCCATCCAAGAAATTTTGTCCCCATCAAGGCCACCTCGGGAGGCGGCACACTATGGTCAGAATGCACACCTGTCTCAGGGAATAGCCAGCCATTCCTCAGATGCCTTGCAAAACCTCCCAATTATCTCGTTATGTAGACAGCCTCTTTTTGGAAGCAGACAGTCTATTTGGGTCAGAATGTCTGACCTAATGAGCAAAGGGAAATTGCCTTGAAACAGAGGACACAAAGATCTAGGGACACAGATATAGAACATAAGAGGGCAGGGTATGTTTCTGGAAGCCAGAGGCAGAGAGGCAGAGAAGAGCTGATACTTCTCAGTAGAAGACATATCACATGCCTGAGTATGGTGTTCAGGAGTGCACACATGTGTGCATGTGTGTGTGTGCCATGCGTGTACATAGCATAGAGGTGAGGTCACTGTAGGATGGTGGCTTTCCTCTTCCCCAGTCAACTTAGGCAGCATCTTTCAGCTGTGCTTTGTACTCGCAGGAGCAAGAACAAAGCAGTAGGAGCTCCATGAGCTTTTGTTGATTGGCTAGAATCTGTGAGGATTGAGTGATAAGGAAACTCCTTCTTGGGTGTTTGCTCTGGTCTGCAGCGCCCTTGCTGTTTCTTCCTCAGAGGAGCGAGCTGGACCACTCTGCCCATGGCTTGACCTTGTCTCCTGCCACGCCCCCAGCCCGACCCTCCCTTTTGACTCCTAGCATCAAAAGCCCCCCCGTCAGCAATTCTGGCTTTGACATTGCCTCTGGATCTGCCTGTCCAGTCACCCCCAATGACCCAGGCTCCCTTTGCACTGCTAAGGCGGAGCCTTGATCCTGAGGAGCCGGTTACCTCCCCCTCCTGCCCTGTAGCCCCCACAGGCCACCTGCCTCTGAGGTGTTTTTGTCTTCTCCCCCCGACACCCCCACACACTTGCTTTGATGGATGGTTACTGTTTTCTGTCTGACAGAACCATTTTGAATGAAGAGCTTTTATAACCCTTATGTGGGCTCCTGGAGGTCTCTAGAACCTTTTACTAAGCCAGATCCTGGCTCATAGGAACGGATGCCGAATGTGTCACAGAGTAGCATGTCAAACTTGGAGCTGAATGGGTGTTCGCGTTTGGCAAAGCATGGCCACCTGGGATCGGGTGTGCCCGGAGACTCTCTTTGAGCTTCTTTTGTCCTCCTTTGTCAGGGAAGATGGTTCTGACTGCAGCTATTGCTAGTGAAGTGAGGGAAATCCAATAAAGGAAACCCCTTCAAGGCTCCAGGCCTCAGAATAACAGCAATTTCCTGAAGCCAGCCTTCTTCCTGACCTTGACCATCCCAGGATGGTGCCTATTGCACAGATGGAAAAACTGAGGCAAGAGAGAAGCAATGCAATCCTGACCATATGACCCTCTGCTATCAAGCTCTGTCTGCTGTCAAGCCTCATGTTTTTTACCCTGCTCAGCTGTGGGCATGCCTCAGTGAGCAGGGGTCCCACTCAATAAATCCTTCTTGATGAACTGCTTGTGCATAAGACATAATAAATAATGCAAATAAAATCAATGTGGTTCCCTGCCCTCTAGGAGTTTTTTTGGAGTAATGCAAGCTGCACTCCTTGGAGAAGAACAGAACAGCAGAATGAGACATAAAAGTGCCACCTGCACAACAGGTTTTATAGGGCGGCCATTCCTCCCCAGCAATACCCTTATCTGTGTTCATCCATTAGTGGGGATGGAGCGTTATCAAGGCCTCCAAGATTGTTCTTCACCTTTAAGCCTACCCTGATGCCCAGGCAACATGGAGTGGGGAAACCAAGTGGGAAAGGATGAAGTGGGGTGGGATGGGGCCAGAGAGATAGTCCAGTGGGTAGAGCATGTACCTTATACATATCTGACCTAGGTCCGATCCCCTGCATTCCACAAGGTCCCTCAAGCACCACCTAGAGTAATTCCTGAGTGCAGAGTCAGGAGTAAGCCCTGAGCAATGCTGGAAGTGACCCTCTCCCCCCAAAAAAACGCAAACAAAATAAATGGGGTGGGACCTCCCAGGCATGGTTGTAGCAATACAGGAGCTGGGGAGAGGAGCTCTGGCCCAGGCTAAGAACAGGGACAGTTTCACCCAGGCTCTGAGCCTTCCCAGAAACCTAGGCATCATCCTCCACTTCCCCAAATCTACCCAGAGAACACTAGCACCCCAAGATCCTAGATGAAATCCTGCTTCCTTAGTAAATTGGGGAAGCCAGCTCACGCCAGAGCTGTCAGGGATTGGGAGGACCAGATGTGACCCAAAGAGCAGAACATGAGGCTTCAGTGAGGGAGACCTGATGTCTCTCCTAGCTCCACATTCCCTCGGCCCTGGGGCATGACAAGGTGTGCCCCCATAATACAAATAAGAGTTCTGGAAAGGTCTATATACTCACTTTTGTTTAATACAATGCTTTCTAGGGCACTGTCCACGCACAACAAAAGTCCTATCCCAGAGAATGATTGCCATCTTGGACAATTTGCCCTTTCCTTTGTACGTTATCACTATTGTTGCTGCTGTTGTTGCTATTATTATTATTATTATTATTATTATTATTATTATTATTCAGCTTGGGGTAACACCCATCAGTCTTCAGAGAACACTGGTGTTCTCTGATGTACTCTTGGCTCTGCACTCAGGGATCATTTCTGTGGTGTTTGGGGATCATATGTGGTACTAGGGATAGAATCCAAGTCAGCCACATGCAAGGTAAACACCCTATCACCTGTACCTCTCTCTCAGCCCCTGTCTTTTCCTTTTATAGCTTCAGCTACTAGAACAAAGTATGTTGGGGGGGAGGAGGGGAGAGGAAGGGGACATAAACCACAGGGGTCCTACAGAGGGTTTGCTTGCCTAAGGTCTGTGTGAAGAGCTGAGAGCAGTAGCTCTGCCTAGCAATGTCCCAGGTTTGCAGAGCTATTTATTGACAGAAGGTAAATCACAGCACTAGTGATAAGCTCTTAACAGTGGGGCAACAGGGAGTGGTAGGGTTTGAGGCTTACAGGAGTGTGCTGGCTTCTGGGATGCCACCGCAGGAGGATTGTGAGGGATGCAGGTCACACAGTGACCTTTTGTAAGGACAGACAGACAGACTCGTATGGTACCATTCCAGAGAAACGTCACTTTCCTTCTGCAGGTTGGATAGTGCATGCATCCCAACTTGTCTATGCCTTTCCCTTTCCTTTCCTTTCCTCCCCGCCCCACTGCTCAGTGCCCAAATCTGGCACTTTGGGCAGCACTGGGAGGCTCTGCAGGAGGCAGGGGCTGTCTATCCCCAGCTTGCTGGGCTCTGATATCCCCTCAGAGATCAATGGGGACAACAGTGCTTTGCAAACAACAGTTTTCAACATAAATAGTGCCAGGTTTGAGCTAATGTGATAGCAGCATGGCCTGTAAGCCAAACAAAATAGAGCATTGTCCTGTGGGTATTTTCCCTCCTGACAAAAGCCTCTGAACACTTGGCTTCCCATATTTTAACCTCTGTATTTATAGGCCATGTTAATTTAATTCTGCAGCCCCGCCTTCCATGCAGTTCTAAAGCAGTGGGTATTTGCATTTCATGATTTCAAAGCCTTTCTGGTCTGCTGGGCTGTGTCTGAAAGGAAGGCTTTGTCCTCTTCCTTCTGAGAAAGAAGAGGACAGAAAAGCCCCCTAACCCTTGACATCATACAAAACAGCCCAGCAGCTACACATGCTGCTACCTACATTCCAGAAATAAAGAACACCTGGGATGCTCTGGAATGTTCCAGAACACTCCATCCACGCTCCCACCCCCAGAAGTGGGCTGTGACCAAAGAGTGATGCCCTGTTTGTTCCCATGCCTGCTGATCCATGGCTCAAGTCTTCGCTGCGGGCCAGCTGGAATGAGCCAAGTTGTGGTTCGTGTGACCTGCCTGGCCCCCAGTCTTGGCCATTTGACCCATTAAGGACTTTCAGGGTTTATCATCTCTTTTCTCTCAAGAGGTGGTTTCAATTTTGATTCCCATGAAAATAACCTTATTGTCCCTCCCCCTTCCCCCTTCCTCCCTCCCTCCCTTCTTACTTCTTCCTTCCCTCCCTCATACACTGATATGTTAAGATCAAATCCAGAACCTTCTACTTTACCACTGAGCTATAAGTCTGATCACTTTTCTATTTCTAACTAATAATCCACAAATATGTTCTAATCATTACAAAGTAAAATATTGGACACAAGGCTCTAGCCCCACAAACCTAGACTTGCCTAGTCCACCTTCCCAGCCCTCCCAACAAGCCACTTCTCTCCCGGCCCTCCACACAGGCAACTGCTAAGATCAGCTTCCCAGTCACCATTCACTGTTCTTTTGACATTTATATACATGGTATATCTTTACGGCTCCACAGTTGCAGTTTAGACACTTTCCAATAAAACATAAATCATGTATTACATACCTATCCACAGTTTTCTTCTTCACTCAATAAACTTGGAGAATATAGAAAGTAACTGATGTGGAACTTTCTCCTTCTTTCTAACATGCTTCATCTTACAGCCAGCGTGTGGCTCCTAGAGCTGTTCAGTGTTTTCCCAAATGCTGCTACTAACTGGGAGCACTTGCTGCCAACAATCCCTCAACCTCACCCCACCTCTTCCTATTTGGTCTAGTAGAACCTACAACTCTTTGCTCTAGCTGTCTCTGGCAGAGTGTTGCAGGCAGGGTCTGGGGGAGTGGGGGGAGTGGGGGAGTGGATGTTCAGTCCCTACAAGGGACAGTTTCCATCAGCCCCCAGTGGGCCTTTTCAGGGGCCTCTGAAGCCAAGAGTGACCTTCAGGGTTGTCCACATCGAGGCTGGGTAAAGACTTACTAAGCCTGCACAAACCAGTTCCTGTCTAATAGGCCTCCTACTGGAAAGGGCTGGTGTGTTAAGTGAGATGGTTAGCTTCAACTCCAGCCGACCTGAGAGGGACAACTGTGTTCTCTCAGTCACCCAGAGAAGAGGCTCTGTGGTGGGAAGGTGGGGGTACAGCACCTGCTCTAAGTGAAGAGCCAGAATCCTGCATTTCCCAGGATCCTACCAAGCCCTGAGACCCAATTCTGAGCTCTGAGAGACGACAGAAATGGGAGCAATGCCCATTAGGTTCAGTGCTAAATAGATTATTTCACACTTCTACAGGAACGCAAAGTCAAGGTCAAGTCAAAGCCAGTGCTCCTTAGATCCATTTTCTTTGAATGTTCTTAGAAAATCAACTGAAAGTGTGACTAATGTGGCGTAGGTCACTGGGTGCCCTTTTAGAGAAGTTCCCGAACCATAGAGGCACCAGAGCTCTCCCTGTTCCCAGCATCTGTGCTGAGCTTTAACCCAGCTGCAGAGTGAGCTTGTCTGGTATATGGCAGGGGTTTGGCACGAGTCAGTTTTATTCTCCAACCTGGGTCCACTTTTGACCCACTTGCAAATTTCAACAGTGGTTAAGGATTCTTCAGAGGCATGAGACTAAGCAAGCCAATCTGTACAGCGAATAGAAGCAAAAGAGACCCAGCCTTAACTCTTGGCTTCAATTGACCTAAATGAATAATAATAATAACCAGAAGAAGCAAAGAACCAACAGGGTGCAAGCCAGAACTCCATACTCTTAAAGCTTGGCTCCCATTCCAGCTGTTCTCTGGGGAGCCCCAGGAAGGTACTCATGGGTCCTTTGTCTTCTTAATCTGGAAAATGGGGCTAAGTGGTCTGCTGCATAAAGAATAGGATCTTTGTCCCAATCTGGAAAGCCTCCCCTTAGTCCTGGACTTTCATGGAACACCCAGGAGAGAAGTTGGTACTTCCCCACCCCTCTTTGTGGGGATGGGAAACACCAAGGCTGGCATCCTCTATGTATAAGTGATCCTCTCACTATTAGAGTTTTAGGCAGAACTTCATCTTTCCGCAGGCCCCCTTAAGTTGGTAACAGAACGGTTTAAGTCAACTAGTTTGATGTACTGCGTGGATAAAAGGGTCTTGGAGAAAGGTGCTGGGGTAGCAGGAGGCAGTAATACTTCCTGTGGGCATCTGCTGGGCAAGATGTTCTAGTCCAGCTAATTTTCCCCAAAACCCGCAGCAACTAAGTCTGAGTACAGAGGTGGAAACCAAAACCCAAACAATGAGTTTGCCTGAGCTGAGAGAGTTCAAATCATTGCTCCAGTTATCATGCAGAGACTCAGACACAATGGGGAGAGCTGGCATCCGGCTCTCCCTTAGCTCAGCTGACCATGAGGCTCCCGGGAGGAAAGATGGGTTTTAGGAGTGGGTCCATCACCTCTGTGGGGCCTCGGAAGCAGCCGGATAAGACTCACCCATCACAATAGCCACTATTTTTGCTGTCTGGATGCCACAGCACATCAGAGCCTGCCCAGGAGAGATGCTGATCTCAAGACCAGATGAACAGAGTAGCCAAATTCAAGTCCAGGTAGGTGGCTCTCAGAGGCAGAAGTCACAGGGCATCCGTGAGATGGAGCTGGGGCCATTCCTTCCCCTCTCTGACTTGTCCCAGAGGCCCAGTGGACCTGCACAAGACTGCCCCAGGGTGACCGGCCATATCATGCAGAGACTCAGACACAACGGGAGAGCTGCCATCCAGCTATCCCCAAGTCACGCTGCCACACAGTACATCAAACTAGTGAAACCAATCATGTCCTAGAATATACTACAATCCACAATGTGTAAGAAAGGGAAACGAGAAGGGGGAGAGAGAGGGAGAGAGAGAGAGAGAGAAAGGAGATACAGAACCCACCATGAAGGCGGGCTGGGGGAGGGAGGTGGAGACATTGGTGATAGGAGATGGGCACAGGTGGAGGGATGGCTGTTGGAACCAAAACTCAAACATGAGCATCTTGAAATTGTATATCTAAAGGTGGTATAATAAAATAACTAAAAATTGAAAAAAAATCATTGCTCGACAAAAAATATTAAGTGGAGCAAAGAAAGCCTCTTCAACAAATGGTGCTGGGAAAACTGGGCAGCTACATGTAAAAAATAAACTTAGACCTCCTTTTAACGCCATGCACAAAAGTCAGATCAAATTGGATTATAGATCTCAACATCAGACATGAATCTATAAGGTACATCAAAGAAAACATAGGAGAAACGCTCTATAACATTGAAACTAAAATTATCTTTAAAGACGACACACCACTGACCAAGCAAATGGAAGCAAAGATAAACAAATGGGATTATATAAAATTGAAAAGTTTCTGCACCTCAAAAGAAACGGTGACCAAGATACAAAGACAATCCACAGAGTGGGAAAGAACATTCACCAAATACCCATCTGACAAGGGGTTAATGTCCAGGATATATCAGGCACTGGTAGCACTTCACAAGAAAAAAAACAGCCAACCCCATCAAAAAATGGGGAGAAGAAATGAACAGAAGCTTCCAAAAAAGAATAAATTCGAATGGCAAAAAGGCATATGAAAAAGTGCTCTTCATCATTAATCATCAGGGAGATGCAAATCAAAACAACAATGAGGTGCCATCTCACACCACAGAGACTGGCACACATCCAAAACAGCAAGAACAACCAGTGCTGGCGTGGATGTGGGGGAAAAGGGACTCTGATCCACTGTTGGTGGGAGTGCCGACTGGTCCAGCTCTTTTGGAAAACAATATGGGCATTCCTCCGAAAGCTAGATATTGAGCTCCCATTTGGTCCAGCAATAGCACTCCTGGGAATATACCCGAGAGACCGAAAAACACATAGCAGAAACTTCTTTATTCATCTCTGCGCTATTCACTATAGCTAGAATCTGGAAACAACCTAAATGCCCGAGAACAGAGGACTGGCTAAAGAAACTGTGGTTCATCTACACTATGGACTACTATGCAGCTGTCAGAAAAGATGAAATTATGAAATTTACCTGCAAATGGATGGACATGGAGACTGTCATGCTGAGTGAAATTAGTCAGAAGGAAAAGGACAGATATAGAATGACTGCATTCATTAATAGGATATAAATAGATACCAGTGTTTTACTAAATATGGGAAATGGTAATGGCAGATTAAAACTCACCACTGAATATACACAAAGAGACTTAAGTGATAAACTCTAAATATCTGCAGGGCTAGCCACAATGTGTAAAAAGATGAGGGGAGAGAGATGCAGAGACAGAGAGAGAGACAGAGAGAAAGAGAGGAAACAGGGCTACCTGCTATTGGAAGCAGCCTGGGGCTGGGGTACATTGTTGGTGGAAATGGGGCACTGGTGGAGGGATGGGTGCTGGAATACTGTATTACCAAGAACCAATTATGAACACCTTTGTAAATGTATGTCTCACGGTGGTATAATAAAAGATTTTAAAAAATAAAAGGGAAAAAATAATTAAAAAAATAAAATTAAAAAAAAATCATTGCTCCAGGTTTGTGTGACTCCAAGATCAGTAAGAAGAGGTCTACTGATACTAACATCCCAGGGAAGAGCCTACAATGACTGTTTAAGAATATTCTAATCAGGGCTCTAAATAGACTATAAGCTAAGCTGTCCAGCCTACAGATGGACAAAATGATCCCCAGAAAGGGAAAGAAATGCCCCAGTAACAACATATGGGAGCAACAAAGTCAGAAGCAAACACAGATCTAGGAAGATGGGGCCCAGAGTGATAGCACAGCAGGTAGTGCTTGCCTTCCCTGCAATACCCCCGCCCATATCATATAGTCACCAGAACCTGCCAGGAGTGATCCCTGAGTTCAGAACCAGGAGTAAACCCTGAACACCATCGGATGTGGCCCCCAAACAAAAGGTCTAAAAATATGGGAGAAATTTATGATTATGTCTAAAAGAAAAATATTCTGAACCCCTTGTTCTCTGTGTTGTACATCAGCAGACTGGAGTGTTTAGTTAGGTATGTGGGAGATTTAGGAGTGTTCTCTGGGGTCTCAGAGGAGGGAGTATATGAGGCAGCATCTGTAGGAAGAGGAACAAAGTGATGTCGGCAGTAGTGGAGAAGGTTCTAGTGACTCAAAT
Source organism: Cryptotis parvus (assembly GCA_021461705.1). NCBI lineage: Eukaryota > Metazoa > Chordata > Mammalia > Eulipotyphla > Soricidae > Cryptotis > Cryptotis parvus. The sequence continues at coordinate 262,361 of JAJIBD010001814.1, forward strand.
GCCACATGGGGGTAGGGATGTCCCACCCAGGGACACAAGGGTCTGTAGTAATGGTAGGTTTATTTATAGGAATAAGCAGTTCCTTTATGTGCACGCTTTACTAGCTGAAAAATCAAAGCCAGGAACGCAGATGATGATAGGAGGGCTACTGAAAAACAGTGAGAGACAGTGGCTGTAAGAACTGCATCCTGCTTCTGAAAAATAGAACTTCTTATGATCCAGCAATTTCACTCCTTGGTATCTATCCCCAGAAATAAAATTCTAATTTGTAAAGATATATATGCATGGTTTCTGTCATTACAGCACTATTTATGATAGTCAGGATTCTGGAAATGATCCAAATGTGTGACAACAGGTGCTTGGGTAAAGAAATTGTGATATATACACACACAGTGAAATAACTCAGCTACAGGAAGAGATAAAATCTTCCTATTGCTACAGCATGGTCTTAGAGGTTGTGACGTTAGATGACATAATTCAGAAGGAGAAATACATATACCAGATGATCTCATTCATATGGAGACTATAAAGAAAGCAAGGGAATGGACAGAATTCAATGAAAACACACTTAGATTCTGATAACAGAACTGAGTTTATTAAGCATGAGGGTAAGCATGAGGTTGGTGGGAAGGGTCCCATGGAGAGTAGTAGAGGGATAGTGGGGCTCGAGTGGTAGACGTGTATGACAATACAGTATTCCTAACTCCTATAAACATTTACATGCTTCAAAGCCAATGCTACCTGAAGCCAGAATCCTGGGTTGGCTCTGTCAGTTGCTCTCATTGTGACTCCAGATGGCTGCCTGATCACTCTAAACCTTAGGCCTTACATGAGTGAAGCTCATGAGGAAAAGACATTCTCACCCACTAGGGAAAACTACATTCACAGTCAGTGCCAAAGTGAATGGTATATGCTTGATACAGAGCAAATGCTCACAAGATGGTCTCTACAGTTGCTTAGTATTAATACTGCTATGCACTGGGCACTGGACACATGTCAGACACTGACTGTGGGTATCATAATCACTTTTTCATCTTCAGCACCTGGGATAGTGGGGACCACTATAGCGGAATACAGACTAGTGGCAGGGGCTTGGAAAGGTTAAGGAGCTCGCACGAAGAAATACACTGACTCCTTGAAAGCGCATAGGGTCCTGTGTCTCTTACAGTGTTCACAAGGCCACTGATAACATGAAGATATGTCTATGAGACAAGGAGGCACCCAGAAAGGGGGACAGATCCAGGAAATACATTTTAATACAGTACAAGTAATACAGTAAGTCGACTGAATGCTGCTATGCCCAGGCTCCTGAGCACTGTAGGTCAATGGGATGCACTCACTGACAAAGCAGGATACACCGATGGTCACTCCCAACTCCTCCACTGCAAATCCTGGCTCATTCTCCTCCCTAAGATCAAGTCTACAGCTTTGACTCTACAGGTCTATGGGTTGGATCTTTCCCATGGCTTTGTATCTGGCCCCTAGGTAAAAACCTCTCTCATTACACCTCACCAGCTTTCCACCAGAACCTTCATTTAAGCAAGTAGGGTACGGAGTTTTTCACAAGACAGTAAATTTACTACTCATTAGGAGACTCCTGAAGGCTGTCTCAAGGATAGCCCAATATTTTCAAGGAGTGATGAATTGCTTTATTGAAATCAAACATTTTCTGAAGACCTGTGCTTTAGCTAAGCTGATTTATAAGCTTCTGTGTCTTGCACCCACCCCCGGAGGAATCTGTGCTGAAATAAAGAGCCACAGTGAAGGCTGGCTGGCATAACCTGGGCTGACAGTTAGGCTAGGGACAAGCTCGGTGTCAGATCCTCCAGGGCGTCTAGCACCTCTCCCCACCCCCGTTAGGGTTAATAGGGAGGCAGTAGTGGCAGGCAAGGATGTCTTAGTTTGCATTTTTGTCTTCTTCTAAAAGACAGAATCAAAATGAGAACTTCTTAGGAGCTTTGAGTACAGCTGGCCAGGGCCTCCCTGTCAGGAAAAAAATCAATACAAGAAAAAATAAAACAAAGCAAGCAGAAAATTTGAGGCAGTCAGAAACATAGTCAGACTTAAAAAAATGTTTTGGACTTCCGTAATTGCCTTCCTTCTTTCCACCTTCCCTTTCTTTTTCCCACCTGCCCTTTCCACCCCCTGTCAGATTTGCTTTTTAGGAAGCCTATGAAGTTCCAGCAAGCAGGTGAATATATACTTGGTGAAGTGGGGAGGGGGGGAACCTTCAGGAATCAACACAACTAACCATAAAATGACCCTGGTTGACCAGATGGTTCTTTTGATAAAAAAATTGTTATTATATCACTGTGAGATATACAGTTACAAAAGTGTTCATATTTGGGTTGCAGTCATACAGTGTTCCAGCACCCATCCCTCCACCAGTGCCCATTTCCCACCACCAATGTCCTCTGATTTCCACCTTCTCCCTCCGCCTGTGTCTACGGCACACAATTTTCTCTCTCTTCTCCCCGTCTTTCTCCCCCTCCCCTTACCCCCTCTCTGCTCTTTTACAGTGGCCCTGGACTCAAACAACAGCAGGCCCTTCCTACCCAGAGTCCACTAGTGGTGGCAAAAGAAACCTACCATCCTCTCTGTAAACCAGAGGCTGTTTGTTTCATATTTAGGGAGACCACAAGCCAAAGAAGTACTCAGAGTTACTCCTGGCTTTGTGCTCAGGGAGGACTCCAGCAAAACAATGTCTTATCTGCTGTACTTTCTCACCAGATCCAGGGACTAGTCATTTAAGCCCATACTATTTTCTGCTCAACTTCACAAAATTTGTAGATACCAAGGCTCCAAACCAGTCTAGAGAGACAGACTCTCAACCACTTCTGTCTCACCTCAGGAGCCTACCTCAAGGCTTTGGGAGGTAATACGTAAGGGAAAACTTAGATGTTACACTTATTCAGGCTTTGTTCTCTGTTCTTCCACTTGGGTCAAATGACAAGTGTTTGATATTTCCCCAAAGCCAAGTTACTATGCTTATGCTCTCATGTGCTTTCTAATACAACATATAACCCTTTCATGAGTTGAGTTTGGTCTCATTCCCATTATTCAGATCCACAGTCATCGACTTAGTATGCAAAACACAGACCTCAGTTCTGAGTCTCCATACCTAACCATGATGCCATTTATATTTTATAGAACTTCTTTTGCACCTCAATTTCCTCTTCTAAACTAAGAGACATAAATATCTACCTTGAAATGCAACAATAGCAGAGAAGGGTCTAGCCCCAAAGCACTAAGAACAGATTCTAATTCTTGAGATTTTCTCTAGCCTGGTTCTTGTGAGTTTTACATTAATTTTACCTCCCTAACAATACTGTTAACAAGTTTAACTGGGTTCCCAAAACAAGGTTGGAGTCCTAACCCTCGGTCTCACAGACCATGTTTTTATTTGGAAATAGGAGCATTGCTGATGTAATCAGACAAGACGAGGCCCTACTAAAGGAGCCAGGCTCTTAATGAACCGTGTCCCTAGAGGAGAGACAGAGGAGATGCCAGGTGAAGACACTAAAAGACACATAGGGAGGAGAAAGGCAGAAATTAGAGTTGTGCTGCCACAAGCCAAGGAAGGCCTGGGGCCACCAGAAACTAACTGCAAGAGGCAAGAAAGGAGCCTCCCTAGGAGATTTGGGGGGGGAAACCCTGCAGGGGCTAAGAGCACCTAAGAGCAGGTTCCTAGTCTCCAGAACTAGAAGATAATATATTTCTCTCATTTTCTGTCCCTCCATGAGTGGTACTTAATTCCAGGAAACACACAGGCATTTGCATTTTTCCACGCTATGAATTTTTCTTTTGTGCTTCTGCAGAAAAGCAATCAGGACTCTGCTGACTTGCCTAGGATCAGAGAGTGAGTATGATGCTGGGAACGGGATGGGAGTCTGTCTGCTTTTCGAATCTCCCTACTGGACCATGAATCCTACAGCCTGCTCTAGAAGAGACTCAGCACACACTCACTCTGTGCTCCTCGCCTACCCCTTCCACTCACACTAAGTCTCCTGGCTTCATGGACCATCCAACTCCAACTTGCAACACCCATTTGCAAGCTTCCTCGTGGGCTCACCCTCACGACCTCTCATTCTCCTAGCTATCCCATGTCCATAGACAGCACAGCCACACTGCCCCCTTTCTTCATGGCTCCTCTTCCAGTCAGTGAGAACCCGGGCAGCAGGGTAGAGCTTCTACTGCTCTTGCCAGAGTTAAGGACTGGGAGTTGGGGCTCACCCAGGACTCACTTATCCACTCTCCTGCAGCTCCACTCATGTCAGCATGCAGATCTTAGGGCACAAAGGCACTTGGGATTATCTGCATGTCAAAACTCCACAGCTCATGGAGCGAGCAGGACATTTCCTAGATGCTTGCTACTAACAACCTTAGATTTGCTTTTTATTATTATTATTATTATTGTTGTTGTTGTTGTTGTTGTTTGTTTTTTTTTGGGTCACATCTGGCAATGCTCAGGAGTTACTCCTGGCTCTACTCCTGGCTCTGCACTCAGGAATCACTCCTGGCCGTGCTCAGGAGACCAAATGAGATGCCAGGGATTGAACCTAGGTCGGCTATGTGCAAGGCAAATGCCCTACCCGCTGTGCTATTGCTCTGGCTCCCCTGGGCTTCTTTAAATTCTCTCCTGCTGATCAGGGAAAATCTATGTTGATCCAGAGGATGTTATGAAAAACCAACTCGCCATGAGGGCAATATAAATGGATACAAGCTTCCTGGAAAGCAAGTCAGCCTACCACAAGTGGCTTTTTGTTTTGGGTAAGTTCATAGTTTTTATACACCTCTAGAAATCTTCCCTCAGGACATGATCAACAATTTCAAAGAAGATTTATGATCAAAAAATCCCATTAAAATACTGTTTATTATTTTGAAAATCCAAAAGAAAAAAAGCTAACATGTTTGACACTATGTGATGGATTGGTTACATTGGTATACTCATGAAATGTTATGCCTTATTGATTAGATAAATTGTGTTTTTTTAAAAACATTATTATACCTGGCACATTAATAATGTCAGTTATGAAGTAAATGTAGTGTCTGGGGAGAATGTGAATGCTGTCATGTTAAGAGAAAAATCACACTACTAAACTGCAGTATGGCTTCAATTTATATTATAGGAAGAAATATTGAAAATAAGGAGTAGAAGCTGAGAGGAAGAGAAGATAGGAATGAAGGGATGAAAAAAGAAAGGAAAGGCTGGAAGGAAGGGTTGGATTGAATCAGCAGATAGGAAGAAAATTTTTTGGACACAAAAAAATATTTTAGATAGCAAGACAAATAGTAAATTTACAATTCTTTTTAACTTTCTGAATTTTCTAAAACTCTCTGTAGTGAATAGCACTAACTCCTTTTTAAAACTGATTTTTATTAAAAACACCATGGCTTACAAAGTTGGTCATTATACAGTTGTCTCAAGCATGTAGTGTTCTAACACCAGTAGTATGACCTTCCCTCCTTTATAGCCAAAGAGCTGCAGGAAGTGGGGTCCCCTTTGCCTAGTCAATATCCCTAAGGACTCCCTTTCCCTCCAGGCTCCAACTGACACCCTCCACTGGGCTCCGCCCAGGCACATTCAAAGTTTCAGTGTGTGGCTCACTCCTTAGCCTCTTGGAGCTATAGAGTCCGCCAGCATCAGTGCATTCAGGAATCCAAAGTGGTCACAGTGAATGGACAATTTTCCGGTGCATCGCTTTGCACCACATGAGCTATTCATCCTATGGGACAACTTCCAAGAAAGGCTCATCTGCTGGGAGCGGCAGCTGGCTCCGGCACCTGCACACCTCTTACCTTGTTCCCAGCCTTTCAGAAACAGAAGCTGAGAGGGACTGTGGGCAAAGCCATTCACCCCTGAACTGGAGACTTTCCCTCCAGGCATGTCTCTGCCACCCATCAACTTGGGACAAGCATGATGGGGACATTTGGTGGAGGAAACAAGAGACTCTGGACAGGTGCAAATGGAATTTCCACAGTGAGGTCACAGGAGGAGAAATCCCAGCAATAGAGACAAAATGAAATGTCTAGTCTGTACTTTCACCACCCAGTGTAGTGACGAGGCTTCTATAAACGCTTCCCATCTGGTGCTTGTGTATAAAAATTTAAATGAAATACCAAACACACACACAGCAGCGATGTTATCATCATCACACTCTCATAGAAACAAGAAATCCGACTAAATGAACTCTCTCCTGTGAGCTGCATTTTAATGAAGCTCACATTCTAGTGTGTGTTTCTGGACCTCTGAGTTTCTCTCGAAAGCATTAGGCATTATAGGGCTGACCTGGTGCTCCTCCCATCTACAGTGTTAACTTTTAACTGTTTGATTTTCTTCTGATGAGGACTTCTAGGCTCATATCTTAGGACAAAGCCCGTTTTTAATCCTGAAGTGGTTGATTTGTTTGTTTTCCAGGCCACATCAGGCAGTGCTCAGGCTTATTTATGGCTCTGCTTTTAGAGATCACTCCTGCAGGGGCTTTAGGGGACCATATATGGTGCTGGAATTGAGTTGGGGCCAGCAACATGTAAGGTGAGTGCATTAGCACTGCACTATTTCTCTAGCCCCTAGAATTTTAAAGTCCTAAATGGAGTAAAACAATAGGATGAGTAATTGGGTTTGAATTGTGGCCCTTCAGCAATGACTTAACTTCCACTCCCCAACTGTCAAGCACCTACATCCATAACTGGTTTTGAAAATCAAATGCATTGCTAAAAAGAAACTGTGATGACCCACGTTGGTCCCACAAACAAACATGTTTTATGCAGTATCCATTCTTAGGGTTCAATTATAGACTTGATTTAGATTCTTTCTCGAAAGTTCTAATCAGAGGTTTTTCTCTCAAATTCCCCTTCCTCCAACTTTCTCAACAGACCAAAAACTCTAGGTCTTTCTTATTATTTCACTATAAATCTGAAATTATAGAAGCTTTAGTTTTTGATTTGGTTAATTAAAGTGGTTAATAAATGTCCTTCGAATTGCTGTCTTTACTTTTTTTATTACAAGAAAAATGGCCAGCTTCCTAAGCCATGCCTCCGGATTCTTGCCTAGGCCTTGGTAACTTGCTAATTAACTCTTTGGGTCCCAGTGCTCCATGGACATTGCTGAGTTTAATATTCACAAAGGGAAAAAAAACTAAATTCTTGGTCAAATTAGTAGGTAAAAAGATAAAAGTCAGACCCGAACACCTGAAGAATCTGCCTTTGGTACTCATCAATACACTAGCTCGGCTCTTCACACGCTACCTGTCCGAATGCAAGGTGCCCTCCCAATGGAAAACCAGCAGGACAGTTCTACTGTTCAAGAAGGGAGACATTCACGACATCGGGCAACTATCGCCCCATCTGCCTGTTGTCTGTCATCTACAAGCTGTTTACACGAGTCATCCTGAACAGGATTAGCAGACTACTAGATGAAGGACAACCATGCGAGCAAGCAGGTTTCCAAAAAGGATTCAGCACAATCGACCATATCCACACAGTAACCAAGCTCATTGAGGTTTGTAGGGAGTACAAGATGCCACTCTGTCTCACGTTCATTGATTTACAGAAAGCCTTTGATTCTGTGGAGACTGAAGCAGTCATCGAAGCCCTAGTCAAACAGGGTGTTCAAACCCAATACATCAAGATCCTTCGTGAGCTGTATTACGGATTCACCACCAGGATCTCACCATTCTACAAAGAAGTGATCATTGATGTCAAAAGAGGGGTTCGACAGGGTGATACCATCTCACCAAAACTCTTCAGTGCCACCCTCGAGAACATCATGCGACAATTAGAATGGGAAGGAATGGGAGTGAAGATAGATGGTCGGCAACTACACCACCTCCGCTTCGCTGATGACATTGTTCTAATAACACCAAACATTAGCCAAGCGGCACAAATGCTGGCTGACTTTGACCAAGAATGTGGAAAGGTAGGTCTACAGCTGAATCTGAAGAAAACTATGTTCATGAGAAATGAACTAGTTCCAGAGGCCCCATTCACTCTCAATGGAACAAACATCTCTGAATGCAGCAGTTATGTGTACCTAGGTCGAGAAGTCAACATGATGAACGACCTAAAACCTGAGCTGCGCAGGAGGAAGAGAGCAGCATGGAATGCCTTCAAAGGCATCGAAGAAATAGCTAAAAGGACAAAGAACCTCCGGCTCCGGGCACATCTCTTTGACTCCACCGTTCTCCCTGCATTAACATACGCCTCAGAGACCTGGGCCCTACGAAAGCAGGATGAGAATGCTATTCGGGTCTCCCAGAGAGGCATCGAAAGAGCTATGCTTGGAATATCACGTCTCTCTCAAGTGAGAGAAGGAATCCGGAGTTCTGACCTCCGTCGCTGTTCCAGAATCCGGGACGCTGTCTCGTTTGCCAAGGCATCGAAAATCAGATGGGCTGGACATGTAATGCGATTTGGAGACAACCGCTGGACTAGAGCCGTTACCGACTGGATCCCACGGGATGTCAAAAGATCACGTGGCCGCCCACCTACAAGATGGTCAGACTTCCTTGTTAAGACCCTGAAGGAACGGTTTGAGGCTCTTCATATTCCTGAATCAACCAGATGCCATTGGGCTACATTGGCACGTGATAGGGTCCAATGGAAATGTTACTGGCGCCCGCTCGAGCAAATCGATGAATAACGGGATTCAAGTGATCAAGTGATAATTAAATTTTACTTCCAATTCAACTAAAATAAAGTTCTTTGGAGAGATGTTATTTTATATAAAAGCTTTTTTTTAATTTAAAGGAAAACTCTGATTCTGCTCTGTTTAGAAACAAATAGTTAAATAGAAATGTTGATTTGCTTGTGGCTACCTTGCAGGACAGGCCTCCCTCTAGCTGGGGCTCCCTTTGGGAAACCATCAGCATTCTTTTTCTCTTTTTTGGGTCACATTCAGTGATTCTCAGATGTTATTCCTGGCTCTTCACTTAGGAATTACTCCTGGTGGTGGCTGGGGGACCATATGGCGATGCTGGGGTCGAACCCAGGTTGGCCACATGCAAGGCAAACGCCCTACCCGCTGTGCTCACTCCGGCCCCACCATCAGCATTCTTAAAACTTCCCACCCATGTCTCACATAACTGCAAGAGAAAATTCATTTTGACTGCCCTCTTACCCCAAGGAAAGTGAAAAATGCCTTTGCAGAAATGGTTTCCCAGACTCACCTATAAAACACTTTCATTCCTAGTCAGACTGCCAAAACCAACACTATTCCAAACCAATACAATAAAATAGGACAATGCCATAGGAGCCCCATTAAAACCATAATATTCCAAGTTAGTCCATGAAAGAGTCCAGCTCTAGGTTATTCCCATATAAATAGTGCCATTATTAGCTTAGTTCCATCAAACTAATATTATTTTAGCTCCATTAAGAACTAAACAGGGTTTCTGTGCATTGGCTAGGAGAGACACCTCCAGACTAAAATATTCATATGCAGGTACATCATGATTTTGACATCTGGAAGGTTAACTACAGGAACTCAGTATATTTCTAGGTAAGGGGACATCACAACGTCTAACTTCCCTGCACCCAACAGTTTGCTTCTGATCGCAGCAACAAAATCTAGCTGAGGCACTTTAGCAACGTGAATCCCTCTGAGGGATGGGAGCAGCAGGGTCAGGCAGCTTTGGCCCGTCAAACCACCCTGCACCCAATCTCCCAGGTGGTTGCTGAATAAACAAGAAATTCCACAGAAGGAAGCGAAGGTAGATCACCTGAAGCATGGGGCCAACACCTCCATTCTACTGATGGGAAAATTGAGGCCCCAAAAGAGTCTTGCTAAGGTTGCAGGACTGTGAGCTGAGTTGCTGCCTCTGCACCATTCACAGAATGTTGCCTTGGATCCACGTCTACCCCCAACTCCTTTAATTCTAGAGAAGGCAAACCAGAAAGTTGTGTAGCCAAGATACAAAGTCAGCTGCACTCGGGAGAAGGAGGAGGAGGAGAAAGAGGAGGAGGAGGAGGAGGAGGAGTGTGTGTGTGTCTGTGTGTCTGTGTCTGTGTGTGTGTCAGTGTTTATGTGTGTGTGTGTGTGTGTGTGTGTGTGTGTTTCTCTCCACATCCCCATCTCCTCCTAACAGAGCTTAGGCTTACGGAGGATGTTCTTTTTAAAGCAGGGATAGCGGTTTGGTTTTGTTTTTTAACAAACAATCCTATTAGAGTGTCGCCTGCAGTCAGCTCATGATGGAAACGGGTGCTCTGGGCTGCTTTGGCCCAGCACTAATCAGGCTCTGTGCTTGATCCTGAGGGACCTGTATTACAGCAGTCTGAAATAGAGAAATGCCTCCATTTAGCCCTTAAATCTTCCCGCCGGATGCAGGAGTTTTCACATAGAAGAGGGACATGTTGTGCCTGTTGGCAACTTTTCTCCAGGTTAATCTGCATCGCTTCACTTTCTCATTTTCTCCCTGGGTACATCATCACAGGGGGCCACGTGGCTCCATTACAGGCAGTTGGGGCCAGTCAACTGTCTGCTCCCAAGGGTACAGTGATGGTCTCCAGACTGCCCTGACCTGCACAGTGCCTCCTCCTTGCTGCAGCCTCGCTCTCAGCAGCGTGCCTGCCCCACATGCTGCTCTCCTCACAGCCTGCAAATACTCCTTGCTCTTTCTGCTTTCGGGATGAGAGATAGACAGAGGCAGGAAGCCCTGTATGATGCCTGCATGATGGTTCTGCTGCCTGACTGCCAGCGCCCCCACCCACCACCACCGCTCTCTAAATTGAATTTACCCCATTGTCCTTCCAGACCAGAGTGTCTTATTTGACCTATATTTCCATTTACAGAAAACAAATCACCTCTAAACCCTGGAAATTCATCTTGTTGGGTGATCAAACAGAAAGCATTCCCCAATTGTACCAGAGGTTCCTACTGACCCTGGATCAACCCAGTGCCCCATAGGGGTGGCACTGCCCACTCTGGGAAACACTGACTCTCTGGACATGGACCATACACACCAGGAATCAGCTACTCCAAAGTCGCATCTACTAGACTGGGGAAAGCACAGAAGCAGTGACTCGTGCCTGATCCATCTGTGGGTAGTGCTGCCTCAAGGCACATGGAGAGGTCACTAGGGTGCGTATTGAGTTCCGTGTGAAGTGATAGCAATGATCCATGTTTGCCATGGGATTAGCATGGAGGAAGGGTTGGAAGCTGCCTAAAGCAGAGGCAGGGCTATTGTTCATTTTCCTGGCTTTGGTAGACATAGCACAATGCCAGAGACAAAGTAGGTGCTCAGTATGTATTTGGGAGTGAGTGAATAGATGAAAGCTATCCACCACTCACTGAGGTCTCCTTAAGCACCAAGTGTTTTATATGTGTTATTTAATCTTCAAAAAGTTCCTATGAGGATTTTGGTATTTTTATTCTTAATTAAAATATGACACCTAAAGGCCTTGAAAGGTGCACATAGTGATGGATTTGACTCAGTTCCAATTCCATAGCTATTGCTCTTTCAATATTTCAATATTTTACAACATGTGTAAAATAAAAACAAAAAAGGAAACACCTTATAAAGACTATCTTCAAGTCCCAATCTAAGAAGCACCAAAGTTTGGCTTCTACCAAAACTCTTCTGGAAACATTTAGTAGAGGGAAATATTTTTTTGGATAGTGGGGCTTTATTCTGGATTTGGTATTTTCATGGGACCAAGACATAACTGTGTCAAAACTCCAGCTAAGGGGTCAGAAAAATAGAACAGTGGGTAGAATGCTTGCCTTGCATACAGTCAACCCAGGCTCAATCCCCAGCATCACATATAGTCCCCTGAGAACTGCCAGGAATTATCCCTAAGAGCCAAGCCAGGAGTAACGCTTTACCATTGCCAAGTGTAACCCTCAAACAAAACAAAACTCAGGCTAAGACCCAGGTCTGGAAGATTTAACCCCCAAAGGGTCATGGCAGGGTCCCAAAGACTGATGAAGCTTGTTGGGGGTGTCACCCTCTCAGTGCTACAGTGATCTTCAAATTCCCACCCCTTCGGAGCATCAGATTTTCATCCAAGTCATAAGGGGGTGAGGGAGTGAGCTTGCAATTAATCCATTTCTTCTCCCTTAGGCAAATAGAAACACACATAAGAAAGGAATTTTTTGCCAGATATGCTCAATAGACAGCCTGGCTCGCTGGCCCTACACGGCCGTGCAGTTCATCAATAAATGCTGAATTTTGAGATTACTACAAGAGTATGCTACCCACACGGCAGAGCCTGACAAGCTACCCGTGTCGTATTTGATATGCCAGATACCAGTAACAATTATAGACCTCATTCCCACGACCTGATGGAATGGTTTGAGGCTCTTTATGTTCCTGGAGCAAGCAGGTGCCCTTGGACTCTACTTGCATGAGACAGGTCATATCGAGATGTTACTGGTGCCCACTCGAGCAAATCGATGATGAATGGGAAGACAGTGACAGTGACAGTGATGCTCAATAGAGGAATTCTTTCCAAATATGCTCAGATCATTTTCAAATTCAAAGAGCTTACAGTTTTAGAGTAGATTACAGCTTGGAGTCCAGAAAGATTCTGGGTCTGAATTTAGATTTTAATGATATCATCTTTTAGACTATGGGTACAGTATTTTAGTCTTCTGAATTTCAGCTTTCCAACCTAGGAAAATGAGGAATAATGAAGGCCCTGGTTTTCAAATGTTTTGGCACCTGGATATTAGTTAAAAAGTGTCAGTTCCTGCTCAGGCCTCCTGGAGGCTCTAATGCCTGCTAATGCTGAGAAACTCTGAATTTGACCAATTACCTCAACCAATGATAATGTCACTATAATACAGTGAAAGAAATAACCTTCTTCCATAATAACCTAATCCTCAAACATGATGGACATTTTCATGGAACACTTCCCCTTGGTGTTTACAATGCTCTGATGTCCGTTATCCTATTTTATTTTATACCTGTTTCAGTTTTGAGGGGCCAGAGCGATAGTCCGGTGGGTAGGGCATTTGTCTTGCACACAGCTGACCCGGATTTGATTCCCTGGCATCCCATATAGTCTCCCAAGCACCGCCAGGAGTAATTCCTGAGTGCAAAGCAAGGAATAACTCCTGAGCATTGCTGGGTGTGACCCAAAAAAGTAAAAACAAAATAAATGAAACCTATTTCAGTTTTGAACTGCTAGTTTCTCTCACTTGGATAGATTTCAAGAGGTTGTGAAAAATAAAAGAAAAAAAAGAGTGACTTTACCAGTCCTATCTAGGTTGGGTTAACAGGAGCAGTTATATGTAAAATAGTTCACTGCAGACTGTAGTAGCTTCTCTTTAAGGCAACTTTCATCAACATCATAATTATTATTCTAATAAATGGTGCATTATATAGAAAAGTACTAAGTATTTTAAGTAAAGTGAAACTCAGGTTAACAGTCTAAAATCACAGAAGATGCCCCATTTCCAAATGCCTTCTTTGTTCAGTGTTTATGCATGTATCACTAACTGGACTTATTTTAGACAATAAAGTAGTTGAAATCTTGTAAATAATACAATCAGGAAAATCCCCAGGGAGGGGTGTTGGCAATGGACCAGGCAGAGGTACAGAGATCAGAGTTACTCCAAGATAGAATCTCCAAGGAGCGCTATGATGTGCAGACTTTGACTTTCCTGAGACATTTACTCAGTGTAGTAGGTGCCACCAAAACAGACCTCTGCTAAGGGAACAAGATGACTGCCACGTGGCTAACGTGGAAGAAGCTGGTTCCAAATGCCAATCACAGCACTTGAATTCCACAGAGAGAAGTTTGGCTATGTGCATCCTGTCTGGAAAATCCCACACTGAATTCTAGAACATGCTGGAAATTTTAACCTCCTCTATGGCACATGAAAGGAAATGAGGGGTGTCAAGGATCTTGTCCAATGTGTGTGTCGTGTGTGTGTGTGTACGTGGGGAAGCACTCTTATCCCAAGTTGCCAATGAGAGTCACTTAAGTCTTTGTCTTTTGCGTGTTTTGTTTTTTATTGCTTTAAAATTTTGCTTTGAACTTTTTTTGGTTTGTGGGCTAAACCCACAAAGCTCAAGATCCTTCGTGAGCTGTATTATGAATTCACCAGTAGGATCTCACAATTCTACAAAGAAGTGATCATTAATATCAAAAGAGGGGTTCGACAGGGTAATACCATTTCACCAAAACTCTTCAGCGCCACCCTCGAGAACATCATGCGACAATTAGAATGGGAAGGAATGGGAGTGAAGATAGATGGTCGGCAACTACACCACCTCCGCTTCGCTGATGACATTGTTCTAATAACACCAAACATTAGCCAAGCGGCACAAACGCTGGCTGACTTTGACCGAGAATGTGGAAAGGTAGGTCTACAGCTGAATCTGAAGAAAACAATGTTCATGAGAGAATAAACTAGTTCCAGAGGCCCCATTCACTCTCAATGGAACAAACATCTCTGAATGCAGCAGTAATGTGTACCTAGGTCGAGAAATCAACATGATGAACGACCTAAAGCCTGAGCTGCACAGGAGGAAGAGAGCGGCATGGAATGCCTTCAAAAGCATCGAAGAAATAGCTAAAAGGACAAAGAACCTCCGGCTCCGGGCACATCTTTGACTCCACCATTCTCCATGCATTAACATACGCCTCAGAGACCTGGGCCCTACGAAAGCAGGATGAGAATGCTATTCGGGTCTCCCAGAGAGGGAGTCGAAAGAGCTATGCTTGGAATATCACGCCTCACTCAAGTGAGAGAAGGGAATCCGGAGTTCTGACCTCCGTCGCTATTCCAGAATCAGGGATGCTGTCTCGTTTGCCAAGGCATCAAAAATCAGATGGGCTGGACATGTAATGCGATTTGGAGACAACCGCTGGACTAGAGCCATTACCGACTGGATCCCAGGGGATGTCAAAAGATCACGTGGCCGCCCACCTACAAGATGGTCAGACTTCCTTGTCAAGACCCTGAAGGAATGGTTTGAGGCTCTTCATATTCCTGAATCAACCAGATGCCATTGGGCTACATTGGCACATGATAGGGTCCAATGGAAATGTTACTGGCGCCCGCTCGAGCAAATAGATGAATAACGGGATTCAAGTAATCAAGTGATCAAGGGCTAAACCAGGTGGTGCTCAGAATTTTTTTTTAAATGATTATTTCTAAAAACAGGAGAGAAGCACCCACCCCATTGCAGGCAGGCAACCTTCCCAGCGTTGGTTCAGGTATGGCATGTTGTAAGCGATGTAAACTCTCAGATGAGCAACGAGAGTTGGAGAGGTTTTGCAAGGTCACCGAGCTGCTAAGTAATGAAGTTACATGTGATCCAAGTCTCTGATCTTGTAGTCCAACCCCAAGTACTTCCAAAGTCACCACCTCCTTTCTCAAAGGCATCAGGTGAATTGGGTTCTTGATTCCAGAAAGAGAAAGAGAAAAGAGAAGAAAAGTTTGTTGGGCATTAACAGTGTGAAATACAGCATGCTGGGGAAGTTACACCCATTGCCCAAGTCACGATATTCCTCTGAAATCCCAATTATGATCCCATTTTCAAGATCAAGAAAAACAAATCAAGGTAGGAAAAGATGAAGCATCTTACCCAGGGGCACATAACCTAAAAGTGGCAGAGTCAGGCTTGAGGTCATCTCCCTCTCACTGGACAGTCCCGGCTTTTCTACTGTACCAGATAATTTAAATTCTTGAAGGGCTTTTTATAATCAATCTGTTCTCTCTAGTTTGCTGTGGCATTCATCACCTCCAAACACAACTCAGGCTAGAGTGCTCCCTTGTTCAGAAACATTCTCTGGCCCCTCAAGCACCTGGGAAATGAATCCCAAAACTCCCTATTCTGGCTCCAGTCTTCCCAGCGTGAATCTGGTCTTAACAGAGCCAAATCCTGTCTGGTTTCTCAAGCATAAGTGAACTCCCTCTGCCTCCCCAGTCCAGTCCACCCTCCATTCCAGAATATTCTTTCTAAATTTGTTTGATGATACCACTCCTCGGACCGGACGGGCTCTGTGGAGAATTTGCTGTTTGCTGCCATCAGACCTTTCCCCTGGCTCAGAGATACTGTTCCTGACTCAGCTTCCAGAGGCTGTGTCACCTGCAGGGCCATCAGAGCATCACCCCCAGTACGTTGGCTCAGGAAGGAACCCAGGTCACTCCAGCCCCAGACCCAGAACTACCCCAGGATTGAACTCAGGCAACTGCACTCTCTGTTCTCAGTAATTGTTTCCAAGGGGAAAGGGGGCATACCCAATAGTGCTCGGGGCTACTCCCAGCTGTGTGCTGGCAGGGCTGGGGTTCCATGTAGTGCTAAGGCTAGAACTGGGGCCTTCTGCATGCAAAACTTGTCTTCAATCCACTGAGCTCTATTCAACCTGGCCTTAAGGATTTAAAATTTTGAGTCAAACTCTGAGGGCAGGGCATGAAACGCTCCTAGGATGGTGGTTCTGGGTGCCAGGCATCCTTTTCCCATGAGGTTCTCATGTGGCTGAACTTGCAGGCTGGGTGAGAGTCAGGGGCAAGCGTGCCATCAATCCATCAGCCGGGTGAGGGACCAGACTGAGGCTGGACCAGAAAACAGGCAGTGGATGAGCAGGATGGCCTACAGGAAGCACCCAGCTTCCTTCCTTCTCCAGCTCTGTGCCCTGAACCTGCCCACTCCTCGCTTTTAGTCTCTTGGGTTCTCTATCACTTGCGCTGGTAGTAAAACCCACACATGTGACTCTGGGTTCTTTCAAAGCAAAGCTTCATCTCACACATCTCTGGGTTTCCTTTGCCCACTGAGGTCCTGCCCTAGTGAAAACTTGTAAAATGTGTCTGTTTTCATCCACACCTAGCCGGTCATACCCCAGGGTGGCGTCTCTGGTAGGGGGACTTCCCCCACTCCTGCAGTGCTCACTCACCCTGCTATTCATCCTTCATGTGACAGCCTAAGTGACCTTTTAAAAATGCAAATGGGGGGGGGTGTCAGTCCCTGCTCACATCTCTCTGAAGGTCTACTCCTGTAATGAAATTGACATCCCTACCACAGTTCTGCCTCCTGGAAGGACCGACTCCAGCTTTTCACACTGCTTGCCTCCTGCCTGCAAGTCACTTTCCAAGAGATTTTCTAGGCTCCTCCTGCCCACCCAGTCTGTTTGCCAGCCACTCCCACCCTCCTTTTAAGACCACATCATTTCCTGTTGGTCTTTTTTCACAGCCTGCCCCACCTCTCTAAATGACACTGAGGGTGGGGGTATTTTATTTCCTTCTCACTGATTGTTTCGCTTTCCCCATTGGAAAGTGAGCTCTGTGTGGAGTTCCCACCTGTTTCATGCATCTCTTCATTCCCAGAGCCACAAATAGGGTTTTATATTGCATAGAAGCTCCCTAGAAATTCTCAACTAAATCAACAGCCTTCACTTGTGGCCCCAGCTCTCCCCAGCTCTGGCCACCTTTCCTGGAAGAGCCAAGTTCTGGAGAGGGGACAGTAGAAATGGCGGGCTCAGAGGATTAAGACCACAGGGATCTCCAGCCTGAAGGAGGTGGACTCGACTCGGTTCTGACTCACTTCCTGCACATCAGCCTAATCCACAGGAGAGGCTCCCAGTAGGCCGGGCAAGAAGGGCTCTGGGAAGGCGAGGTAGCCCATCCTCAGCAGACTTGCTGCAAGTGCGAGTGTGGGACAGACAAGGGCATGAGCTCTGCCATCGAGACAGTTGGCCTAAGTCCCTTCTCTGACCCTTGTTCTTGGGTACTCAGGTGGGTAAGGTGCAATATGTTTGCTTTCCTCACCTCTGTCAGTCCATCTGAGCTTCACACACTCATTCCCCACACTAGATACTACAGCAAAAGTCTCACTGACCATTCTCTTGCACATGACTGAGGAATCCACGGGGAGTGGCTGTATACAGGCACCTGGTGCAGAGCGGGAGCTGGGAGGTGGTTGGGGTATGACTTGTAGGGCACAGCTGAAAGATCCTAGGAGCATGTGGGATATCCCAGGTAGCCTCAATATGTGTGTGTTCCTAGCCATAAACCCAGAGGATATAGTATTGTGAGCTGGGTGAACTAGAGGGAGCAATCTGACTGCTTGGAGGACACCAGGCTCCTCCAAGGTGCTCAGGCCCTGGACAGCAGCAGCAGCTGGTGCTGCCTGGGCCCACTGCCTTCCATCCCCTGGGGTGGGGTGGGGTGGGGGTGGACCGCCATGAATATGCACGGGCAGGCCCCAGTCACAGCTGGCGGGGCGCCTCTGTCTTCTATAGGTTCAACACCATGGCAACCCTCCAGGCCCCCAACTATTCCCACTCTTTTGATGTCATTGGATGCTGGTGCATTTCTCAAGGCTGGGAACCATTCTCACAAGACTGTTTCACCAGCGCAGACATTGTCCTGAAAGGCCACTGGTGCTTGTGTTTTCAAACAACACAAAGGCAAAAGGACAAAGGAGGGCGGCGCTAACATAGTCCTTAAAAACAAGGCTCTCACTCCAGCAGCTTTGCCTTCAAGCTCTGGGCTCCTAAGACAACTTACTTACCTCTTGTCATGTTTCCTCTGCTATGAAATAGGAATGGTTAGCAGTGCCCCTTCAGAGAGAGTTTCATGATCACATCCAGGGATTCGTAACAAACATCCCCAGAAGCCTCAGCAACAAGCTTTGTTCCTGGCACCAGGTATGCAGAGATCACAGCAGAGAGGGAGAGAATGAAGAGGAGCAGAATCCCTGCCCCCAGGGGGCTTCCATTCCAGGACTTCCCAGCACATAGGGCCTAGCACACAGTAAATGACCTTAACCATTCACAAGCCCCAGTGCTCAGGAGCTGGGCCTGAAGGAGACAGCTGTCCTCTTTAAGTAGGATTTGTACAATAGCTGTGTTTGCAAAGCTCTGGCAAGACCAACCTCTATGGCCAACCCTGGAACCACTGTTTCAAGCCTGCCACTGTGAGGCCAGGTGAGCTGCGCTTCCTCCTCAGACACCCACTAGTTCCATGTAACCACGTCAACTCAGGGAGTGGCCAAGGTCTCACCATCTTCCTCCTTCCATCCCCGTCTTCATGGGCTGCCATTTGACCCTGACCCCTCAGCCCACTCAGTGCTCTGAGACACTCTTTGGGGTCTGGGCATGGTGGCTTGAAGCAGAGCACTGCAGCAGTGTTGTTGGAGTCAGCAATTTTTCATGAGAAGGATCTGTGTCCAGGCAGGAGCAGAGAACGATCCCCAATTGCCTATGAGGGGCTATTCAGAGGCATAATGGGGTAGGCAATTAATAATAAAAAAATTAATCTTAAATGCCTCTCCTCACATCAAGGGACTCGATTAAGGCACAATTCATCAGGAAGGCCTTGGATGGCTCTGGAAGGGCCCCTCTCCTTCCTTTTCTAAATGGCTGACTCTGTCCTTGAGCAGGAGACAAAACTGAAAAGGAGCCACTTAAAAGGATAAAGGATTTATCAGTGAAGGGTTTAGATTCATGCTGAAGGATTTCAGGAGGAAAGAGCTGAGGTGAGCCTTGAGGATTGGACAGAGTCCCTGTCTCCCCTCAGAGGTTAGAGGTCATTTAGGCCCTAAGAGGGAGTAGTGGTCTAGTGAGGTCTCAGCCCCTCCAATCAATCTCAGGGGAGCTAACAGGGCTCTCAAATGGCTGTGGGAGTATTTTCAAAACCAGTCAGTGTGTGGGGGTGAAGAAGGGGAGGAGCTATCTCAGAGTTCTTCCAAGTTCTCTCAAGGGAACTTGCACCAAGCAGAGTGCAGTAGAGGGCACTCTGTCCCTAGTCCCTGTCCCTAGGGTCAGGCTGAAGGGCAGAGCCCATCCACACCTAGCCAGGGGCTGGCCACGAAGAGGGCTCTGAATGTGAGGTCAGCCTAAGTTCCAAGCTTTCTCTGAGAGGATGGCATTATTTTGGAAGCCTGCAGAGCTTCCAAAGTGTGCCCAACAGGACAATGACATACAAAAAGGTGAGTATGGATGGGGATCCCCTCCAAACCCCCACCCATTTCTAATGCCTAATTTCAGACTGGATATTAGTTTCCTTAATATGAAAATGACAATGAGATGTCATCCCATGCCAGTGACAATGGCATATATCAAAAAAAAGTCACAATCGGTGCTGATGGGGATGTGGTTAAAAAAAAATGAACCTGTGTACACTGGCAGGTGAACGTTGTGGGAGTGCGTCTGGGTCAACCTCTGTGGAGAACGTTGTGTAGGCTTCTCAACAATGAAGAACAGAGCTTCCACAAGACCCAGCAATAATTCTTAGCTTCTACCCCAAGAACACAAAAACACTGATTTGAAAAGATATATGTGCACCTATGTTCATTGCAGTGCTTAGTGTAATATCCAGAATATGGAAGCAACCCAAAACGTGAAATGACAGAAAAATGATCAATGACGTTGTGGCGTATTTATCCCATAGGATACTAGGCAGTTGTTAGAAGAAGGAATCTTACAGCTCCTGTAACTTGGATGGAATTGGAAGGTATCATGTTAGAGGGGAAAGGACAGATACCCAATGACGCTACTCATTTGTGTTATGTAAAGAAATAAAGCGGGAATAGATAATATCAAATGAGGTCAAACTGTTGGCGCTGAACCGTAAAACTAAGGTGATCACACTGCAGCAATGAATGGTGGGAATGAAGAGGTGGGCATGAGGTGACCAGAGACAGTGGTAGAAGGTCTTGGGTGCTTTAAAGGGGTGACAGTGAAATACCTGTAAAACCATAAACATTCACATTATTATAGTCATGTTACCCAAACTACTATTCACAAACGAAAAGAACGGTTTCCTTCAATTGACCTAAATCTCTCTGGCAAACACCAGATCCAGGATCGGAAGAGAGGGTTCCATAAGCAGCTGCTGCTTCTCCTCTCTCCCTTTCCCTTCTTTGGGATTAAGCCCAGGGCTTCACACTCACAGGGCTGATCCACACTCTCAGTATTACCTGATCACGGCTTAACATCGAGGATTTATGGACTGCTCCTGCCTTTCTCCACATAGATTGAATCAGACTACAGAGATAACAGCTCCACTCCTTTAATGTATAAAATACACTCTGACCACCTCTTGTCTTTACCTTAGGCTGTTAAAAAAAACTACCAGATACCCATTGCACTTTTCACAATAGTACCTAAGCATAAAACCCTCAGGAGAGCAGACCCCACTCACCAACAAAACCTTTCTGGCCTTGCACTCTGGGCTACTCCACACTTCTCATAGCTTTTTTTTTGGGGGGTGGGGGGGGTTACACCAAAGTAACTGTTCAGGCCTTACTCCTGGCTCTGCATTTAGGAATCACTTCTGATGGTGCTCAGGAGATCATATGGAATGCTGGGGATAGAACCTGGGTAGTTCTTACTTTCTGTCACTGTAACACTGTCTTCCCGTTCATCATCGATTGGCTTGAGCCGGCACCAGTAACATCTCCATATGTTCCGTCTCATGCTAGTAGAGCCCAAGGGCACCTGCTTGCTCCAGGAACATAAAGGGCCTCAAACCATTCCATCAGGTCATGGGAATGAGGTCTATAATTGTTACTGGTATCTGGCATATCAAATACGACACGGGTAGCTTGCCAGGCTCTGCCGTGCGGGTAGCATACTCTTGTAGTCATCTCAAAATCCAGCATTTATTGATGAACTGTGCGGTCGCCGGGTTGTGATAGACTGGTCTGCTGGGTGGAGTTCTGACGAGGGAAGTCCGGATGTGGAAAATGGAGGTCCTCATGGAGTGGAGGGTCATCTGGCTTGTTGTGAGGCTCTGCTGGGGTGGCGGGCCAGGGCTAGAACCTGCCACCCCTCCCGGGCACCCTCATGAGTGGCTGGGCACAGTGAGAGCCAGTAGCAGCTCTGCCCCATGTCTGTCTCTGGATCAGCATACCTGGGCCGGATTAAAAAAGACTGCAGCAGGGTGGATCTCGATGAGCCAGGCTATGATAGGCTGGTCTGCTGGGTGGAGTTCTGGCGAGGGGAAGTCCGGATGTGTGCAGAGCCTCACAACAAGCCAAACAACCCTCCACTCCATGAGGACCTCCATTTTCCACATCCGGACTTCCCCCTCATCAGTTCTTACTTTAAAAACCAAAAACAAAACTTCTTTTTAAAGCTTTGGAATGAAAATTTTAAATCTATTCACAGTGGTTATTATTTTTCAGACCTCAGTTTTAATGTATGTAGAGCAGGGATAATAAGTGTGTTCCTCACAAGAACTACACTGACAGATTATACTTGGTGACCAGGAGTTTGTTTTTGCTGATTGTAGAAATGCATATCGGGACCTCTTCTCTGGACAGTGCATGCAGTGGGGATGGTACTGAGGAAGCAAATGGACCCAGAGTCACTGGAGAACATTTTGGGAGACAGCAGAGCACAGTGACTTTTACTATGAACGTTTATCTCTTTCCTCAGCCTGAGAGCTGGTCTGCTAGTTCTCGCCGTATATTAGGGTCCCACATACAACAGGGGCACAGATGTACCCCCATAACTATTTAGAGTGGGATTAGGGAAACATTTTTTCTGACAAAGGCCATTTGGGTATGTATAACATCACTCGCAGACCAAACAATACAGGCAGATGGGCCACGAACAGCCAATGAGAAGCACATGTGTCTTGTCACGCACGGGGCCAGACCACATGCCTTCATGGGCCTTCCAAGCTTTCAAGCCAGACTTTCCCCACCCCTGGTTTGGGGTCTAAAGTGAGTTTCTACAAGGGATTTACTTACATGTGCCTTTACTTGTACTGAGGTTTTGAGTACTATCCACTCTAATGCAAATAGAAAAGAAAGGAGAAAATATCCCCCCCACACACACACACACACTTTCAACCTAAAAGAACCCATCACAGTAATATTTCGCATCATGGAATGTGAAGAATTCTGTTGTAAGCAGGGCTCAACTGAGAGACCATGCTATGGAATCCCTGCAGTGTCAACCCCCATCTTCTAGGATAGAGATCCCGCCCTGGGCCTGACCTGCAGGTCTGCCTGCTCCCTGGATGCTGACCTGCTTCTCAGCCTCGGGCACCAACACCTCTTCACCTCCAGGTGCCCCACTTGACTGGATTTCCCACCTCATGGACTGAACAATAGAGGAGGTTGCTTCCTCCCCTCCCCCTCCCTCCCCCCTTCCTTCCTTCCCTTCCCTTCCTTCCAGTTAGTGCCAGCTTCTTCATTTGGGCTGAACCCCCTCCGCCCCCCCACAACCTGTCCAGTCTCCCAGACGTGATCCTCCAGCATTCAGTGCTCCTCCAGTATTCAAGCCCTGAAAAGGGTTTAGCTTTTCACAATTGGTTTCCTAGCTCCAGCTCCAGACTTGAGCTGTGCTGCTGTAAGCTCAGAGCTGACTCGGGCAGGTGTTAAACACACAACTCTTGGAGGGAACACACGGAAGGAGAAAGGAGAGAAGGCGAAGGATGGAAAAAGAGAGGACAGGTGCTCTCTGAGGAGGTACAGATGGACAGCGAGTCCATCTTGTCTGTGGTGCCATGAGTTCTATGCTGATGGGTGGATAGAAGTAAATCCCAGGAATTCAAGAAGAGAATGAAGAAGCAGAGAGTGTGTAGGGGTTAAGGCATATGTCCTGTATGTGGCCAAGCCCAGTTTGCTATCTGGCACTACAAACATCACCAGGTGTGGCCGTTAGCACAGAAAGGTGTCCCCCCACCCCCAACCTTACTTCAATGCAATGTGTGGTATCCACAGGCCCCACTGACCAAGAATCACTGGGAGGGGCACTCAGGCTTCCAGAGCACCTTTTGGGAGCCCCCACTGCCACTTTGGCCTGAAATTGTAAAGAATGATAGAGTCAGGGTATGAGAAGAGTGGGGAAACAATCTCAGTAGCCTCTGGACTCTGAGAGGCAGGCGGGGAGGTATGCAGATGCCAAGAGGGACGGTGCCACGCTGTCCTCTGTCACTCAGCCTCCCTCCCCCATGCTCTAGACCAGAGCTCATGTGGGTATGAGCTAACATTCCTTACAGGATTCACCTCATTATATGAAAATAGAAACATCCAATTGGGTAAGACTCAGTAGGTTCCTTTTGGATCTGGGAGAGGCTCAACTATTTGTCCATATACATGAGTGGTAATAGCCAGACTCAAAAGAAAAATAATCACCTACCACATCTCAGCAAGTAGAAACATCCTGTTTTCATACTGCAAGAGAATTTTGTGCCTGTGTATGTTAGAGAGAGGCTTGGAGAAGCCCCTGCAATGTGACTGTTTACTGAGTGGTCTTTCCTTTAGGAGCCTTCAAATGTGCTTCTCTCTTCACCGTATCTCCATGCCTTATTCAGAAGCCACCACTGGTCTCTCTAACCCACAGGCCACCCACAGTGCTCTAGTAGTTTAAGAGGCATCAACCCATGAGCCTGGGCCACACAGAGCACACACAAGTGACCAGCTACTGGAAAGAGCTGGCACATCCTGTAGGAAGCACCTTACACTTGGTCCCTGCCCCAGGCTAAGTGTTCAGAGGCAGCCTGGGTGCCTGCTTTCCTGGGGAGGAAATGGATGTTTGGGGTACAAAGTTGCATGAGTTAAGGGACAAAAAACCATTCATTCGAACCTCAGGATGGCTGGACATTGGTTCACACAAAGGGCCCAGAGGATGGCTCAGTGGCTCAGAGCTGTGGTCTTTAACCTATCCTGCATGCCCAGCCACAAACTTACAGGTAAGTAACCAAAGTGGTAGACCAGAGGTCTTCAGCCTTTCTACCATGTTTGAAGACTCCTGGCTTAAAGCACAAGGCCTCCAGTTCAAACTCAGCCCTGCCTGCTTACCACAGAGTGATCTTTACAGCACTTTTTTGGGGGCTCCCCTGCTCCATCCCTGGTGCCATCACATGTATGAAGGCGATCAGTCCTGAGAGCAGCCCATGCATGCGTGGGGGGGGGGGGTGGAAGGGGAGAAGAAAACAGTCAAAATGAGATGACAAATATTTTTATTAATAGAGCTTTTTTGTCCACTGAGAAATAGCAAAAGTTCTGAATTATTTGTTGCTTTGAATAAGCCATTAATGGATTAGGAAAGATTTTGTTTTGGTCTGGATTTTTTAAATTTTTTGCTGTTTATGCTACAGGGCATATAACAAATGACTTTAGGGCTTAGAACCGGCAATTTGCCTGGGCTGGCTCTGGACCAGAAAATGCTGGGCCACATAATTTTCTTGCCTCCAAATGGTTTTGCTCCAGTGCTGCCTGACTCAGAGAAGCTGATCTCGAGACACTGATAAAGAGGGAAATGAAAGGGGACGAAAATTAGGTGACACTGCAACTCTGAATGCTTCTGATTACAGGTGACCCTCCATCAGCCAGGAGTCAAAGCACCATGCCCCAGGCGGGGAAACTAGCTGCAGGGTTTGGGGTGGGGGTGGGAACCCCCACTGTGCCTCAGAATGGAGACTTTTAAAAATCCATCTCCAGCACCTCACAGCTGCACACACTCACAGCTCCATTGTAGGGCAGTAAATGGAATTCTTAGTTCCTGGTCAGACCCTGCGATCATCATGGGAAGCTGCACTCAGCCATTCAAACATGCAGGCAGTTACTTTTTTCTCTGAGGTCCCAGGGCTGAACTCAAAACAGCCTTCAGCTCAGGAGCCTTCCCACAGTGCCTCTGGCTACGAAAGCCAGCGAGGCTTCTCTGGGGCTCAGCCAGGGATGAGTGGCTAGTGCTCACCATCCCAGAATGAAGCCACGTTCATTCTCTATTTATTGGGCTTGAGGGAGCCAACATGATTTGCAATCTGTTATTAGTAAGATTTCCTACTTGAACTATTCCAGCACCACACCCTCCAGCCAGGGAATGCAAATCAAAACAACAATGAGATATCACCTCGCCCCACTGAAACTGCCACACATCACAAAGAACAAAAAGCACTAGGGTTGGTGTGGATGTGGGGAAAGGAGACCCCTCATTCACTGTTCGTGGGAACAGCAACTGGCCCAACACCTTTGAAAACCAATATGGAGACTTCTCAGAAGAAAAGACTAGAGCTGAATTTCCATATGACCCAGCAATTTCACTTCTACTCCAGGGATGCTTGACTCAGAGTAGTTGATCTTGAGACACTGATAAAGAGGGAAGTGGAAGGGGACAAAAATCAGGTGACATTGCAACTCTGAATTCTTCTGATTACAGGCTACCCTCCATCAACCAAGAGTCAAAGCACCATGCTTTGACATCTACCCCAAAGGTCCAAAAAACTCAATTCATGAAAGACAACTGCATGCAGAAATGGAAGTCACCAGGCATTAGTCAGATGGAGCTGGGGCCACCCCTTCCCCTCTCTATCTTGTCCCGGAGCCTGGTGGCACCACCCAGGAATTGCCACGGGGCAACCAGCCATAGCATGCAGAGCCTCAGAGGCAACAGGAAGAACTGGCACTTAGCTCTCCCAGCCCAGCTGACCATGAGGCTCCCTAAGCCGCGAGGCCCATCAAACTAGTGGAACCAATTGTGTCCCAGAATATATTACATTCTACTATGTGTAGGAAAGGTAGGCATGAGGGAGAGATAGAGAGACAGAGAGAAAAGAAATACACAAACCGCCATGGAGGTAGGCTGGGGAGGGGGGGGGAGATGGGGACATTGGTGATAGGAGATATGCATGGGTGGAGGGATGGGTATTGGAACACCGATGAACCAAAAAACTCAAACATGGGCATCTTTTAATTGTATGTCTAAAAGGTGGTGTAATAAAATAATAAATAAATAAATAAATAAAACAACAAAAAAGAGAGACAACTGTATGCCTATTATGTCCATTTAAGTACTATTCACAATAGCAGAAATACGGAAACAACCCAGGCATCCAAGATCAGATTAGTTGATAAAGAAACGGGCGCAGATACACATTCATTCTGGGGGCGAGGGTGGGGGGCGGGAGGCAATTGGGACTTCCATGAAGCTGCCAGAGGTGAAGTATCATTGTGCCCCACCACTGTTTTTCTCAGCACTGCCACTGGCTTGCTCTGGGCCAAACAAGCTGCCAGACAGGCCAAGGCACTAGAGGATCACAATGCATGAGGCAAAGAAACAACCTGGAAGGTAAAGGGAGCCACAGGCATCCCACTGAAGCCAGCTTTCCCTTAGTTCTCTGTGAACTCAGGCTAGAGCCGGGATAGTGCCCTGGAGAGGACAGAGCCTGCGTGGGAGGAGGGGAGGAAGGAAGCCTCCCCCCCACCTTAGGGCATTTGGAACCAACACAGTCTGCTTGTGGGTGCTACTTCTCAGCTCCCACCTTGCAAACCAGACCCCACATTCCTCAGGAGCTTCTCTGGCAGAAGGCTTTCATGAGCTCCCTCCTCCACCATCACACATATAGCCCAGAGACAGGTACAGGTGGCTTCCTCCACACCAATTTCCCTCAGCCTGGCCCAAATAACGCCAAACTCCAGAGTAACGTCTCAGACCCAGGAGGCGAGGACCATGAAGGAAAAGGTGGGGAAAATGAAAAACTAATCACTTGATTTCAGGCCTGCTGGAGGCTAAGTGAATTTAATAATCCATAGATCATGTTATACAAATTGCATTTCACAGTTTGAAAAAAATAATTCCATACTGTGTACAATCTTGGGTGGCTTATTTTACAAATAAATAACTGCACTTTCGAAACAGCTCTATTTTCTTAGCCCTCACTCCTAGAGAACAGATTGACTCTCTGAGTCCTCTCTCTCCCTTCTTCACAGACCATAATTTCACTCCCAAGGAGGTTGTATTTATACAACCAATCACTGTGTGAGCCTGATAGAAAACAGATGCTATCTTCTGCGTACTTAATGTAGGCTAGGCAGTGGGCAGAATGCGCTATGTGTAGCAGGAAATTAGGGTTATCGTCTCATTTCACAGATGAAGAAACTGAGGGCCAGTGAGCTCATAGCAATGCTCATAACCAGAGTTTATGAGCACCAGAGTTTCCATCCAAAATGTCTCACAAGAGCTGCTTTATGCCATCACAGTGAAGGTCTTTGGGCTGCGGTGACCATTGAACTGCACCAAAAACTTTTCTGTATTGAAAGAAGATAAAGATGCCAGTTTCTTTATCAACTCATCTGATCTTGGATGCTTGGGTTGTTTCCATATGTCTGCGATTGTGAATAGTACTTAAATGGACATAATAGGCATGCAGTTGTCTTTCATGAATTGAGTTTTTTGGACCTTTGGGGTAGATGTCAAAGCATGGTGCTTTGACTCTTGGCTGATGGAGGGTCGCCTGTAATTAGAAGCATTCAGAGTTGCAATGTCACCTGATTTTTTGTCCCCTTCCACTTCCCTCTTTATCAGTGTCTCAAGATCAGCTGCTCTGAGTCAGGCATCCCTGGAGTAGTAGTGGGAAGAGTTTTCAGAAGATACCAGACAAAGTGCTGGTATCTTCTGAAAACTCTTCCCACTAGCCCCTCAAGTCCACAATACTTCCTTCATGAACCACTAAGTTAGCTTCCATTGGAATTTCTGGAATTTGCAGACAAATTAATAAATGTCGACTTCATACAAAAAAAAGTGTCTCACAAAACAAGCTATATCAACAGCACCCAGAGGAAAGCATGTGCCAGGATGCCGGTATCAAATGGTCCTGGTGTGTGGAGGAATGCAGAGCTCCCAGCAGCCTGGGCCTGACCTGCCTTAGCCTCACCCTATCAGCCTGGCACACTGCTCTCAGACTGATGGGGGTGCTGAAGGAGCCTCCAAGTACACTAAATCTCTATATTGTGTGTGTGTGTATCTATATCTGTGTGTGTCTTGTGTGTCTGTGTGACTGTGTGAGTCTGGTGTATCTGGGGCGGTGGGGACAGATAGCTAGGAAGACCCTTTTCAGTGATTCTTAGCACCCGGGGTGATAATTCAATGCCAGAGTACAAGGATGTGGTACTGCTCAGGTCCCTGCAATGCCAGACTTCAGGGTTACACTGGACGGTTAAGGCTCATGGAACCATGAGGTGCCAGGATTGTCCGTGTGCAAGGCTCTTGCTTTAACTCCAGGGCCGTCTCTCCAGCCCTTTAACTTTCTCTTTTATACATCATGTGTGATGGACATCAGTCTAGGTCATACCAGAGTGCTGGAATATGTAGAGGCGAGAGAAGATAGTGGGCTAATCAGGATGATGTGTGGCCACTCTCACATTGCACTGCAAGATCCAGCAGTCAGGGGGCTGTGAGACAGGATGGGGGTTATGACGCTGGGATTTGATTCTGGCTCCACCAGGAGAGATCCCTGAGTGTAAGGTGAGGAGTGAGACTGCTAGGTGTGACTCAATGACCCCCCCACCTTCCTCCCCCCCCCAAAAATCCAGCAGCAGTCAAGTTCACAGACCACCAATGATAAAAAAAATAAACAGAAGAAACTCTTCCCACAATCAGTATTTCAACAAATTCACCTAAGTTCTTAAATTCATCATTTTTTACTTACTCTAGGAAATGGAGTCCGACGACAAGCCTGAGATAGAAGATGTTGGCTCTGACGAAGAGGAGGACAGTGACAAGAAGAAGAAAATCAAGGAGAAGTACATTGATCAGGAAGAGCTGAGTAAGATGAAGCCTATTTGGACCTATTTGTGACTACAAGAGTATGCCACCTGCACGGCAGAGCCTGGAAAGCTACTCGTGTCGTATTTGATATGCCAAACACCAGTAACAATTATATACCTCATTCCCATGACCTTATGGAATGGTTTGAGGCTCTTTATGTCCCTGGAGCAAGCAGATGCCCTTGCTCTACTAGCATGAGACAGGACATATGGAGATGTTACTGGTGCCCGCTCAAGCAAATTGATGATGAACGGGAAGACAGTGATACAGTGAGGAAATGGAAGGTGAGACTCCTGGCCGTGAGACAGGCTTGTTATTCAAAGTCAAGAATGCTTAACTCTATCTAATAATTAATAGATTATCAACTCTACCTAATAATTAATAGATTATCACCTCATAGGTCACAGTGTTGTAAAATGATTAATTATGATACTGAAAACAACTTCAGCTAAGTGCTAGAGCAACTTATTTGGCCATAGTTCACCTGAAAGACTTTCATGGTCCTTTAAGGAGAAAAAGTTACTTTGTGTCCCCTGGAAAGCTAGCTGCTTTAAATGAACAAACACAAAATACCGCTTTTTCTTCTATTTTTCTGTTTTTGTTTTTGGGCCATACCCAGCAATACTCAGGGCTTACTCCTGGCTCCGCATTCAGAAATTATTCCAGTAGTGCTGGGGAGACCATATGGGATGCTAGGGATCGACGCTGGGCTTGCTATGTGCAAGGCAAACACCCTCCCCTCTGGACTATCACTCTGACTCGACAGAAAGGACCACTTAGTTGTAGCCAAGGCTCATACCACACCTCATCCCCTGCAGATTGTTCCAGTGCCCCCAACAGACAGTTTCCAGTATCATTTACTTTGGGGAACATTGAGCTAGGCCCTGAACTTTAAACTCATCTAGTTTCACCTTCTCCCCAATCTCTCTGAGGCAGGAAAGAACACCTTCACCCGCAGATCGGGGAGAGGAGCTTCTCTACTTTGGGACTCATCTCTCAGAAGTGGTAGATCTGGAATGTGAAGCTGCTCTACCAGACCTTAGTGCTGGGCACCGTTCTGTGACCCAGTCCCTGGCAACATGTTGGAATGGGGATGAGTGTAAGTGCCTTGAAATCTGTGAGGAAAAATACAGAATTCAATGCCAATTTGCGTTCACAGGATGTTCTAACAGAAATCTACCAGTTAAGGCTTGAAAAGAACCCTCCACTCAATTACAGGGAAGCCACGAGGAAGCTGGCAAGTGACTGTCACTGGCTCGGCTCCCAACTCCTTCCATCCATTAGGAAAAGACTTTTGGGTGAGGATGGAGGCCAACTGTTTTTCACCACAGACCACAGTGTAGCTCAGCATCCCAAATGGTACACTGGAGGGTGCAAAGCTGTCTCTCTGGGAGTGAATATACAGTATTCTCCAGCCTAATGTGCAATGCTGTAACCTCACAGGCTGTGCTCACTGCTGCTTCCCTCTCCTGGGAGAGAAACTGAACCACAAGCACCCAAGGAACTCTCAGGGTCCTTGAGGGGCTGAGCTGACACTGGAGATCTATCTCTCCATGGATCAACAACTGCTGCTTGGAGCTGAGAACAAAATCCAGGTGTGGCAGGGATGGGAATTCCACAGCCTCATGGTCGATGGGTCTATTTCCAGGGGCAAGGGCCCATCACAGCAAGCTGCTTCTCTAGTGGGCTCCCACACAACGCAGTCCAGCTGTTTGTGTTAATGACAGCTCTGGAGGGAGGTGGCACTGTGAGATGCAGCTTTCACTCTTGTTATCAAGTCCCCTAAAGCAAGCGCTGACCCCCTGCTATCACCTGGCAGGCTGCAAGCAGCTCATTAAGAGGCAGACAACTCCCTCCACAAACCCAACACCTCCATTCTCTGGAAAGCTGCCCATTGAAGCCAAGTTGTGTCAACTTTCATTTAAACCCAGACTCCCCCTGGTTCAACTCTCTGTGCTGGGTGAGTTTTGTTGATGGCAGATGCAAATGTGAAGAACTGGGAGTGAAGAAAGAGGCTGTAAAGCAGCATTTCAATGATGCCTCACCATGGGGGGAATCTGAGGAATCTAAGAGCAGAGGGGAGAGGAGGAGGAAGGAGAAGGTCCTGCCAGGAAAACTGAGGTCTCCACTCTCTGTTTCAAATGGGGCTGTTGGCCCTATTTCCATTTCATAGACTTGGAAAGAGCGGATGGATGGATCCAGAGCTAGAGATTCCTGTTTCCATCACATCCTGAAGAAATTCAATAGAAACAAGGAAGGATTCATCTGGAGGAGGTGACATCTTGAGATTTGTCTATTGTGACATATGGTGACTTATGCCTTAACACAGAAACGCGCACACATCCTCGGGCAGTTGGATGTGCCATGGAGATCTGAAACAAGAGACATAACCTCTCCCTGAACTCCATTTTCACAATTTACCTGCAAGACCATATGGGTTTGTTCTTCCATTGAAAGATTTCAGTGTGACATCAATTTCCCTCCTGTTTATAATTCCTTTCCCTCTTATTTATATTTCAAAGCATCAGAGATACCAAAAGTGGCTCACCAAAAGCCCAAAGGCCAACCAATAACAGATAGGAAAAGTCCTCTTCCACTGACATTCATGTACCTTTTCCCAGCTATTCTTTTTGATTTCTGCTGAATAAACCTTGGGAATGGCTGAGACAATAGTCACTATCTAGATAAGACTCAGCTCCACAATTTACTGCGCAATCCATCTAGTCCTGTGTATGAGCTTCCTTATCAGTCAATCATAGTAGTCTGGGGGCTGACAACTGAAGAAACAAAACTAGTTAACAGGCTGCAGGAGCCCAAAACCATTTGGGTGCCTCCTACTGCTCAGAGACGTCACCGGCTCTTTCTCCTTCATTGTTCTATCCCCCACGTGTTCTGTCCACAGGTGCTCTCAGAAGCTGCTCATTGACCAGTCAAACCAGCCAATGGAAACCATGTTCCAGAGGCTGCAACATGCCCTGCACTAAAGCGTGAGGCAGGGTCACAGCACCACCACCTTGCCCCTTTCTCCAACCTATGCACCATGTTCTGAAATATCTCTCATCCTCAGAGTCAGATCCCAGTTTCACCTCCCATTTGCTCAGTGCTCAGTTCTCCAAGGACAAATAAGGAGAATGAAGATGGCAGTGGAGATGGTGGTTAACTTTTTGTTTTGTTTAATTTTTAGTTTCAGGTCACACCTGGTTGTGCTAACTGAGCTTGCAGGTCCTGACTCTGTACTCATGGATCATTCCTAGTGGGCTTGGGGAACCATATGGGGTGCAAGGCATGGAACCCAGGAAAGCCACATGCAAGGCATATCTACTATACTTTCTTTAGCCCAAGGATTCATTGGCTTCTACAGTCTCAGTCTGTGCCAGACTCTATATTATTTATGTGAGTTTCTTTACCAATTCTCACAATACTCCTTTGGCCTATTTTATAGGTAAACACAGAAGTTGTTCAGTATTGGAGCTGTAAGTCTTATCCGTGCAGTCTTCTCCTGAGTTCACATGCTGAATCACTAGAAAAGCTTTACCAAAGTCTCACTCTAAATGATAATAAAATTATAGCAACAGTAGCCATAATGAGTTCAGTATCAAGGCAATACTAGATGCCATTATACATAGCATCTAAAATCTTGGTGGCACAAAAATAATTCATCTCCTGTTTGTGCAAAGTTCAGTGGTGGTGTGGCGTGAGGGCTGGGCACAAAAGGTCTCTCCAAGGGACTCACAGAGACTCTACCTTCCTCAGCACATGGGTCAGTTGCAGCAGGAATGTTTTTGCGCCAAGTCTGAAGCAGATATTATAATACTTCTACCTACATTCCGCCAGCCAGTGCTTAAGTATTGGCTTTCCCTTGAACCAAGGACTTCTCAGAAGTAAAGCTTCTCTTCTGAGTGATATGGAAATGGTGAGCCAATTTTTGGTGGGCAGCGGTCTAGCCATTTCCATAACAAACAATAATAAAGCAGCAAGAGAACAATAAAAGGTGAATCTTTAACTGAGCACTCACTGTGTATAGACATGAGGCTTAATGCTAAGTACCTCACATACACTGTAGCCACATTTTACACTCTAATAAAAATCAGGCCAGAGAAATAATAAAGTGGGTAAGGCACTTGCATTGCACATGGCAGAATGGGTCAATGCCTTGCACCACAAATGGTTCCCTGAGCACCACTAGAAGTAAGCCCTGAGCACAGCAGGGAGTGACCAAAAACATAAAGAGAGTGAAGGGGAGAGGGGGACAGAGAGAAAAAAAGAGAGAGAGAGATCATTATCTCATTCCACAGAAAGAAAATGGACATTTCAGGTGATAAAGAATTCACACACACTCACACCACCTGTGTGTGGTAGAGCCAAATGCCAAACTAGACTGTCTTCTAGAACTGAAATTTGAAGGTTGTGGGTCATAATCCCATATGAGGTCTCAGACTTTTAGAAGGATTTTTAAAAATAAATTTTTTATTTTGCAGGATCTAAGGTGGTTGGTTTTAGAGCCATACTCAGCAGTGCTCGGAGCTTAATCATGGATTTACACATCGGAATCACTGCTGACAGACTCAGGGAGGCCAGAGATCAAACCCAGGTCAGGAGCATGCAAGGCACTAAATTCCCTACCCATGATACTATCTCTTCACTGCTTAAATACATTCTTGATGACTTATTATCAGTTAATATTTGATTGGCACACTTCCTTTATAGTATCTCCAGAGTTACATAAAATGTTCTTGGCTGAAAAAGAGTAATGAGTGAAAAGAGCTTATGAAACTCTTTCAGAAAGTGGGCTTTAGCCGGCATTCATGGGTAAACCTTTGTGAAAAATGAAGTCCTACGGTGCTGGAAATGAGGATGAGGAGATGGAGCCTGAGAAGAGGGGTGAAGAGGTGCAGTGAATGGACTTACGGCGCTGGCCACCACTTCACCACAAGCTTCCATGAGAGCCCTTGGATCTCAGATTTGAGGGGCAGAAAATGAGGTGTGGTCCCCGTGGCAGAGAATAGCTATCTCTCCCTTTGGTGCAGGGCAGGCTGGGAGATGGTTCAATCCTGCTGGACAACAAGCATCTTCTAAGAGCTCCTAAGGCAGGTGTATTCACTCAGCATCTAGAACTTGCTCTCAAAGGTATTCAAGGGCACCATCAATCCATGGTAGGGTGAAAGAGTGGGGAGCAATTGCCCCTCTTCCTTCCCATGGATCCAAGTCTTTGTGCCTCTCTAGTGTATCTGTCGGCCTCTGGAAGTCACCAAAGAAGCCTGAAGGCTAAGCCTGCAGCAGAGCATGTCAGCGAAGACCACAGGGAGAAGCAACTCAGCCAGGAACAGACCATATGCAGGGCAAAGACACGAGCATGTTCAGGGCTTCCAGTTAGGAGAGTCCAGCATGGGGGCAGCAGGGGCTGGCAGAGGAGGCAGTGGTGGTGTGAGCAATCAGACAATGCTCAGGGTTTAGAACCTTCCAGCCTTCCTCTCAAGTCAGATATGTTCGGAGGGATTCCAAGCACTTCAACAGTGGAGGGGCAGCAGGCAGGGACACGTTTAGGGGGCAGGAGTGCATGTCAAACCTCACCTCACAGGGACCCACCCTAGGCCCTGCAATGAAAAGGGAATAGCCTAGAAATATGGAGAACAGAGAGCCATGCGCAATACTTAGGTCAAAGGAAAGGAGGTGTGTATGTGCGACACATAGGTCAGGTCACACTGTTTTAAAGGCCAGGGACCTTGGGTTCAGAAAGCAAAAAGGCCATTTGTCTAAACTCAGTTGGCTGGTGAGTGGCAGAGTGAAACCAAACTCTGGGCTTTTCTGTAACACCTTCTCCGGCATCTCTGCAGACCACCCTGCCTCAACCTTTGATTCCAGCCAGCCCTCAAATGCTGGGGTCCCCCAGGCACAGCAAAAAAGAGCCATGTCCTCGCAGTAAGAAATGCACGTCCTTTCTAGTCACTCTGCTACTGGCACGCAGGGGCCTCACTGTTCTGGGGTAGGGAGGGGCTCCCTGGCCCAGATAATTTACCATTTGGTTTTGAGGGATTTGCACTACACAGATGTAAGTATCCCAGATAACCCCAAGAAGCAAGCAGTTTGCTCAAGTTGCCAGCAAAATCCAGGGAGAAGCAAGGGGGCTAGCTTGAAAGGCCCAGAAGAGCAAAGAAATGAAGAAAGCAAGAGCAGAACCAGGCCAGCCCCTAGCTGCAGCCCAGATGCATTCCTGAGAGGGTCTCTAGGAGTGCAGGAGGGTGCGGAAGGAACATCCAGGTTCTCCTTCCACCACCCAGCCCAGTGCCCAAGAACCCACTGCATTGATCCTGCGGGTCCCTGGCTCTGGAAGGAGAGATTTCCTGTGACAGAGAAGGCCCTTGCTCCCAGCAGACCTGCTCCCGTCACCAAGCCATTAGGAGGAGGGATTAAGATGCTGGGGCATCAGGGTAGCCACAATTAGGCTTCACACCACTGTCTCTGCAAATGGCCTGAGCAATGTGGCTTAACAGCTCATTATTAACAAGGGGAAATGAGATAAGGGCCAGGGTCAGCCAGGGCCACACGCACATGCTGCTCCCTCCAGCCAACTGCTGCTGGGAAGGGCTGATTTTACTCCTGCTCCACTCTAGAACCTGCAGTCACCAACAAAATCACCCCCGAGAACGTGCCTCTCAGTGACCCTGACAATAACCATCTCACCACTGAGAGTGAAGCAGGCTGTTTCACAAAATTGGTTCAAATATAATTCAAATGTAACAACCCTCTATGGAGGGTGGGGGTGGGATGAGAAGTGGGGCGGGACATCTATAGCAGGGATGGTACAGATGAAAGATTAGAATCAATGAGAAACGTTCAGGATTCCAAGTCACATGCCTACTGCTGTTTGCATGCAGCTTTGTTTGCCTGCTGGAGGCCCTGCACGTGTGTGTGTGTGTGTGTGTGTGTGTACCCCAGTGTCTTCTCTTCTCTTGTTCCCTCCCCTTCAATCCATTTGCTTCACAGCAGCCATTGCAACTGACCATGTCTCTCCCTGTAAAAAAAAAAAAAAAAAAAAAACCTTTCAAGGTGGCCAGAGATATTTATTTTTTGCTTTTGGGGTCGCACCTGGCAATGCTCAGGGATTACTCCTGGTTCTGCACTCAGGGAATTATTCCTGGAAGTGCTCAGGGGACCACATGAGATGCCAGGGATAGAACCTGGGTCAGCCGCGTGCAAGGCAAATGCCCTCCCCGCTGTGCTATTGCTCTGGTCCTCTTGCATCCAGTTATTGTTCGCTCCTTGTGCTCTGCTCCCATCCTTTGCCCGTTCCATGCCTGACTGAACCTAGACAACTGTGTTCTCTTGGGCCTCAGCCCAGTCATTCCCTGCTTCTGGTCCCTATAAAGGACTTGACTCACATGCCTGAAGCACCCCTGCTGCCAGGTAAGTGGAGGCTGAGAGGAACAAGAATAAATGGCTGGAGCTGTGTGTACAGCCCTTAGGTAACTGCTCAGGATCGCTCCTCCACATATTCCCACCTCCCTCCTCTAGGCCCCCTTCTCTGTTCCAATCATACCAACCCAGAACCTTGTAAAATCCTGGGTGTTGTCTTGCATAGGCTGTCTCCTTTCCCAGAAAAGCTTCCCTTTGTCCAAGTTCACCTCATTCTCTGGTTCTTGCCTTAAACATCACTTGCTCCAAAATGTCTGCCTTGTCTTGACGTCAGCACCACCACCACAGCCTTCATTAGATCAAACCCAAGCTAGGTAGAACATCCCTGCAGGCGCTTTTGTATAATCACTGACATCCTACTGACTGCTTGTCTTGCCTGGTAGACAGGAAATCCATGCAGAAAGCAACCATGCCCGTTTATCTTAAACACCAGTCCCTTTGCCTGGCACACAGTAGGCTCTGAATGAGGTTTTCATGAATTATTGAGCAAATTCTTAAGCAATAATTGCCTACAAAGGTGAAACACATCAAATACCTTGACGTTAATTATGTAACTTCAACTATATAGGAAGTTTGCTAAAGGTCTGAGCAAAAAAGTAAATTACTTCTTAAAGATGTTCATGTTTGGAATTAATTTTTAAAGCCAATTTGTATGTTATTCTCAACATCCTACATGAGTCTTGGCTAAACCCGCGAGGCCTAATAATGAGGAGTGATGTTCAGAATGAAGCAAAGATTAAATCATTGCTCCCCACACATGAGAAAAATGAATGCTGACATTTTCCAAGGCCTTTTAACCAGGGTTGGAACAAAAGAAGATTTCTAATTAACCCTCAGTTACCTAGGAAATTACATCTGTCACAGGATTCATTCACAAAAAAAATATATCC
The DNA here is from genome assembly GCA_021461705.1 of Cryptotis parvus. Classification (NCBI taxonomy): domain Eukaryota; kingdom Metazoa; phylum Chordata; class Mammalia; order Eulipotyphla; family Soricidae; genus Cryptotis; species Cryptotis parvus. The sequence continues at coordinate 300,118 of JAJIBD010001814.1, forward strand.
CTTGATGGTGTAGTGTGGAATGATGAAGGGCCAAATATGTGAATGAGCATACGTAAAGGACAGGAAAAAACCATGGGTGCCCATTACATTGATTATTATGTGTGATATTATCACCACCATTTTTATAGCTGGGAAAACACACCCCTCCACACACACATACACACAAATAATATGATTTCTCCAGAATCACATAGCTGATAAAAGATAGAGATATGACTGGAGCTTAGGACTGCAGAATATATCCAGGTCTCCCATAGGCCCCTGGCTTCCTGCAGGCCACAGCTAAGAGGTCTGTGGGAAGGTAGTGGATGGTATCAACCATGCCCACAGGGTTTAGAGGGTACACACAGATGAGGAAGCAAAGCTCAAACCCTAACTCATCACTTACTGTCTTTTTTTAAGCCGCGGTTTACTTATCCATAAATTGGTCATAATAGCACCTACCACATAGGGTGCTCATAAGGGCTGTTGTATGGATCAACTAGACAATCCATGCAAGATGCATGCTGCAACATTAAAACAAAATGATGGGACTATAGTGATACAGTTTCAATGCCCTCCCTACCCCCCCACACCCAATCAAATGGTTTTAGGCCAAGGAATAGGGACATTGTAGATGAGAAGTAAAATGAAGCAGGAGTAAAAGTAGCTCAAATTATATCATTGTCAAAGCACTTTAGAAACACTTGGTCACCAACACTTAGATTGACAGTGACAGAAAATAATATTATGGGGGTTATTGCACATATGGATGACTCAAAAAGTGACTCAGGGAGCTCTGACTAAATGGAGACAGACACTTTAGGAATAGCTTATACAATTTATTTTGCTGAGGTCTTTTGTTTCAAGCATGCTATGATAAGAAATCAGCTCTAATTAAGCATGAGAAGTTTTTCAGTAAGTAGAAAAATTCTCAGTTGTAAGACTGCATTGTCATAGTTTAATTGGCAGTAATCTTTTTTTCTAAGTGGCAAATAAAATCACAGTGACTTTTTACAACCAATGGCATTTAAGATGGGATGAAATACAATAACTCACAAATAGACATTTGATAGATGACCCATTTGTGAATTTTAACTGCCCTAAAGGAATTCACTCTTCTTTATGTCCCCAGTATTTATGTCTCCAATATTTCTCAGAATTAATTTTTCTGCACAATAAGGAAGCAAGGAGACATTAGAGGAGAGAGGGAAGTGGACTGACAGAGAGAGATGAGGGTTGTGTGGTGCTAGAAGCAATTTTGTACAACTGTTATTTCTTTATGTAGTGTGAATCCTGGTCAGACTATTATGTAGAAGGATGACCCAATGACACCATGAAATAATTATGAAGCAAAGATTCTAGTGTATTTACAACATAACATTTGGGAGGAAAACTGGATTTTGAGTTATTCATAAATTTAAAAGACTTGACAATGAAAGATTATTCTGTTTGGCTTCAAGTAACCAGAAAGGTATAAACTTTGGACATTTCTGTTAAATGAGCTTTGGTAGCATTGGCTTCATTGCATTAGTGGTTATTGTCTCTTTTGTGGCAGGCTCCATGTTCTGCCTTTTCTTTCTCAGCTTCAACCACCTCATTACATGCTCAAAAGATTGGTACCATCAAATTTAGGAGAATCAGGGATCAGTGTTCAAAATTCAAGACAGACTTTGGCTTTTGCTGAAAAAAAAATTGGCAAAAGTATTCCACACCTTTTGTTTATTTCCTGTACTTCTTTCGGCCATGAACACAGCCAAGATTTGAATGATGATTGCTATTTCTGTGTTAAGTCATGAAGACCGACCTGCTATTTGGAGTTTTGTTTATACCAAAGTTGAGGTGTTGGTTCCATCTCCCAGTTTAGAAGAATTTGATTACTCTATGCAGGATGAAAGCCTCCACATCTGATAACACAACACTTGCTTTCTAAAGGTGCCAAAGAAGATGTGTGCTCCGGCCAAGGCAGGCAGACCTTTGTGCCTCTGTCCTGGTGACTTCCTAGAACAACAGCTGCTCGCTCTGTCTGGATACTTTGCTTCTGGTGGGAACTCAGCTCCTTTGCTCTTCCCAAAGCTGCACTATAAACTCCTCCACTCTATTTTCTCTCACAGTTAAGCTTTATCTGATGATTAATAATAAAACACTAGTCACTATGACAAATTATTTCCTGAAAAGTGCTTCATTTCTCCACTTCCAATTGCACCAAAATGACCCCCAAGAAATTTCAGAAACCAAGATTCATTGCTATCCTTTTTAAAAAATATTTATTTATACCACTGTGAGATATACAATTACAAAGATGTTCATAGGTGAAATACAAAGATTCAAGAAACAAATGAAAATGAAGACATGAACTGTAAGAACTTGTGGATATAGCGAAAGCAGTGTTAAGAGGAAAATTCATAGCTCTTCAAGTATTCATCAGCAAAGAAGAAAGAACACACATACATAACCTGACTTCACAGCACTGCTATCCTTTAATACACACTTCACCACTGGCCAGCGATCAATACTGTCTGTAAAACTTAAAACCTGTTCCAATCACACTGACAAATGTGCATTCCTCAGAAAGAGTCAGACCCTGCATTTCCTTCGGTGGACAGTGGGCATTCATCATTCTCTGAGTCCATCTCTCTTCCTTGTAATATTTCCAATTCCCAATTTCCCCAAAGGAGGCCATGGAACTAGTTTGAGCCAATGGAATATGCAAAGAGACCAATTTTAGGCCTGGCACCTAACCTTCACCAAATATTTGACATTTCTCTTCTTTAGTCCTTTGGCCAGATGTTAAAAGCCTAGAGCATGTACCAAGAGAGTCATCAATGATGCCAGCAGTACTTCCTTGGCACAGAGGGAAGGAGCACATCCTGGGTGGTGACTATGATGGAGGAACTCTGAGATGAAAAGAAACCAAACAGAATCCCTTGCTGATTCATTTTGTGACTGTTTATTTACAATTTTTTAAAAAAACTAAAAAGGTTTTCTTCTGGTGTCAGAGACTGAACCCATTTGCACAAGTGAGTCACGTGCTCTACCACCAAATCACACTCTCAGCCCCTATCCTGATTCACCTGGAGATATGGCATCATTTTTATCATACCAAGTCTTTGAGATTTTAAGGTTTTCTTGTTAGAGCAGTGGACTCTACTTATCCTTGCATATTTGTATTTTGTGAAAATGCTTTCCTCATGCATGCAGATTTTATTTGTGCCCATGATGACTTAAGCATTTCCATTGGATTTGACATATTTCAATAACCTAAATTCGCCTGCCTGTGAATTTAGGCACAATGCAATTTGCCGACAGTGATCACAACTATGAAGAGTTAATATGAGGATCCATTAGACACAAGGGCCTGCAAGGGCAATCTCAGCAGAGCCCACATCCTTCAAGGAACCAGCATGCCACCGGCACACAGAATGCTTGGGCCATTCCGCTGGATTTCAGTGGAGCAGATGGGGATTTGATATAAATTGTGCTGGCATTTGCTGCTCTGAAAATAGATTTATTTTTTGCCTGCTTCCTTCCAAACTCAGTTTTGAAAAGCAACAGTCAACAAGTTTCATTCTCTCTCCCTTTAGGCAAATCAGCAGGCTGGAGCCTCAGTTTCCTCTTTACAGACACAGAAGAAGAGAATCCCAGCTCCCCAAGTTTGTAAAGGGGTCCTAGGCATGGCCAGGCTGATGTCCCATCAAAAGCAGACATCTCTGCCTTTGATGCCGGATTCTTCGTCGCTCCAGATGGGATGACGGAACCTTCCAGATGGAGCATCCAACCTGTGTCTGAGCCCTTTATTGAATCAGGAGTCATTACTCAGTGGACCACTTCACTCTTGTGTTGATGGCACTGTGATCAGAACGCTGGCTCCATCCCCACAGTTGCATCGTCTAGTATCATGTCTGTCCTCAGACATCTCTGAGGACATCTCTCCTCCCATGTACATTTCCTCCCACAACACAGTGACACCCTCTAAGCAACTAAAGACAGAAAGAAAACTGAACATTTCATCTTTCTCCCCTCTCTTTTGGGTTTGTTTTTAGGCTACATCCAGTAGCGTTGGGGTGGGGTGGGAAGTTGACCTTGTGATACCAGGGATTGAACCCAAGCTTGTGTGGGTTCTGATCAATGTGTTTGAGCAATACAGAAAATGGGCCCACCAGTCAGGGTGTTCAGGACACTGCAGGTCTCCTTTGATGGAGTATGTTTTGCCTCAGAGGAGAGCAACAAAAAATTCTCTACTGCAGACAAGTTTACCATGGGGAAAAAAAAGTTTACCATGGGGGGAAAATGAGGTTAGTATAAAACTTGGAGGACTGGGAAGATAGTACAGGAGGTAAGGCCTTGCATCAAGAAGACTGGTTCCATTCCCTGCAAAACACAGGGTTCCTGCAGGCACCAGCATGGGTCACTCCTGAGCACAGAGCCAGATATAGCCAGATATAGCCCCTTGAACACAGTCAGAAGAGGCCTCTTAACAAAGCAAAACAAAGCAAAAAGCAAAAGACAAAAAACAAAACAAAACAAAACAAAAGATAAAAACTTGGGCCTCTTATAGGAAAGGACCGGACTAGCACCAGACACATTAAAACGTGCAGAGTAATTTGGGAGCCTTATCTATCTCTCACTGCCTTGCTTCTCTCAGCGGACCTGCCTCCATCTTGCCTCCACTCTACTCCTCTAGACCCCTCACTGCGCCTACTCTCCATTCTGCTCATCTCTTTAGCCTCTACCACTGGCTTCATTCTGCTCGTATTCTGCCTCCTTTGTGGGTGGTGGATTTTCCCTACAAGGTTATCTAGCTTAATGTTCAAAGCTTCCCCAAGGACAGAACTGATATTTGCACTTCACCTCCTGCCAGTCAGGCCCGAGTGTGTTCATCGCAGCTGCCCTGTGCAGTCAGCCCACAGATGAGTTCAGATTCCTGCCCCAGCCAATCCCAACATGAGGTCTGGGCCACAAGCTTATGAGAGTGACAATTTTACAAAAGGAAGTCTCTCGGGGTTGTGGCAAGATGGGCAGCTCCTGGTTTGTTCTAGGGTACATCCACACTGCCAGGCTTTGCAGCACATGCCCACGCCACTTCCAGCCCCTCAGTATACAGCATCCAGAGCTGTGCTTTCAGCAGCTGCTACAAAGCTGCCACTGACCACTCTGTACAAGTATATGCAAAACTTCAGTTCTTTTCTTCTGTTTGCCTTTTAGAACTTAGGCTAAACCCGCTGGCTCAGGGGGCCGTGTGGTGATGAGGACTGAAGTCTGGGTTCCCACATGCAAAGCACACACTCCAGTTCTTTTAGTCCTCTCTCCAGCCCAAATCTCAGATGCTTCTGCTTAAGGTCTCGGTCATGCATGTTCTCTTTTGTTTTGTCTTCAGACATGCAAATTTTGTGATCTCTGCCCTACCAACCTCCAGAGCTCTTCAGAACTCTATCAGGACTAGGAAGAAAGGAAAACAAATCACAAGAGTTGGAACCAGCGCCAAGCCCCAATCACCTTATGGACAGAAAAATCATTTTTTCAAGTTTTTATTTTACCACCCTGAGAACAACATTACAAAGATGTTCATAATTGCGTCTCAGTCATATATTGTTCCAGCACCCATCCCTTCACCAGTGCCCCATTCCCACCACCAATGTCCTCACATCCCCCTCTCCCAGCTCCAGAGCAGGCATTTCTTCCTTCGTTCCATTTCTCTCTGTCTCTCCTTCATCTTCCCCAATCCTTATTATACCATGTGATATATAGAATTACAAGGATGTTCATAATTGGGTCTCTCCAATACAGTGTTCCAGAATCCATCCCTCCACCAGTGCCAATTCCCACCACCCAATTCCCAAACACACCCACCCAAACCCTGCCTGCCCCCATTGCAGGTGCATTTTAATTATCTATCTCTTTGTCTACATCCCTGTATTTCCCAATCTCTCTTCTATTACACTTTATTGTTGTCCTATGGATACTAATAATGTATGATGTATCTATCTGATTATTTTATAGTGAGTTCTAGTGTGACATCATAATCCCTCATTCCCCATAACCTCTCCAGCTTGATGCAAATAGAATGATCGTTAAAGTGTACAAGTGAGAAAGATCCTGAAAGGACCTGGTGCTAAAATACATTGAGTCAGATTAAACCGCGGCAGCAGAGCCGCCGCGCGCCTGCACAGCCTTGGATCTGGAGTCTCTGTCTTGCTGTGGTTGGCTGTGGTGGCTGGAGCTCAGGGCCACACCCACTGGGCCCAGAGGCTGGGGACTGAGTGGAGGCCCTCAATCCTTGCTCCGAGTCCAGCAGCGCAGCTGCCTGAATGGCGAGCAGGCCCTATGAGCTATGTAGGACACGATCATGCACTGGCCGAGCCTTTTACTCAGAAAAATCATTTTAACACATCTTTTCTGGGAACAATGTTAGAGCAACAGTTTCTGGAACAAAAAAAAGAACATGGGAAGGAGACAGGAGATTGTCCAGTGGTTAGCACACATGCCCAGCAAATGCCTGACTGGGGTTTGGTTCTCTGCATCACATGCCCCACGATCCTGAAGGCTCCCAGCATTCTGGGGTGACCTGGGCATCTCCAGCTCGGTAGGGCTCAAGCAGCATCATATACTCAGGTCTTTGTGCTGAACTAACAATTTGGTTGGCTGAGAATCACTGTGGGTCCCCCAGGCCTCCTTAGCACCACTTGCAAACACCCCTCCAAGGAAACTCCCAAGGCTAGGCCTCCCTCTATATGAGTGCTTGGTCTCATTTTCCAGTCAGGATCCATAGCTAGAACAATGTCTTGGCCTCAGATTGGGGTCCATTTACATTAACAAGACAGTTCATTGCCCCAATGCTCTACAGCAATTATGGGACATGGTATAACTAAACAATGCTGGCCTCCTGGCTCCAGGAATCACAAGCCTAAATGTTGTTTCTCACTCCAGACATGCTCTCACAGAGAGCATTATTCAATGTGACTGGGAGAGGTGAGCGGGGCATCCCTAGCACCATCCACCCACTGGAGGCAGAGACAGTGAAATTGGTCCTGGTGCCTCGTAGGCAGGAGATGAACCATCTCCTTCCATTGCCTGCCTGCAGACCTGCATGTCCTTCAAGAAGGTTCAAGCAAGGCTAATATGCCATGGGAAGGTTTAGCTGGTTCTGAAGGGGGCATATGTGTCATGTCTGAATCTCAGGGAAAGCCTCAAATTAGTGACCATGATAATAAGTCATCAATGTTCTCGAGCAGTGATTTGCAACTGATTAACTCTAATTATTTTTTGGGAGGTGGCATGCCCGCTATTCTCATAGTTTACCAAGTGCTCTGCACTCAGGAATCACTCCTGGCCAGGCTCAGGGGACCATATGGGGGTCCAGGGTCCAACCCAGGTCAGCTGCATGCAAGGCAAGTGCCTTACTCACTGCACTACCTTCTCAGGTAGGTTTCAACCTTTGAAATTTGCTGATAGGGGCGACCCTTGGATGGGTGGTTGAAAATCACAGATGTAGAGAGCTGCCTCTCGGCTCCCAGTGTCACTTATAGAGAGCCGGCAAAGCCCCTTCCCAGAGCTCCACTCCCACTGTACTAGAGGAGGCTGTAGCAGCGGCTCTGAGGAGCTGCCCTTTCCCAGGGTATTTGCCAAGGGATGAGGGAGGGCTGTGAGAAATGCTTGGGTGTCATCCTCATCTCTCACTGTCAACAAGGAGGGCCAGAAGGAAGAGGTAGAGATGGGGGGAGGCTGGTGTTTCACCTCTTCACCTGGATGCATGCTGATTAGGAATGTACTAACGGAGCAGACAGGAGGGAGAAAATTCTCAAGGACTTAGCTAGCCTCTGGGAATTTAAGTGCATGTGTGAATGAATGTGACTGCTTGACAAGGCAAGGGGAGTAAGGCGGTGTGGTGGAGGAGGCCAGCTGTCCACTCACATTTCCTAGGAAGGAGCCACATGGGGCAGGGAACTCTGGTGAAGGCCACTGGGTTTGAACTACCTTGGAAAGACCCCCACTGAAGAAGTCTGTGGGAGAGTGGATCAAGGCAGGCAACAGGTAGCAAAGAGGGTTGGATGGGTGGAGCGGCGGCCTAGTCCACTGAGAGGTCAGACAGAGCAGAGCGTCCACGGAAAAGCTGTCTTCTGGAAGGTACCATGCGTGAGTGGAGTGGGTAAGCATAGAGAGGCCTTTGCGCTTCTTTCCTCCCTACCTGAGGAGTAAGAACTGCAGGAGGAAGGGAAGGGGGCAGGTGATTAGTGGACATGGACAATGAAAGGGCAGGAGTTCCCCCTTCCTCCCTTCTCATGCCATCTGAGCTCTGGACAGGCTTGATGAGGACTTGATGAAGGCGATAGCATTTAAAGTTGAGTATGGACCTTTTTTTAAAAAATCTAGATCAAACCAGAGGCCTAATAACACTAGATGAGGTTGGAACAGTTACTTCTGAGAGGCTGCCAGGTGCTGGGAAGGGGCAAGTGTCACGATGTGACAGGAAGTAGGATAGGACTCTCATCAGGAGAGAAAGCGTAAGTTTCCTCTCCACACTCACACTCAGATCTGTACACTCCAACCTTTACCTCCTAGGTTCTCACCTGTAGAGAGGAGATGATGCTCAACCATTCAGGGAGGTGAGGATAAAGGTAAAAAGCATTTGGGGGCTGGAGGCGGAGTATAGTGCACAAGGCCTTGTTTTGCATAGAGCTGGCCAGGGTTCAATACCATGCCCTCGCAGAAATGATCCCTGAGCACAGAGCCAGGAGCAGGCCCTGAGTACCTCTGTGGCCTAGCCTTCCCCACTGAATAAAAAAAAAGTAATAAAATGAAAGCACTTAAGCCAATGTAGCATGGACATTGTGGGGTGCCCGATCTGTGCCTGCCATCGCTGAATGGGTATTCCTCCCTGGAATCTAGGAATGAACAGATCTCTAGAACAATACTTCTGAGGAAGCTGGACTGTTGGAGCTCATTTTCCTCACATTACACAGAGAAATATGCGGTCCAGAGAGATGGGGCCCCGTTTCCTAAGGTCAATTGTGAGTTCAGGTTGAGTCAAAATCATAACCCTACTTTTCTGATCCCCAAGCCAGTCTTCTTTCTACCAAACACCAGCGCACTCCCGTAACAGCTCAGTGATGGCCTCAGGATGGGTTGGTTGAAGGTGTCCAGAGGCCTTGTCAGGGCAGGGGCCATCAGAAGTGCATTAGTGCCAACTTCTATTCACCAAACATACCACCAGCCAACACCCTCTTGTTGCCAGGATCTATGGGCAGATCTTAGTTGGGGCCTGGATGCCACTGTCCTCTCACTGTTCTGACATCAGCAATGGACACTCCTGCTCCCAGCCAGGGAGGCAGGAGGCTCTGAGTAGGACAGTCTTCTAGAAAGACATCACAGAGGCACTAGATGGAAAATGATGGGGGTTCATTCCAAATTCCCCCTTGGTGCACCTCCTCCCCAGACAGGCTTTCTTCTAAGGCATCAAATTTTGGGTGGGTAGGGGAGCTTCCAAGCTGTATACAGGGGGCCCAGGGGCCACTAACCATACTAGACCACAGTAGGAAGTTTCATGCTGCGGCCTCATATGCAGAAATTCTAAGGCCCTGTGGTGCTGGGGACCAGCAGGGACACTTCAACAGAGCCCAGGGGCCATCCAGGGCCACACCTGGCAGGGCACAGGGTCCTTTAGAGCTATTCCATGTGGCGCTTGGGACCATGTAGTTGCAAAGTTCAAACTTGGGCCCTAGTGCAGGCAGAAAACATGCCTCTGACCACCGAACTATCTCTCTGGCCTCAGTTGGCCCCTGCTTTGTAAACATGCTGGCAGAAAAGCCTCTCTCAGCTCATCTTTACCTTCATGAACCCTCCTTTACTATGCTACACAAGTGAAGGTTCTTAAGCAAGGGCTTTCACAATACCAATGAAGGAAAGATTCCACAGCAGAGTTTGCCAAAGCCAGCTTGTCCTCCTCTGCTTGTGTCATAAGCTAGCAGTGTTGCAGATCAATCCTTTGCCTCCCATTTTGAACATCTGCTTACAAATGTTTATAACAGGAAGGTGAGTGTGAGAGGCAGGAAGGTGAGTGTGCCTGGCAGAGGGTCTCCAACGAAGAGCGCCAAGCAGAGTTCACGACTCAGATCCTGTCCCAGTTATTCAGCTTCATGTTTGAGTGCCACCATTCACCCACTGATCTCAAAGCACTGAGAAGGAAGGACATGAGCTGCATTGTTGCCTGCTTTTTTTTTTTTTAAATTAGATAATCCAAATCTAAATTCAGAGTCCATGTAAGTAATACCAGAAATAAACACATATTTCTTTGGGTGCAAAGCCAATTAAACGCAGCCAAGGATATATAGCAGCTTGAATGTGCCAGGAAATAATTCCCAGGGAGGGCTAATAGGATCAACCCCTGTACGCAGCAGGCAAAACTTTCAGAGGCCTCAAGGATCAGCCTTGAACGACTGGCTGCCAGACAGCACCTTCTGAGCCAAAGGCACTGCACAGAGAGCAACAATTGTGGGAACTGAGGTGTATTTTAAGCAACACACTTCTGGTTATCCAATTCACTGACATATTCAAGTAGGGTGATGATCTGATCTAAAACCAGATTGTAAGTCAGAGGACCATGTCAAATATTGTCTACAGGTGTTTTGTGTTGTGTGTGTTTGCATTAGCTGCCATTAATTAAACTTTGGATTATTTAACAAAATTATCTGACTCCAAGGCCTTGCTAAAAATGTTATATCAAATATTTTACCAAAATATTAAAGGGTAAAAAAGGTAAATTATTATAGTGCAAGAAGAAATAGGAGTGGAAAAAGAAATAGCTGGAGACTTTTTTGATTGGGATAAAGATTTGGACCCAGGATCTGAAAAACTATAAAGGAAACAATTGATGAATTTCATGACATAAAATATAAAAACTGCTGGAAAAACTAACAAGACAGTCTCAGATGGAACAGGGAATGGGGGGCAGAGGAGATTGCATATCATTTTATGGAGAACTCCTCCACAGAGACACCATGAAGAAATCAATGAGTAAAATATCAACAATTCAATAGGCAGGAAATGAAATAAACAAGCCATCCGCAAATAATGAAATTCAAGTTGTCTTTAAATATAGAGCAGATTCTCAAATTGCCTTATTAAAAACAAAGTCAAACTGTTAGTCAAAATCTCACATGGACTAATGCCCAACACCTTGGTCATGCACACTGTGGACGTGTATGAAAGAGACTGCAGCTGCTCCTCCAGGAAATTCAGCTACAACTCTTTGAGCTATAGGTCAGGAACCATATGCATATCCTATGGCCCAAGGACCAGATTCCTCGGTGAGTTTCACCCTGAGATTCTGAAAATGGAAAGAACTATGGTTCTCATTTGGCATTGGGCTTGAATATGAGGATCTCTTACAATTAAGCAAAGGAACTGGTTAAAAAGAAAAAGACTGTCCCAATAATTCTATCTGTAGGTACTCTTCTGTTTTTTATTACAAAGAAAGGAGAGATGCAACAGGAAGGTAGGAGAGACTCCATCCAGCAAGCTCACCTTGCCCTGTGTGCCACGGAGGGCTTCCTAAGTGTTCCCTCATTTCTTCCCCACTCAAGCCTCAGTACAGGACAGGTTCCGTATTTGTAGAGGAAAGAGATCAAGAATGTGCCTTGACAGTTTTATGATATGTAGAGCAAAGGAGCCACGTAAGCAGAAACAGCATACTGGGGAAGAGAAGTTCATGTTGCCATAAGTCATTTCGGTTGAATGAGTACTGGACTCCTGAAGCTCAACGTGTCTCGGTCATTTGTCAGAGAAGTCTCTGTCTCATGGTTGCTGGGTGCTGTGCCAAGGGATTTAATTTGTGCTTTTCTTTAATCCTCTTCTCCAGTAAGAGATGTGCCAAGACCAACTTAAATGTTGGCTCTGGATAAAGGAAATAACAGCGAGGAGCTTGTCATCTGCCATTATTGCTCTGCTTAGAGGGGAAAGCATGACAAACCCTTTGCTTTGCTCATGTCACCAGGTTCCCAGATAATGTGGGGGAGCAGGCATGGATGTAGAAGGTCAAACCGACTCTCAAGCGAGAGACAGACTTCCTAGTCAGTAGAGCAATTCAGGGAAGAGCCCAACAATTCATTAGAAAACAAACAAACAAAACCCCACAAAAGTATAAAGCCTGTGTACTCCAAGCCTGAGAACGTTTACTCATTGGCTTACCTCTGGGTTTCCTCTATGCAGACATCCAACTACAATTCCTTTCTTGACAAACACTCTATCAGAGATGCCAGGATTCTTGCTGACCTATTCCTCCATGGTCATTGAACAATTTTAGGTAGAAGCTGTTATCCCTAGCAAGGGAATATCTTGGAAAACAGGAATTAGAGCAAAAAAAAATTCAATGTGTTTTTTTCTGTTAACAAGAAGCATCCCTGATTTATTTCTTCATGGCATCATACATGGATTATCGGATTGATAAGAAAAATTTCAAAGAATGATGGAGAGGAAGTCACTGGCACGAGCAAGCTGGTCTCCTTGGAGACTGCCTCAACACTGGAATCTCCCCCAGAGACCTATCTGAGCCCTCCTTAAGGGAAGAAACAACTTTTTCTGTCTCAGTCAGGATACTCTGAGCACTGATTAAAACCATGGAGAAAGGGCGAGGTAAGGCAGGAAGCTATCATATTGGCAGAAAACATATTCCCAGAGTCTCTCTGAAGCCACATCCGTGCTTCCTTTTACCATTATTCAAAATCATTGTGCTGGAGTTGTCAAAACAGTGCATTTCTTTGAAATAATGCAACTGGGTTCTGGGTTCATCAAATCTTGCTACCTCAGACCCTCCAATAACTCAGAACAATCTCTTTCCACCCTTCCCTTCATCACTAAAAGACAACAGGATAAAGAAAACAATCTCATTTCAGGACTTAAAGCTATAACTTTTAGTAGCTATATTTGGGCTTAAAATGAATAATAAAGAGCTATGAGAATTAATGCTTAAAATTACAGGGCCTGGGGTCTTTTAATAGTCCAAATCATAAAAAAGATGGAGTTGATATGAATTTTTACCACAGTACATAAAAGAACAAGGGTTGAAATCCAAAGGGTTTTCTGAATAAGCCTCCATTATCCAACACCTTCCACTGTTTCCAAACACGGTAGTTAATAGAAGTTATACAACACTTCCCTAGAGCTGGAGGGATTTTTTTTTGGTCATTGTTCTATGCCACCTTGTATCACAGTCACATGAAATTCACAGAAAACTAAATCACAGGGAGTTAGTTATGTTCAAGTCAGTAATCATTCGCTCTATGTCCTAATTTTCTAGCCTCAATGTCTTTACCTTTAAGATAAGGCAACCGAATTAGCACAGACTAGCCTTGGGGGCAGGAAAGATGGCAGGAGGTCACAGAGGACCTGTGCTGCAGGAAGGAGGAAAAGGCTTCTTGGAGCAGGGAAGAGAAAGAGTCAGTGATAAAGCACATGTGTTAATTTTCTTGGATCTTGTGGCCTCATCTCGACTCTGACTGGATATATAGATTAGCTGTTTCCTTCTCTAAGAATTGTTTTTCCCTCCTTCCATGTGTTCCTATGTTTTATTCTTCCCTCAATGCCCCAAAAATCATCTCCTTAATCTCTCTTCCATGAATTATCTCTTCACTGATCTGCTTCAGCTTTAATTTGCACTTCTATGATAATACTTCACTCTGCCTTATACTAAAATCTCCCATACCGAAGCTTCATCTTCCAGACACAAGGTGGAATTCCACATCTGTGTCCTTGATAATGCTTTTATGATTTCTTGTTCATTGGAGGGCTCACATTAGTGAACAGCTGAATGAATGAAAAGTGGAATCTTTCATATCTGCACATCATGAAGTTGTTCCGTGTAACATAAATACTGTCAATATTTTTACCTTCAATTCTTTCTCACATCTTTTTTAATAAAAACACTGGAAAAAAATTCACTACTGATTCCATGACTAAAGTTCTATATTTGACCATTTGTTAGAATCCAGAAAAAGCCTTCATTTCTGACTGTCAAATCACTCACTGATTCTTGTGGTCACCTTTCTGCCTGAGCCTGCTGGGAAAATTTAATTCCTCTCTCATAGCCCAACCTTCCAAGAATCAGAAAATAATACTTAGAGAACTGATAATCTTTGTTCAACACAAATAAAGGGAAAACAATACTCATGACTCCTTAAAAATGTATTAGCCACACTGCAGAAAGTACCTCATTGATATTAAGGTGCTTACAGCTTATTACACAAAAATTAATTTAAAAATGAATAAGGCCAAAGCTCAACATTCTGCGTGTCTAATTTCTTGGCCAAAGTATCTCATACAATGAATAGAGGAAATTCTAAGAGCATTAGTTTATCAGGCCTCAGCAATCAGGAAGTATGCTCACTTCAGGAAGGGGGCTTGCTCTGACTTTATGGATTCTCTATTAACATGTCATGGGGGATAGGGAAGATGGGTCCGATCTCTAAGGACCTGAGGCTATTTTACAACCATCAGTTCAAGTTTCAACCCCTGGTGAAGTGCTCAATTCTTTCCAAATGGCAAATAGCCATCCCAGGAAAGATGGAGAAATTAGTCACGTGTCTCCTCAATCAAAGGGAGGAACTCCTGCAAAGTCAGGTCAAACTGCCTCTATCTGCCCCCCAGTCACTCTATTCCCTCTCCATTGATCCCTGGAAGTGGATCTGTAAGGTACGAAGATAATGAGTCGGGGGTTAGACAGACATTAGCCAGCAGTTTCATCTCTGGGTCACAGTTCCTCACTCGTCACATACTGTGGGAACAGGGCCAAGAGTTCGGGAGGGTAATGCAGGTGCTACACCAGTGACTGCTCAATCCATGCCCTCCCTCCGTGAGACAAAATACTCAAAGATTCAGTCCTTTAGGTCATCAGTGACACACCACTTATTTCTCACATAAAAATGACAAACTTTTTGGCCTATTTGACAGTAAATTATTTTTGTGGTGTGAGGTGAGACAAAGCTAGCAAGTAGTTTTCAGGGGGCCCCTGGGTTTCTCCCTGGGAAAAATGGGGCAATTATACAAAATGGATCAAAATTAGCATTTGGTAATGCTCTACTGCTGGAGCCCAGGAAGGCTGGGACCACCAGAACCACCTCAGAGGTGGTTGAGGACTCCTGGATCACACTTGATGGTGGAAACTCATGACTCTGGGAATCATCTTGGGGCTTTGCTTATATTAGACACATACTCCTTGTCCTTGAACTAACTCCCTCGACCCTGGACAATATGTTCTTGAAGGTAAAAGCCATGTCTCTTTCATTTTCAGATTCCCAGCACCTGTTAATCAAGAAATTTCTGTAGAATGAATGAATGAGTGAATGGGGAGAAATAAAGAATGAAAGAAAGAATGAAAGTTGTATGCTTCTATTAGTATTTCCATGTGTGATCTAACTTAATATATAAAACATCCTGCCAAGGCAGATAACCCCACTTTCAGTTAAGGATACAAAAGCTCAGACATTTGATTTGGTGATTTCACAGAAGTCTCCAACATAATAGACAAACCATACAAAATAACTTGTTTTCCACCTTTTCTAAAATACAAATGAGTATTGTATTGTACATGTCAGGTACTTAGCTAACTACCTTTTATTATATTTTTTAGAATTACTATTTTGTGAAAGAGAAATTACAGGTGGGTTTGGCAGACTTGTCCATAGCTTCTTTATCATTCAACCATTCCATTGATTTTTTTTTATTTTTATTTTATTTATTTATTTATTTTTGCTTTGGGTCACACCCGGCAATGCTCAGGGGTTTCTCCTGGCTCTGCACTCAGGAATCACTCCTGGCGGTGCTCGGAGGACCATATGGGATGCTGGGGATTGAACCCGGGCCGGCATGGGCCGGCGCGCGCAAGGCAACGCCCTACCCGCTGGGCTATCGCCTCCAGCCCCAATTCCATTGATTTTTAAAGGAAATTCAGGGCTCAAACCCATGAACTCTTTGTCTACCACAGGAATAAAAAATTTACCAATTAGAAGGAGTAGAGAAGGAAAAAGGAAAAGAAATGGAGGTGGCCGGAGCAATAGTCCAGTGGGTAGGGCATTTGCCTTGCATGCGGCTGACCCAGGTTCAATGCCCTGCATCCATGTGGTCCCCGAGCACTGCCAGTGTAATTCCTGAGCACAGAGTCAAGAGTAACCCCTGAGCATTGCTGGGTGTGACCCAAAAGAGCAAAAATAGTGGAGGAAACATGGGGGGGGGGAGAGAGATAGAGAGAGAGAGAATATGAAGCTCAAGCACTATCTGGACATTTCTCCATGATCAGATATCTCCTATTAAATTTCTTCGTAATTGTTACTACGAGGACCCAGCTGTTTTCCAAACCTATAGTGTCCCATCAGGGTATAAAAGGCCAAAGGGCAGAATCTCTCTGAAAAGCCAAGTGGACAAGCTGTTGACTAGAGTCAAACTGACTCTCCAGTTCCTACCATCCCAGATCCCTGAGTCCTCCCATTGCAAAGACCCTGGCTGCTCTCCAGGACAGCGGGAACTTTCCCTTCTCACTGCTAGCCCATGTGACTGACTGGCTCAGTTCACAAATCCACATAATCATCACACACGAGGTTTCGTAAAAATACCAGTGCTCTTCCCTCCTTGCCAGGTCAGCCTGGTGGAGATAAGGATAAACACACGTAGGTCCTGTTGGCACAGTGAACATGGGCTTGCAGAGCCAGATGGGAAGGAGGACTCTGAGCTTCACACAACAACCTGGCTTCCAGGTCTCACTGACTGCTGCTCTACTTGCCTTGTTGCTGCCCCAGAGTTCCCCTCCCTCTAGGGACGGAATGACCAATGGTGTGTCTAGGACTTGATCGCTCAACCTGCAGTAACCTCACAATGCAGATTTAAGGCTTTTGCTACAGATAAGGCACATCCAGGTCAGAGAGGTTAAATGACAGCAAAAAAAAAAAATAGGGACTTGGGATTCCAGGTCAGTTTGTCCTTGAAGCTCCTGGTCTCACCACTGTCAATAGAGTATCTGTTCCCTCACTTGTAAATAGGGATATTTTACTGCACATGCCAGGCACTTAGCTAACTACTCTACCTTCATTATATTTTTAAAATTATAATTTTGTCAAAGAGAAATTACAGATGGGGAAACTGACACTCAGTTTTGCTGGAGCAAATTTGTTAAGAAATTTGCTCTCTCTGTTATCATTTGGATTATTTTTTTAAAAAATAGATTTTATTATATCACAGTGAGATATACAATTTCAGAGCTGTTAGTGATTGAGTTTCAGTCATACAGTGTTCCAGCACCCATCCCTCCACCATTGCACCCTTCCCGACACCAGTGTCCCCAGATTCCCTCCCCTCCCATATGCAGCCTGCCCCCGTGGCAGCACTTTTCTTCTCTATCTCTCCCTCCTCACTTTTTCTCCCTTCTTTTGCACATTGTGGTTTGCAATACATACATTTAGGGGTTATCATATATATCTCCCTTTGCCTTCATTTCTAATCTGGCATTACCATTTCCAACAATTATTAGTACACAGATCCCTTCTCTATCTTACCTAACCTCCGTCCTCCACACACCTGTGGTAGATTCCCACCAATGACAAGTCCTCCTGGTCCCTGATTTGCCTGTCATGTAGATTCTTAAGTGTTCTGCTTCTCTCAGGTTCTCAGAGAACTGAGGCAGCTAGACAGTGTCTCCCCAAACTTCCACCTCCATATTTGCCAAGTCTTCTTAGCACATGTACTAACTAAATGGGCCTCTTTAAATCAAATTTAAATAAAATCATTTAAAAATCACAACATTATTTTAAGCTGTAATATACATAAGAACAAGGATTTACTGCACTGATTATCTTTCCCCACATGATTCACTAAAATTAAATGGCACTTCTTCATCCAGTTGAAACCTAGGAGTATCTCCCAAAGCAGACAAAGATGTCACAAAAAAGAAAAACTACAGACCAATCTCCCCGATGAATACAGATACTAAGATCTTCAACAAAATACTAGCAAATAAAATCCAAAGAGTCATCAAAAAGATTGTACACCATGACCAAGTGGGATTCATCCCGGGAATGCAAGGATGGTTCAACATCCGCAAGTCAATCAACATAATACATCATATCAACAAAAAGAAAAATAAAAACCATATGATCATATCAATAGATGCAGAGAAGGCATTTGACAAGATTTAACACCCGTTCATGATGAAAGCTCTCCGTAAAATGGGGATTGAAGGAACCTTCCTCAAGATAATCCAGGCCATCTACTACAAGCCCACAGCAAACATCATTCTCAATGGGGAAAACTGAAAGCCTTCCCTTAAGTTCAGGGACAAGAAAAGGCTGCCCACTCTCACCACTTCTATTCAATATAGTACTGGAAGTACTTGCCATAGCAATCAGGGAAGAAAAAGACATTAAGGGCATCCAGATAGGAAGGGAAGAAGCCAAGTTATCACTATTTGCAGATGACATGATATTATACCTGGAAAACCCAAAACTCTCTACCAAGAGGCTCCTAGAAATAATACATTCTTATAGTAGAGTAGCAGGGTACAAAATCAATACCCAAAAGTCAATGGCCTTCCTATATGCAAACAGCGAAAGAGAAGAAAGGGACATTAAAGAAACTATCCCATTCACAATTGCACCGCAGAAAATCAAATACCTAGGAATCAGTCTGACAAAGAATGTAAAGGATCTCTACAAAGAAAACTACAAAAACGTTACTTCAGTAAATAAAAGAAGACCTGAGGAAATGGAGACACATTCCCTGCTCATGGATTGGAAGGATTAACATTATCAAAATGGTAATACTCCCTAGAGCTTTATACAGATTCAATGTGGTCCCTATAAAGATACCCATGATGTTCTTCAAAGAAATTGAACAAACACTCCTGAAATTTGTATGGAATAATAAAACCCCACGAATAGCTAAAGCAATCCTTGGGAAAAAGAAGATGGGAGGTATCACTTTCCCAACCTCAAGCTCTACTACAGAGCAGTTGTAATTAAGACAGTGTGGTACTGGTATAGAGACAGACCTTCAGACCTATGGAATAGAACTGAGTATCCTGAAACGCACTCACAAATATACAACCACTTAATCTTCGATAAAGGAGCAAAAAAATATTAAGTGGAGCAAAGAAAGCCTCTTCAACAAATGGTCCTGGGAAAACTGGGCAGCTATGTGTAAAAAAATGAACTTAGACCTCCTTCTAGCGCCATGCACAAAAGTCAGATTAAAATGGATTCTAGATCTCGATATCAGACATGAATCTATAAGGTGCATCGAAGAAAACATAGGAGAAGCTCTACGACATCGAAATGAAAAGTATCTTTAAAGACGACACACCACTGACCAAGCAAATGGAAGCAATGATAAACAAATGGGATTACATAAAATTGAAAAGCTTCTGCACCTCAAAAGAAATGGTGACCAAGATACAAAGACAATCCACAGAGTGGGAAAGGATATTCACCCAATACCCATCTGACAGGGGGTTAATATCCAGGATATATCAGGCACTGGTAGCACTCCACAAAAAGAAAACAGCCAACCCCATCAAAAAATGGGGAGAAAAAATGAACAGAAGCTTCCAAAAAGAAGAAATTGGAATGGCCAAAAAGGCATATGAAAAAGTGCTCTTCATCTTTAATCATCAGGGAGATGCAAATCAAAACAACAATGAGATACCATCTCACCCCCACAGAGACTGGCACACATCCAAAACAGCAAGAACAACCGGTGCTGGCGTGGATGTGGGGGAAAAAAGGGACTTTCATCCACTGCTGGTGGGAGTGCCGACTGGTCCAGCCCTTTTGGAAAACAATATGGGCATTCCTCCGAAAGCTAGATATTGAGCTCCCATTTGATCCAGCAATAGCACTCCTGGGAATATACCCTAGAGACCGAAAAACACATAGCAGAAACACTATTTCTACTTCTTTATTCATCTCTGCGCTATTCACTATAGCTAGAATCTGGAAACAACCAAAATGCCCGAGAACAGAGGACTGGCTAAAGAAACTGTGGTTCATCTACACTATAGAATACTATGCGGCTGTCAGAAGAGATGAAAATTATGAAATTTACCTGCAAATGGATGGACATGGAGACTATCATGCTGAGTGAAATTAGTCAGAAGGAAAAGGACAGGTATAGAATGACTGCATTCATTAATAGGATATAAATAGATACCAGTGTTTTACTAAATATGGGAAATGGTAATGGCAGATTAAAACTCACCACTGAATATACACAAAGAGACTTAAGTGATAAACTCTAAATATCTGCAGGTCTAGCCACAATGTGTAAAATAAGAGGGAGAGAGATGCAGAGACAGAGAGAGAGATAGAGAGAGAAAGAGAGGAAACTGGGGTACCTGCTATTAAGGCGGCCTGGGGGGCGGGAGGGGAGGGGTACATTGGTGGTGGAAATGGGGCACTGGTGGAGGGATGGGTGCTGGAATACTGTATTACCAAGAACCAATTATGAACACCTTTGTAATTGTATGTTTCACGGTGGTATAATAAAAAAATAAAAAAAAAAAAAAAAAAAAAGAAACCTAGGAGTATCTGAAAGAAGCCATCAAGGCTTGTTCGGGCAAGTCTGAATTGGATGACCTCTGGGTTTTCATTCAGCTTTAGCTTTATGAGTCTCTCTCCCTTCATGTGTGTGTCATGTGCGTGTTTGTGCATGTTTGTGTGTGTATGTGTGTGTGTGGCTATGTGGCTGTGCATACAAATGCCCAAGGCTCCTTTCATCTCTCAAACACAGGGCCTGATCCTAGGATGGAGACAAGGGTTAGAGTAGAGGCAGATGTATGAGGAGCTTGGAAAGCAATAGGCGAAAGTCAGAAGTGAATCCCAGAGAGCTACAAGTATGATTTCTAGCTGAAATGCAACCCAAGGCCTGGCATGCTTAGGGCAGGAGACTGATGGGTATAAGATGGAAAGAAGGAAAGAAACACTTGCCACTGGGTGGAAAAACAATCACCTTCATCCCAGGGCCTGGTCTCTCACAGTGTGAGGATAGGGGAGGCCTTTGACCAAAATCTTTAGGGAAAGCAGAATCCACAAAGGTGAGATATGGGGTTATTTGGGAGAAGATACAACCCAGCAAGAACTCGACATTAACTCTCTAGAGATAACCTTATGTTTTGTATGCTGTTCACTAAAGCAAGGAATACAAGAACATACAGTGCTTGTTATAGTGAATTTTTTAGTAAGTTGATCACACTGTAATCAATACCCAGATAAAGAAAGTAACAGCCTCATTCTAGAAACACTCTTCTGCTCCCTACTAGTCGTGACCTGGCATAACTACTATCTGAATTACCAGTATGAGGTACTGGCTGTGCCTATTGTCAACTTCCTGTCAATGCAACCATCAGTGGAACCATATATATGTGTTCTTGTGTCTTCAACACATGTATGTGAGTTTCATCAATACTGTTGTATACAGCTTTGGTTTGTTCATTTGGACTGATTTGTGACAGCCCCTTATATAATCATACAGTTTTAGCTGAGCAACAATTCAGTCAACAAAGGACTACATGCATGACAGACAGTGATTCCAAGAGCTATAACTGAGGTAGGAACTGGGCTGTATTATCTGGCCTGATGTGGTTATCTTCTATGATATTCACATAAAATTGACAAATGATTCCATTTTTAGAATGTGTCCTAATCATTAAGCAATGTCTGACTAAGCAATAATTGACTTACTCTAAACTGAAAGGAAATTTGAAGAGGATTCTTTTTCTTTCTTTTTTTTTAACTAATGAACATTTTAGCACTGGTTTTGCTCTCATTGCTCTTGGTATGTAGGAAATATGCAGATCTATGAATGGAATGGTTCAGTCACAGTATATGTACATGGTTAGGTTTTACAAATATGAACAATCTTCTGAAGTAGTTGTATTAATTTTCATTCTCATATTAATTGTTTTTCAACCTTTGGCATTTTTAACCTCTTAAAATTTGATTATTCAAGTGGTTGTTAATCATCCATATTTTGCTTTGTCCAAACTTCACCAAAAACCTTAATATTGACGCCATTACTAAGGTAAAAACATGAGAGAGACAATGTGATATAGCAGACAGTACCTACATTATGGACTCAGAAGATCTAGACTTAATTTTCTCTACAGCTACTAGTTTGATGCCATTAGCAAAGAAGCACAAATGGTCTTTACAAAATTCCTCCCCAGGTCTTTGTACATTTATTTCACTCAAACTGTTAAAACAGACGAGGAAGTAATTATTTTTAAGAACTTACATAACTTTTAAGCAAGTACCAGAGACAAAATTGATACCTATTTTCTTGATTTTTAGTTCAATGTCCTTTACTGAGATTATACTGATTTTTGATTCATTTATTCCCTGTTTTTAAGGAAAAGGTGCTAGACTATACAATCTGATATTCCTTCCAGTTTAAATATGGTGACGATTTGTGTTTAAATGCATGAATTGTTTACCCAGTAAGCATATAAACAAGTACAAGATCCTTGCTCAATCCTTAGAAGAAATTAAGCCAAACTCACTTAGCAATTCAAATGCCAAATAAAACAAATTTCTGTGAACATTCAGCTGTTGGAGACAGAGGTTCAGTAAGATTAAGAATGAACCGAGGTTATAGATGGGTCATTGGAGTGATAAATGTTCCCTGTAAACACATTTCATTACTCAAATTTCTTGCAACTAAAGAGTATTCAACAATCCATTTATTCATATATCTGACCAACCAAATCATTTATCTCTCCATTTACCTAACCATCCAACCATTCCTTTTTACTCAGTAAACCTTTATTGAATAAATTCTCTGCCAGTCCCCATACTAGTTTCTAGGGTTACAGAATGAATTAGAAACAATCCCTGCCTTCAAGAAATTCTTGGTCTCAGCAAGTAGCTCATCCTGTACACCCCTTTCCATACTTTCAATGACCAGAAAACAAGGGCCTAGCACACCTTTGTTTCCCTAAATCATCTATTACTAAGACTGGTACTATTGTAAGATGTATTTGATAAATAAACTATTAATCTCTGAGCATACTAATAAAATAATTTTAAATGTCCAATCCCACTATTTTCCATTTATTTTCATTGGACCACGAGTCCTTCCACATACTAACCAAACTGCAGAAGGGAAGGAGCAGGACTCTGTTTTTCCAAACTCCATTCCCAGCTATCCAATGGGTACAAACAGCTGCACTTAAACCCTGCCCACATTCCCTGAATAATAATAAGAGAAGGTAGGCAGGGGGCAGGCAGAGGCCCTAAAACAAAAGTAAGACACTCCATATTCCATTAATGTGCCAACCCCTCCAGCATCACTGCTCCCCACTACTAGGGTTCAGTTCCCAGCATTCTGAGAAATCTTCTTTCAGATGCATTCAGATCTCTCAATGCTGTCTGAGCTCCCATTATGTGCACTCAGTGATGACAGACACTTCAACCTTCCCCTTCCTGATCTTCACAATGCCATGAAGTACCATGTCCTACAAACCATGAATCTTTGGAATCCATCCCGCTTCTCAGATCTTGTAGATACCTGAGGCCAGACCTCCATCCTCCTCCTACCTAGACTCCCTACCTAGACCTCATCACAGCCTCCAACTGGTGTCTCTGCCTCCATGCTGGCCCTGCAGACAGACAGGCAGATGCAGACACAAAGATGTTAGTTTGATCATGTCACTTCATGCGACAAACTCCAATAGCTTTGAATGGTCCTTAGAGAAATACCAAGTCACCAAGTCCCTTTGCTGATCTGGCTCTGCCTCCCTTTCGAGACACATCTCTGTCTCTTCTCCCTTTAACATATTTGGCTCCAGATACACTGGACTTTCAGTTCCCCTGGATATGCCCCTGCTTTCTCCTACTGTTAGAACTTTACACATGCTGGTCTTTACTTGGAAGACTTTTACCCTGGTCTTATCCTCAAGTCGCTGGTGTACAGCTGTCAAGCTATGGATCAATGCCAGTTCAGAGTGCCAATCCTCTTGGTGTTGGAGTCTCCCTCCTAGACTACAAAACCCTACAAACAAGAACCTTGAAGATCCTTATTGCTGATCACCTGGTTCCTTGCATGCAGTCTCCCAGGTAAGAGGTAAACAGGATGGATGGAGACGGTGACTCCTCAGTCACCATTAATTGATAGATTGCAGGCACTGAGCACAGTGTCAGAAAATCACAAGGAAGATTTAGCATAGACTCAAGGGTTTCAAACTCTAGTCCACAACTACAAGCCTTGTGACCTCAACCATATGCTTGCAACTCTATGGGCCTCATTTCTTAATTTTCACATTCATAACAGTCAGACTGGAAATGACGCATACGTTTTTTTAAAGATTTATTTATTTACTCATTTATTTATTTTTTGCTTTTTTGTGTCACACCCGGCAATGCTCAGGGGTTACTCCTGGCTCTGCACTCAGGAATCACTCCTGGCAATGCTCGGGAACCATATGGGATGCCGGGATCGAACCCGGGCCAGCAAGGGCCAGCCGCGTGCAAGGCAAATGCCCTACCCACTGGGCTATCGCTCTGACCCCTGACGCATAAGTTTTTAAGTATATTCACAAAAAGATATGCCCAGCAGGACAGCCCCAACAAGTAGCACTACTGTACTCAAAGAGTTCTCTACTTGGCTCTGGTTCTGTTCTTGTGCAGATCAAAGGAACAGTTTCCATACAGTTTCCCTCTCCCCATTTTCCAGTGTCAATACATTTTCAGGACACCCTGGGATTAGCCTAAGAGCCTGTTGATAAATAATAAATAGGACCCAGAATAGATTTACAAGAGACAATGCTAGTCCTCCTCCTTCCCTGGGGTCTTCTAATGGAGAAAAACCCTAAATCTATACTGTTGGTGTCATGGGTGTGGAAAATGTATTCTGGGGTCAGAGAGATAACACAGAGGGTAGGGCACTTGCCTTGCACGTGGCTGACCCAAGCTTAATCCCCCGGTACCCTATATGGTTTCCCACGCACAACCAGGAGTGATCCCTGAGCACAGAGCCAGAACCAAGTCATGATCACAGTCTTATATGGAAAGAAAAATAAATATTATAGTTACTAGAAAGTTCTTTAGATCTCCCATAACCCCATGGATTGTCATTGCTTAGTAGTCCAAATGAGTTAACAAGGTGGTCCTATGCTGAGTGGATTGTGAGTACTGTCGAGGATTCCAATGGGCCCAGCATGTACTGCTTTGATAATCTCCTGATCCGAGCCTAAGGTCCTTGGGGGGTCCCTTTGGGGCCCTGTGGGTCCCTCTTCCTGAGCTCTGACAGGTCATGATTTCTAAAAGTGGTTTTCCATTCCTTTAGAAATAAAAAAAATATCCCCATGGGGAGTTCAGCACAATCCCAACAATTGCTGGGGCCCCTGGGTTCAAACACCAAGACAGCTCAGTCTAATTGTGTGGCCTTTCCAGTTTCTGTCTCCTTATTGGTTAAATCAGAATACATTTGATGTTACATTTGATGGTGATTAAGTGATGTCTTGTTTGTTAAAGGGCCTGTATGGCACCTAATATACCTAGTTCACTGAATACAAAACCAGGCAGGGTTAGCTAAAAACCCAAGAGACAAATGAGAGTCCATACAAGTAGGTGAGCAGAGGCTAGGGGCCAGATCTGGGGAATAGAACCAGGGGTTGGGTATCTGCAGGTAACAGCTGTTGTGTGCACCAAGGCATTCCAAACCGTTCAGATGAAGCCCTCCTTAACGCCTCCCCTTGGTGCTGTCCCTGATTATTCTCTGCTCTGGAGAAGGTCCCACTCTGGTCTGGAGCTTCTGCAGCAGGACAGGAGACGGGTGGAGAAGCAGAGAAGCAAACCCACAGAGGAGACTGGGGTTCAGACATGCAGTTTGGACTTTGTGGGGTCCAGTTTTCCAGAGACATTCCAAGTCCCCTCTCTAGTCCTAGGGCTCTTGAGCCTCCTCCCCTGAATCCTGAGCCCTGTCAGAGCCTAAACACTTAGTCATTTCTCTCCCAACTTTAGGTTCGCCCTGCAACAGATGCTGCAGGTGAACTTGATGTAGGAGTTTGCTGCTTCCTCTTTAGCAAGGCGGGAAGAGTAATCATGTCTACCTTCAAGGTGTTTGCAAAATTTTAGTATTTGTTCCCCCTTCACTTCTTGTGGTTTTTACCAGGATGGGAAGCGCCATGTACTTGGCACCAGAAACCCCAAATGGCAATGCGGCTGGGATCAGGCTCAGCACTGGTGGGGCAGAACCAGGAATAGAAATCCTGGATTTGCACTTCCAAGGCCGGAACTAAAGTTTTTTGAAAAAACAAGTTAAATAGTAAAATAAATTCTGATGGGGCCTGTATAGCACCCACCTCTCCCCTCAAAAAAAAATCCTAAGCCTAGACCCTGGAGGATTCTAGACCTCTGTGCTGAATAAATCAATCAAACACCATATAGACCAGAGTCTTGGTAAGTGGACTGGTGGTTCAAGTCCAAGGATATGAGCCTGTTGGATCCCTATAGTGAAAGATTATTATCTGGGCCACCATGGCAGTGCTCAAGGCAATGCTTCAAGGATGGTTCGGTGCTGGGGATGAAACCTGAGTCATTTGTCATAACCATTGTGCTATCTCTTTGGCTCCCAGTATCACGGACACTTACACTTCATGACCTTTATTGTTCATTCAGAAAGGGGACCCCAGGAGCCAATCCATTTCCAATTTCCCAGGAAAGTTTTGAAAGCATAACTGTCAATTATAAACATACTGTCAATAGCTTTTTAAACCTCAGTGACTCAGTGATGAGAGAAGGAAGAGATTCAAGACAACATCTACTATTCATGAGCTCAGGTTGTGGCTGGAACCTGATAGAAGTTTCCAGGAACATCAAAGTTTTTTGCTCCTGGAAACTCAGGAAGAACAATGTCTAAATTATTTTCCCCTCAATTATTCTCTGCAGGCTAACCCCAGAAGTCACTCCGTCAAATGCTGGTGATTGAAGAGGGATTCTTAAATTTCCTTCTATCTATAGTTTTTATTTTATTTATTTTTATTTGGGGGCCACATCAGACAGTGTTTAGGGGGCTACTCTCAGCTCAGTTATCAGGTTATTGCTTCCGTAACCCAAGGACCATGTATGTCAGAATGGAAACTGGGTGTCCTGCCTGCAAAGTATGCCCTCAAGTCCTTAACCTCCTAAGTATCTCTCTTTTTAAAACTCTCAAGAGTTATTCAGCACTTCTCTTTTGCAGAATAGCACCCCCCCATCTTTCTTTCTAGCTTCCTAGAGACCCCTGTGACACAGGTGAGGGTACGGTACGGCAGCTCACCAAGGGCTGCTGATGCTCCCAAAGGAGGGAAAAAGGCGTGGATTTACAGGCCTAATATACTCATTAAAGGCGTAATTGGAGTCACTCTGCCACCTCTATCCCCTGACAGCCCCTATCTACCCCATTTAATTTAAGAAAGTAACCTTTTGCCTCTTAAGTCATAAAATGCAAGCAAGAAAGTCACTTATCCAAGAGGTTGCTCCATGCACTTCCTGCCCTGATCCTTTAAGGTAGCTTAAACCCCCAGTGGGACTCAGGGGGTTCAGAACTGTCTCCAGTTTGGAGCATTGACATCTTCAAAAAGGAGAGGCTAGGGCCTGGAACGATAGCACAGTGGGTAGGGCTTTTGCCTTGAACTCAGCCGACTGGGTTCGATTCCCAGCATCCCATATATGGTCCCCAAGCATCGCTAGGAGTAATTTCTGAGTGAAGAGCTAGGAGTAACTCCTGAGCATTGCTGGGTGTGACCCAAAGAGAAGAAAAAGAAGAGGCTGCTCAGGCTCCATCAGATCTGGCTTCATGGGCTGGCTCAGCCATTCTCTAGCAACAACCTGTGCCAAGAGAATTGTGTAGGGTCTCATTTTTTGCTCATCTGTAAACTAGGATCATGATTAGACACTTCCTGGGACCGTGGGCAAGTTCTGAGGAACACAGACAGCAAAGCTGTGGGCACTGAGTCTGCTATAAGGAGAGGGTCCCTGAATGTCTACAACTAGCTCTTGACCACTGAAGTGAAGCCACAACAAAAAGGGAAAACTACATTTGGGGCCATCAGACCTGGAATCCCCAGGACTTTTGCAAAGAATGATAAACAGTTGGTTTCTGCCATACAGAATCACCAACAAGTTGGGGTCGGAGCGAGAGTCCGCCGGGTAGGGCCTTTGCCTTGCATGCGGCCGACCCGGATTCGATCCCTGGCATCCCATATGGTCCCCTGAGCACCGTCAGGAGTAGTTCCTGAGTGCAGGGCCAGGAGTAAACCCTGAGCATTGCCAGGTGTGACCCTAAAAGCAAAAAAAAAAAAAAAAAAAAAAAAAGAATCACCAATAAGTTTTGGGGGAAATCACACAGAATCTTTCTTAAAAATATATAGTGTATATATATGTATATATCTGTATATATATATATATATAATAAAAATGGACTGCCCACAATTACCCGTGCTTAATTGAAGTTCACAGCATTTGAGCAGCTTGCCAAAGTCTCAATTGGTCAGCTGCTCTTCTCCAGACCTCCCCTCTTCCTGCCCTTTGCTCACCCTCACCCGCCTACAACATGAAATATAAATAATTAATGCTATCCACCTACCTAAGCCCAAATAAAGCTTCCTGGGTGCATGGGATTTCCACCGCGAATCCACCATTAGGAATATGATGCATTCCACGTGCAGGTGTCTGTGTCCCCAAAGCCATTTGCAACAGGGCTGCTCAGTGGGTACCAGAGTTAGTTAAAGCTCGCTTCATTATGGTGGCTATCAGGGCAGATGGGAACTGAGGGTGGCGGACTGTTTTCATAGGGAAATGTGCTCAAGTCCCAGGTCAGCGCCGTGATAAATGGGCTTGCCGACAATTTGCTGGAAGCGTGCTTCTTGGGGACTCCCTGAGGTCACAAAATGTCTGCTGTTAAGCTACACAATTTTCTTTTACTTATCAGTTCCAAGCACATCACAGACACATATTTGAACAATGAAACAAAGAAGGATACGCATTATCAGGCTTCAGCCGGGAGCGGCACTAAGCCAACCAGTGCTGATTGGACAAAGCCTGGAACTCGCTAAATGCCAAGTGCAGAAGGGAAGGCGGGCTGGGGATTTCAGATTTTTAAGGAGCAAGGTTGAAGAGGGACGCCAGGGACTGTGGGTGCCTGTATGGGTCTTTCCCTAAAAAAGAGCACAAGTTGCAAGGGTGAAGGTTGCCTGACCTCATGCTGGCTTTCATTGACTGGCCTCCCTCAAACAACCTGGTCTTCCTGGTTTTCCTCAAACAACCCTCAGGGATCTCTCCAGAATGCATATCTGATGTTCCTCATTGTGCATGAGAGAAAAGTCTAAACTCATAAGCATGACACTGGCAAAACCCCTTCCACATTATGAACCCCGATCTGACCCTCTGTCTCGCCTTCCCTAGTCCCCTCCATCCGATCCTCTTTACTTGATACCTGCAAAGCCTTTTGCAATCCCTTCCCTCTTTCTCCACTCCTTCATCTGCCCGATTGACCCAGGCATCCTTTACATCTCAGCTAATAGGAGCTTCATCCAGGAAGCTCTTTTCGGACTACCATCAGGTTGAAATTTGTCAGCGCTGCCAGTCTCCCCATCAGAGCCCTGTCTAGCTGTATTGCTGAAGCCTCGCGACACGATTCTAGATTGTAAGTCTCACAGGGCAGACAGTCTGCCTGTTGAGGAATTACTGGTATCTGCACATGCCAGCCATGAAACAGACACTGAAATGTCTATAAAATGATCCAGTAACTATGCAGGCAAGGAACCTTGTCACTGGCAGAAATAAGGTCATTCTCCTCTCTGACTCTAAATGAGTCACTGACTTACATGGGGAGAGATATGAAACCTGTAATTCTTTGGGAGGGAGCTTGGAATATTCCAAACAGAAGGACACAGATGCATTTGTAATTTGACATGTGAAACAGAAGTTGGGAGCCAAGAGAGGGAAAAGGTGTAAGAGATCAGGGGAGAGATTCCTTGAGCAGTTATGGGTCCATTCACCTTGTGTAAAATGGGAGTGCTTTAAAGGTCATAGAAAATCAGACCCTCTTAACTCTGGGGACCCATCGGTAAGGTCTGGATCTAGTACAATGCAGTAGTGATAGCAGATTCCAAGAGAAAAAATTAGTTCATTTCACCAGGGAAGAAAATGTCTAATACTGGATAATTTCACATGTATGTGGGTGATTCACTATCACTATCAC
Source organism: Cryptotis parvus (assembly GCA_021461705.1). Lineage (NCBI taxonomy): Eukaryota > Metazoa > Chordata > Mammalia > Eulipotyphla > Soricidae > Cryptotis > Cryptotis parvus. The sequence continues at coordinate 330,307 of JAJIBD010001814.1, forward strand.
TATCTATCTTCCCATTAATCATCTATTTGCTAGAGTGGCACCAGTAATATCTCCATATGTCCTATCTCATGCTAGGAGAACCCAAAGGCATCCCGCTTGCTCCAGGAACATAAAGAACTCAACCATTATATTAGGTCAGGGGAATGACCTAATATAAATGTTACTGGTATTTGGCATATCAAATACTACACGAGCAGCTTGCAAGGCTTGCCGCAAGGGTGGCATGTGGGTGATTCAGGAACAAAAAAGGGAATAAACAAAAGACAACTCAAACAGCCACTTGCACTTTGAGCACAGAACCAAGGTTACCAAAGGTGGGGGATGGAGGGATAGAGGAGGGATCTCAGAGTGGGGGGGCACAGGGGGTCCAATGGTCTCTGCTGGAGAGATACTGGTATTGTGGCATGGGTGTGATCGGGCTTGAAAAAAAATCAATTTTAAAGAAGCATGAAATTGTACTGCTAATAGATGGAAGTCTTACAAACCAACACACATCTGTGTAAGGATACACTGAGGAGGTCCCCCATGAGACAACCAGGATGGATAGTTCGGGAGGGGGCCGGGTATCTCTAAGTCTCTGAGCAACCAGCCAGGATGTGAGAGTGCTGTGGGTTCTGGCTCTTGACTGTCTTTGTCTCACTTTTATCCTTTTCTGAAAGCAAACCCTCTGCAACTTGCTTAGTAGCACCCTCTCTCAGAGTTCCCCCTTTATGCAACTCAACTCCCTTTGCACTGCCCCCTGGTGAGGCTGCCTCTCACATAGCTACAGAAGAAACAGGAATGGAGGGGCAGAGGCACAGAGACTCCCAGCTTGGAGATTTGCTCAGATTCAAACTGGGGTGAGTTCAAACTACACACTCCTCAAGCCTGGCTGCCACCAGGTGGCTGAACATACACCTCAGCTGTGAGATAAGGCCCCTGCAGCCAGTCCAGCATGGGGTCCACCAGACATTGGTAAAGGCTTTCTCAATCCAAGCCCCCTAAGGATCCTACAGGATGGAGTAGCTCTGTCCTCGGACTTGTTTCTTTGCATTCTGTGTAGAACTTGCCCCAGCGGGAATCCTGGGTGGAGGCCATATCCTAGCAACACCTCCACATTTTCACCGGGCCCTACTCAGAGACCCAATGCCTTCATCAAAAACCAAATAAAAGGAAAGCAAGTGCTCCCCGGGACCCCTACTGTGTGCTGGGCATGTACACAGAGAGCACAAAGCAAACACAGCTGATTCCATTTTGGACATGTAGGAGCTAAGCCTGGAAAATTGAATCGCTCATCCCACCGCTGACGAGGAAGGGGCACAGTAAAGCTCCCAGCCTAGGGCCTGCCTTGACCTGGCTTATCCCCTCCCACCAAGCTGCCTTTCAAGCATCTGCCATGTGAAGAGGGGCAGAGGGGAGGGTGTGAATCAGGGCTGGTGGGCTGGGCCTGTGCGGAGGGAGAGCTTTTCAGGATAAACAAACCTTTTGATAGCCTTTACCTCCCTCCTTCTTAGCTGGGAAGCACAGTTAGCCATGAGTGCAGAAAGAACTCAGTGAAAAACAGAGGCAACCACCACCAAAAGAATGAGGCCATTTATCATGCCCACAGAGGCAGAGACCCAGGTGGGAAAGGAGAAGGGGAGGGAGTCAGTTCACTGTCAGAATTTGGGTGAAAAACTATCAATATACTGGCAAGCACCTCCCCAACATCTGCTTCCCTGTTTGTTTGAGGGGACCTGGAGGTCTGAAACCAGTGATCTTCACCATGCATGTCAATGAGGATTCTTTTCTTCTTCATAGACATTGCAAGGCCTGGGGATCCTGGGCTTTTCTTGAACAGGGAAAATCAACTCTTGTCTTCCAGAGACAAAAGACAAATATGTATGAAGGATAAGTCAGTCCCCTTTGTCCCTGTCCTTGGTCCCGCCTCATGTCCCTGGCCTGTATCTCCTGAGCTCTAGGGAGAAACACCGGGGAGGAGGCAAGGCAGATGCTCAGCGCTGCAGTTCTGCAGAGCAGACACAACTTCCCAATGAAAACTTTAAAAAGCAAAGGAAAAACTCATTTTACCCTCTAGTCTTTAATTCTCTGCAGAATTGGAGTGTGGGCTGAAAATGAATTCATAGGGAAGGAAATAAATCAGAGTAATGTTTCAAGTGCAAAACTGCTGAGCTTTTGGGCTGTGATCACTCAATTTAGCATAAAAATTAAGAGTTAGTGTTTTCTAAGAGCAGACAAAGATGCATTAAGCATTCTTGTTCTAATGACAGATGCCATTAATTTGGGGGAAGTGCTCCCAAGTGGTGCTCAGAGGCTTGGGGTCCCCAACGATGATTCTTAGTCAACAGGCCAGAGGATCAGTAGAAGTGATCGGGAATGTGATCAATGCTAGAGACTATGCAGGCCACCCTGGTAGTGCCCAAAGGCCTCCAGAGCTACACCCCAATATGCATGGCATAGCACGTGGTGCTAGGAATCAAACCTGACACTTGCAAGGGAGGTGCTCATGGAGGCTTGCATGGGCACTAAACTATCTGTCCACCCCAATTAAAAATAATTTATCTGGCCAGAGCAACAGTATAGCGGGTAGGGAGTTTGCTTTGTATGTGGCCAACCTGGGTTCTTTTGATTCCTGGCATCCATATGGTCCCCCTGGTATCACCAGGAGTAACACCTGAGTGCGCTCAGGGAGTTAACTCTGAGCATCACTTGGTGTGGCCCAAAAAGAAAAAAAAAGATGTGGAATGCACTATTGAAAGTTCTCACTGTGGGAGGGGGCAGAGAGTTAGTACAGTGAACAGGGTGCTTGCCTTGCACACAGCCAACTCAGGTTCAACCTCAAGCACATCATATATATCTTCCCAAAGTTCCACCAGAAGGAATCCCTGATCACAATCAGGAGTAAGCCCTAAGCACCACCAGATGTGGCCTCAAAACAAGAGTCTCACTGTATTGAACCCAGGCTTGAGCGTCAGAAAAGTCTGGTTTTTTTATTATTATTTGTCTGTTTTCCGTTTGGGGCTAAGTCTGGCAATGCTTAAGGCTTAATCTTGGCTCTGTGGTCAGGGATCACTCCTAGTGGTGCTTGGAGGACCATTTGCAGTATTGGGAATGAAACCAGCATTGGCATTGAAAGGCATACAACGTAACCACTGTGCTGTCTTTGGTCCCTAGCTGCAGAAACTGTACCTAAGAAGCATCCACAGCAACCTGGAGGTGGAGTTGAAGACACAGTAGAGCAAATAAGGTTCTCACTTTGCACACAGACCATTTGGGTTTGATTCCTGGCACCCCTACAGTACGGTCCCCAGAGCCTGCCAGAAGTGATCCCTGAGCACAGAGCCACTGCTGGGTGTGACCCACAAACTAAAAAGTAAGAAGAAACAGAACTCTGGAAGCTAATTTCTCCTATGCCATTCTTCCTGGGAATGGCCATGAACTCTGCTCTTTACTACCCACAATTCAATTCAGAAGGCACTGATGGTTCCAGAGATGCCCAGGGCCTTGGGGGAGGCAGAGACATGCCAGAGGCAAAAGAGACATCACGAGTACAGTCAGCTCATTCTTCAACTTCAGGATCTCTCCTCTCTCAACTCTGAGAAGGCCTGTGTCCCCACACTCCAATCTCTCAGGCCCTATCATAAACTCTCAATCTGGAGGTATTGTCAAGCCAAACTGCCTCACTCGTGATGCAAGTACTGCCCTGGGAGAACCCACAGAATGTTCTGGAGCACATCCCTGGCACGTGCTAGCCCTGGATTCCATCCCCATTACTGCAAACGTGTGCCAACCGCAACCAACACCACCCAGTGACCCTGGGAACCCAGCACCTAACTGCCCAGGTTGAGTGTCAGTGGGAGTGGCACCCAGTGGGGAGAACCCTACATATACACATCTCACACAATTACACTAAAATGAAAACATCCTTCCTTTAAAATCTAAAAAAAAAACTTTTTTAACCTCATCAACATCACAGTTAAGTTTGATGTGCACCACATGAACCCTGAGCACCAGAATGATCCCTATCTGATCACTGAGTCAGGAGTAGCCCCAGAACATCACCAGGAGCATCCCAAACCCAGTCTCCCTATCATCCAAAAAGCTTAAACGGTATTGAATCAAGGGGAAAATAAAAAGTTAAAGAAAAGAAGAAAAACACCGCCCTGGTTTCCTCAGTTCTCCTTGGGCAAGAAGTGTGTGTGTGTGGGGCTGCTTAATCACTTGGCACAGTGTATGACAGGCCCTATAAAACCCCCACTGTCTCCATGTCCCTTGCCATCTATGCTTCAGATCTTCCCGGACTCCGCAAACCCAGGCCACCCCTTTGCATGCCCTCCCCACCCTCCCCAAGTTGGCTCCTCAAACTGCCCCTCTCAGACAGACTTTGGCGGTGGCTGTCTTAGCGCCTTCTCCCCAACCGTTCCTCTCCTGGGACCAGGTCTCCTATAGAGTCACATGGCAATGCTGCACTTCCTCTTTTGGAAAGTGCCATCCTCTTGACACAGCAGGCCCTTGTGCCCACTACTCTTGCTGAGCAAACCTCAGTTTCTCTTTTAATGCCCCATCTCAGGGAGTATCTGATCCTGGCAGCCTGTAACATAGGACTAGAGAGACATAAGTCCCCTTTACTCACCCCAGCTATAGTCCCAGAGTCAATTGGTTGATCTTCTCTATCTCCCCTTTAAAAAAAAAATATAGCTTTTAGAAGTTGTTAATCTCATAAAAATATGCCATCAGGGGCCAGAGAGAGAATATAGCAGCAGGGCTCTTGCCTTGCATACAGCTGACCAGGTTCTATCCCCAGCATCCTATAAGGTCTCTGGAGCCCCCTAGGAGTGATCCCTAAATGGAAAGCCAGAAGTAAGACCTAGCACTGCCAGGCATGGCCTGAAAACCAAAAACAGCATATGTGTACATATAATTTATATATGTACATTCCACCTAACAAGTGGAATTGAAGGTGGGCAAAATAAGTCAGAGACAGAAGGCAAAATACAGAATGATCTGACTCATCTGTGGTACATAAAGAAACAAATCAAGAATATGGACAGTTTCAACTGATAATAAAACTCAGATACTGGAATATAGATCCAAGAATGCCAGGTTTTGGGAGGTCCAGAGAGACGCAAAGAGGGAATTGACTGGAAGTAACAAGTGAACGTGAATGAAAGGCCTCAAAACACAGCAGTGCTAAGGGAGCTAAGAGCATGATTAAAACCCCTGTCAATCCAAAAAGTATGGACACAAGTGTGGGTGAGAAAACACTAAACCAGAGGTGATATAGGGATCGGGGCTCGGTCATAGGGATTGGGGTCAGGTCATTAGTACTTGGATAGTAATAACCTCAAACACTGATACCAATAATTTTAACACTACTGCCACCTTATTACCTGGACTGTGATTTTTTTTAGACTGTGATTTTGAAAAATCTTAATATGCTACCTAGAAATATGTACACTCTTAGTTATCAAATAGAGTAATGGGTTTCTATTATTTATTTATTGGATTATTTACCTATTATGGAAGTCAAATTGCATTATAAGTTTCAGGTGCATCATAAAAATCAATATGCATGTCCCTTGGTGCTGCCACTTGGCTCTCGCCCCGTGGCTGTTTTTGAATTCATGGTTTAAAACTGGAGGAGATGCTGATGGCTTCCGAGCAGGAGGGGATGTTGTTTCTCCATATATCTTAAGGATCCAACAAATACCTGGTGGATTATAGATACTACACAAAGGTTTGCTGGATTCTCAAATAATCAAACATGACAAAGATCATCTACAGAGCTCCACTTGTCTGTGCCTGTTCGAGTAGTTTGAAGATGATTAACTTATCCTATAACAACCCAAATATGACCCTATTTCAAAGGCAGATACACAGAAGCAGAAAGGCTGGACAGATTGCCCCAAAGGCACCCAACAGTCAGTGACTGAAGCAGACTTAATGCCAGCACTGAATTCTGGGTTTCTAAATGAATAAATGAGGGAGTGGTCCAAATGCCACATTTAAAGAAAAACAAATAAAACCCTTTTCTCCTTTTTCTTCTTTCTCTATTTCCCACTATTATGTTTATTTGGGACAGTGGTCAGGGAGCTTAGAGGCCACTCCTGGCCATCCCAGCCATTCATTCATCCCAGATGCCTCTCCAGGCCCTGTGATGTCAGGGATCAACCACCAGGGGCACCCCTGCAGTACGTGAGGGATTAAAACTGGGTCCCACACTGCAAATCAAGTGCCTGTACTATCTCCTGGCCCTCTTTCTGGGAGTCTCGGTGTCCTTTGAAAGCAGTCATACATGTAATGAACAAATCCTCATTGAGAAACTACAGTGTGCCTGGGGTATGGCTAAATGGTGAAAACACCCATAAGTGATGTTCGCAGGATGCTTCTTGTCTTGAAAGGATGTTGATTCCGCTTTATCCGCTGAGTGTAGGTGAACCAATTCGAATAAGGGTCATTATTCACTCATTCATTTGATAAATGCCTCCAATAGCTTACTGTGTTCTAGCTATTGGAACTGAAGCAGTATCTATTTACATTCAAAGAGTGCCTCCCCCAAGATAAATAAATAAGCAAACAGTCAAGATACTTTCAATGTTATATAAATTACACTATAGCCATAATGGGGAGGGGGAGGGAATCAGACAGAGGTGAAACATACAAAGAACTATGAAAGCACATTAGAGGAGACCTTGATCTAAACATGTGATGATGGAAAGCAATACATATAAAGTGCTTACTCTGTATCAGCACTGAGCTCCGCATGTAGCAGCCCATTCATCATTTACAATAACTCTGAGGACCAGTGCTGCTGTTATTTTCTTTCACACATGAGGAAACCTTAGTCCCATAATGATAAATACTTGGTGCAAGGTCAGACCACTATACCTAGCAAACCCAGGATATGAACCAAAACACGCTTGTTCCAGGGTTACATATCCTCAAACCAAGGTAGTGCTGGGACCAGATCTCAGCAGCTAAGTAATGCTGGGTGGTTTACCAGCCCAGTGGACCTTATTTGGGGATGTTGCGGGTTGCCAATTCTGCCATGTTTCAGAGCCAGTCAATGATACTTAAGAGGACCATGTAGTGCTGTTACTGAACCCGGGGCTCCTGCATACCAAATCTGTGCTTCCCCTCTTTGAGCTGTCTACCACTCTGGCCCCCAGTGGGCATTTCTGAATGAAAATAAGACCACTGGACTAGATGAGAGCCGACAGTCCTAGTAAAAAAGTAAAGAACCTTAGAATTCACCAGAAGAATAATGAGTATATGGGAACATTAGCTGACTTTTAAATGTGTACCATAGTTTAATACTCAGCATGTTCTGGTTCCTTCCAGTCCAAAATTACAGGAAATTGCTCCTTCCAGAATTTAGTGTTTGATGAAATAAACCAAGAAATGCAAGAATCCAAAAGTCACCAGGACCTTCCACCTACTGGGTAAATGCTGACTCCATTTTAAACAGCTTTCCCTGCATCTTTTCATGGGACCTGCTTCCTCTGATTTGTGATCTGTCCGCCCTCCTCTGTGTTGTTCTATACCTTGAAGACTCAAACACAGCCCTCTCCGGCCCTAATGTCATTAAGGCCAAATAAAGCTGAGCTGCACAATTGTGATTTCATAAATGTGCCCAGTAAACCTGACAGCAAAACATTTTATTAGGTGGGAAATGCCATACATAAGTTATTTATTTGCTCATCAAAATGGGAATAAAACAACTTCATTGTACAAGGGAGCAGTCTGGTCGAGGGCTGTCCATGCAAGCCTGCCTGCAGGGTAGTGGGATTTAGATTTGTTTGATTTTTTTTGGCTTTCTATTTTTACTTATGTCCCAAAGAAAATAAATGTGGCCACCACTGGCCAACCTTCATCTTGTCAGGTCTTAAGTCACTTAATATTATAAGCACCTTTCAATAATGCATTAACATATAAAATATATTCTTAAAGACAAATAGAGATGATTAATATTTTATGTGCTACAACCCACAAATGTCTTTAGAAGCATTGATTGCTTCCTAAATCCATTAGGCTCTATTTGCATCTCCAATGGCTGGAGACAGTCTGCTCTGTGGTAGGAATTATTTTGGCAACATGGTAATTTAGAGACAGTCAACGTTTTGATGACCTTCAGCATTTGACAACAAGTGCTAAAGAAGCTCTAATAAGGAGACAATCCCCAGCATGCTCTGCCCATCGTCATGATTCCATATTAGCCTGCCAGAGGAAAAGTGCTCCTCTGTGATGAAATCTAACTAATCATGATCAGGATAAGCTAACTATAAAGGTCATATCAGCAATATCATCAAGGTGATAATGGCTGTATTAATAGGCGCTCTCATTTACCCCTAAGGACAATGTATATTCAACACATTTCTAGAGCATTATTCCCATTCTAGGCTGGAAGAGGAAGAGGTAAAGAGTTTTAAGTTAGGGGCGCCTTTTTCTTGTTATTTCACAAAGACACTAAATATTCTCTGGACAGCCTCATCCTCCAATGATGACAAGCAATGGAGATTACTCTCCTCATTCTATTCTGGGGAGATGGTTTGGGCACACTGGTGAATGACTCACCCATCTACAGCCACACAGCCAGCCAAGGCTGCTGCAGACTTAAACCCAGTCCACCAGGATGCAGGCTTGATGTTGTTTCTGGTACTTCCTTGGAGTCATACAAGCTGGTGGTCAGAGAAACCAATGGGACTCCAAGATTTCATGGAAGGAAGATACCTGCTGCAACAGATGGCAAAAGCCAGGGCATAACTTTCTTCTTACCCATATTAAATTATCTTAATTGCAATGCCTGGTACCAGCAGTTCCATCTGGAAAATGACAGAGACTCGCATGCTTATTATTTTTTTTTTTTGGTGGTTGGGGTAGTGTAGTGGGGTTGGATCACATCTGGAGAGGCTGGTAAATACAACTGTGTTTAAGGGTTGTTTCCAGTTGGTGGTGTTCAGGGCACCCTACAGGATTGGACAGCATGCAGAGGAAGCACCTTCCACTATCTCTCCAATGCTGTCCCCCTCGCTTCCCTGCTTTTGATGAAGATAAAGCCTCATCCTCTTCCTTGTGACTCATGAATCTTAAGCCCCCTGGTCTATGAGTTTCCTTGGAGCTTTTACTGAACTTAGCACTGGTTTATATATTTTATTTCTCCCCTAGGGCTATCTCTTGATTGGTTACAAAAGTGGGGACCTACAGGCTGCCCACAGCTCTGTTTATCCCATCAGAGCACTCACCTTAGCCCACTGTATCTGACTGTTGCACCTAAACACCCTACAGGATGAGGGGCACTGAAAAGCAAGAATTTATATTACTGGGCCAGAGCAATAGCCCAGCGGGTAGGGCGTTTGCCTTGCACGCTGGCGGTCTGTGCCGCCCCGGTTCAATCCCCAGCATCCCATATGGTCACCCGAGCACCGCCAGGAGAAATTCCTGAGTGTGGAGCCAGGAGAAACCCCTAAGCATTGGCAGGTGTGACCCAAAAAAAAAAAAAAAAGAATTTCTATTACTTTACTACTTTTACTAGCATAATTGGTGGTGATTTTCTCTTGAACTAATGACTGAGATCAACAATAAAAAAATTTTCTCCAGGGGCCGACGTGATAGTCCAAGGGGTAGGGCATTTGCCTTGCATGCAGCCGACCCGGGTTCGATCCCTGGCATCCCATATGGTCCCCAAGTACCGCCAGGAGCAATTCCTGAGTGCAGAGCCAGGAGTAACCCCTGAGCATTGCTGGGTGTGACCCAAAAAAAAAAAAAAAAAAAATTGTCTCCATTCTACTGTTTCTGGACAAGTCAGAATGAAACACAGAATTTCTGGTTCTCTTCTGTCCAGGTTACTCACATCTGTTCAACCTTGTAGATTGGGATACTCATACTTGTATATTCTTGCTGATCATTCAAAATGTGAAGAACCTCAGCCTTTCTACTCATAAGCAAGCTTCATTTGTTTTAGGTGGTAGGGAGGAGAGTGGGGAAGGTTTCCAAGAAGTGTTTAGGTTGCCTAGGAACCTTCCCCCAGAAATTCTGGTCAACAAGCCAACAGTTCAACACAAAGACCCAGTAATGTTGTGCTGCTAGAGCCCTGCATTTCCAGGGTCCACCAAGCATGCACTGGAGATGTTCATCTAGTCCTCAGGGACAATGCGGTGCTAGGAATTTAACCAGGATACACAGCTTGCAAACCAAGCGCTCTGAGCCCTAAACTATTCTGGTCCCAAACTTCATCCTTCTTAACCACAGACTAACCTAAAATTACATTATCACCTGAAGTGTGTGACCAAAACACACACACACACACACACACAAAACTGATCTTAGAAACACATTGATGGACTCAAGACTCCTCATCTTTGAATCTACTGTGATGGGGTGTGAAGATGAATCCCAAAGTAACTGCTATTATAAGCAAAGTTCAAAGTCAGAGTCAAAAAAGATTGCAGAATCTGAGGTTGGCAGGGAACCCTGTAATTCTTGCATCACACTCAGACATATCTCTGCTGTGCTTCCTTTTTCACTGGCTGTTCCCTTTTATCCCTTTGTCAATTCTTGTCGTCTTCCTGAAATTTTAATGTTGGAGTAAGTGCCCCAGAGATCAGAGACCGGATGTCTTCTCCATCTATACTAATATCCAGAGTCCTGCTTTTCAAATGCCAGTTATTCTCAGATGTGTCCAAGGTATTTCTCAAAACTGAAACATTTTTGAGAAAAACATACTCAACATTTTTGAGAAAGGGAGAGAGAAAGTTCCTGCCAAAGAGGCAGGCGGGGGTGGGGGGTGGGAAGGAAAGTGGGAACACTGGTGGCAGGAAATGTACACTGGTGAAGGACAGGTGTTGGAACATTATATGACTAAAACCCAATTTTGAATAACTTTGTAACTGGTATCTCACTGTGACTCAATTAAAACAATAAACTAAAAAAGTGGTTGAACCTCTTGGGTCTCAGTCCATGTACCAAGAGTTCACATTTGGAAGACGGCATTTCATTCTAAGGATAATCCAAACCCCTCTACATTTCTTTCTTCCCTCATCTGCTTCTTTCCCTGCCTCCCCACATGACTTAACTGGAAACTCCCTGTTTCAGGCCCAGAACCATGCTATTTTTCAACTGGTCCCTTTCCCTCATAATTGAGAAAAGCATCCATCAGCAGTGATTGACTGTTCTGGATTCCGAGTCTATCTAAAAATGGGACATGCCTTCCAACTGCCTGGCTCCTGACACAGTTGGGTCACTGTTGGTGCTTCTGCAGACTGTCAGGCTTCCCCCACCTGCTCTCTTTCTTCTGCCCCCCCCACTCCCTTCCAAACAAGACCCATAAAGCAGCCAAGTGAATTCTTTCAAATGCAAACAAGATACTATCTTTACTCAAAACCCACAATAGAGTTCTCATCATTTAATGAAAAATCAATACAAATGTCAACATACCTCTAGTCACCTACCAGACCTTAACACTTGTCCAGACTTTTAGTCACTGCATCTGTATCACTTCCTATTCAGCATCAATGCATTAAATACATTCTCATTGTGAAGACTTGGCATTTGCTTTATATTCACTCCCATGTGCTGGCATGCTTCGTTCCTCTACAGAAATAAGATCTCATCTCTTCAAGCACCACCAGGAGTAATTCTGGAGTGCAGAGCCAGGAGTCAGCCCTGAGCATTGTCAGGTATAGCCCAGTACCCATCCCCACAAAAAGAAATGAAATCACATCTTAGAGAATCCTGTGTAACACATGCATTCCCTGTCCCGTATTTCTGTTCTTTGTATCTGATTTCCATTCAATGCCTTTAAAACCACCTCATATGTATATATGTTACTTATTAAAAGTTGACATTTTGATGATCTCTTCTCACAAAAGCATAAGCTGCAGCAAAACAAGACATGTGTCCTGTCATCCACCAGTTCCTGGGAAAGTGCCTGTACGAGAGAAACATAAGGGTTTTTTCCAGTAAATGAATGAATGAACGGGGAAATGCTTAGAGGCATAGGAAATCAACCAAACATTTGTTCCAGTTCAAAGCATCCCCAAGAACTTCAGACATGCTACACTTTGGCTCCGTCTACCCAGAGCCTCCGTCCAGCGATGAGTCGGAAGGATTGCACACCAGCTCTGGAGTTTGTCCTTGAACCTTTGGGTATTGTTTCAAGGAATTTCCAGCTTTCGAAGTGCTCAACCATGGTTGCATGGAAGTGAAATGTCATACTGGTGGATTGAGCCCTTTAATACCCTGAGAGATCACCTTCAGAACTGGAAATCTGTTGGTAGCTAATGGGGGAAGAAATAAGCTCTGCCATGCTCACTCGGAGAAAGCACCACCAGAAAGGTACAACTGTGAATCATTCCCGGGAGGCTCAAGGGCAGCAGGGATTGACTGTCAGCCTCTGGATCTTGCAGGCTTGAGTGGGAAGGTGCAAGTAGAGATATAGGAAGCTGTGACTGTGAGCTGCACCCAAACTGGGGGCTGACTAACTAAATCCACAGCCTCCACTACACTCACCCCACACAGGCTCCAACGGTCCCCAAATATACTGTAAGTGAACAGGCCTGGCTATAGCCTCATGATGTGAAACCAATCTGCTTCATAATATGGGACTCTGTGACTCAGGAACCTTATCCCACTACTGAAAACTGCTGCAAGATGGCCCTTATAAAGCAAATGGCATGCAGGAGGTTGACTGCACATACAAAAGGTGCCTCTGCCTCCCTTTGGCTTCACCTAATTCTGGGTAGAAGTTTCTCTGGAGCCAGGAAGGGCAATGACATCCACTTTGGAACTAGAGAGTTTCTGATGGTGGATTTTCAGCATTAGTTCTAGACTTTCAAAACTCTCTGAGCCTCAGTTTCCTTCCCATATGTGGAGTTGATCATAGTATCTCTAGTTTAGGGTCAATGAGAGAATGAAGACAGCTTAGCATGGTTCTGCCATGTTGTCTCAGAAGCATGCAGAGGGCACAGGGAGACTTCTGGCCACAGTGTATACTTTCCACATTCATTCCAGGCTTTCATGTTCTGAGGGCAGGAGGCCTGGCATGTTGGCCTGTGCCCTCAGTCATGCATTGTGCCTGGCACAGAGCATACCCATCAACAAGGACAGGCAGACCTGCAGCAGAGAATTGAAAATGTCCAGGCTGAGATTAAATCCAAATCAGAGACTCGGAAGAGAAAAAGAGGTCACCTGGGTTACTACCCAAAGAAATTACCATTCTGGGAATGTCAGGGTTGCAAATGAGAGCTGCCTTCTCTCTCCACAGGATAGAAGCTGACTTCTGAGGGTGCCAGAAAGCAGGGCACCAGGAGAGGGAGTGCTGAATTTTTTTTTCCCCCTGCAAAATTCATCACAGATACTCACAGTCAAAGACACAGGGGAAAACAGAACTGTGTTTTGACTTCAAATTTATCTTCTTAATATCCACTTCTCCGTGCCCTGGACCAGAGCCAATGAGTCTCAAAGATCACATTTCACCAGCGACCTTGAAAGTGTGATTCAACATCTCTTTTTGCAGTAATCAGATCTTTTTAACTGAAAGTGACCATTTTATGAGGCTGATACATTACAGAAGAGCCAATAGGCAAACTGAAACTCAGGGTTATTAAAGCCCTGGGAGAAATCAATGTGCTCTGAAGCCAGCCTCCAGCTGCGACTTAAGCAATAGTCACTCTGGGTTCAGGAGAGGGGTTTGCCAGGGGCAGGGGTCAAGATACTGCATCTCCACTAACCCAGAGGATGTCTTTGGGTAATGGAGAGTGGCCGAACCCTCTTGGTGAGGGGTTGGGTGTCCAAAGCGCCTGAGGGTAGCTGCTGTTCCAGATGGGAAGTTTCAAGCCACAGATCAGAGAGCACCCCTAGTGTGTGGCTGGACAAACCCAAGAGTCAGAGGGGAAACTGGGGTTCAGGAAGCTAGGGAAGGATTGGTGGAGGTCAGAATTTCAGAGATCATAGAGTAGGGAAGAGGGAGCACAGAAAAGACTAAGTGAAAGCTAGACAGGCCGGGTGGGTGGTAGGCTACCTCATGGATGGGTGGTGGAAGAAGAAGCATGGAGTACAAGGAGGCGCCATGTTTATTAAAGGGACAGAGAGCCGAGGAGCTGTGTGGTTTGCTTCTCCAAAGCAGTTCTCTGAGCATTCTGGTGTGTCTGGGACACCAGTAATGCACTCAGCTCCTCCTGTGCATCCCACCATGGAGATGAGAGTGGAGAAACAAGCCAGGACACAAGACTCTGAGTCATAGGCAATCCTACCTCATCACACAAGGCTGCGAGAGCACTCTTCCCCACTGCTCCCTCTCCAGGAGGAAGCCTGGCCTGAGTAACAGTGTTGGGCAGGCCCTTAGAGTCCACTCCTCCCATCTTGAGGTGAGGACACTGAGACCCGCAATGATTACAGTTGCCCAGTGACATGGAGATGGAGTCTCCCCTGTCCTTATCTTACATTATGGACATAATCACCTGTATCACTTCACTTGTCTTCCCGTTCATCGATTTGCTCAAGCGGGCACCAGTAATGCCTCCATTAGTTGGGAATGAGGTCCATTAGTATTACTGTTTTTGGCATATTGAATACACCACGAGTAGCTTGCCAGGCTCTGCCATGGCTCTGGGTTCACCCCGGGGCCAGTCTTTTCTTTGTCAGACCATCAACCATCCAGGGCCCATGGGGCAGAGCCCTGGGTGTGGACAAGCCTGTCCTCTCTGCGACTTGCCAATGCAGCCGGGCACAGCAGCCACACCTGCAACACCTCAAGGGGGCAAAAATGCACTAATTCCAAATAATTACATTTAACCAGAGTATAGTTCATAAAATCACACTCACTACTCTGCCTCCTTATTTTACTTTTGAGTCACACACCTGGCGATGCTTGGGGGACCATATGGGATACTGGAATGATAGTCCAGTGGGAGGGAATTTGCCTTGCAAGCGGTTGACCTGGGTTCAATCCCTGGTTTGGAGATAATATTCAGAGACAATTCTGATTCAAGGTACTGCAAATTGATTTTTATCTAAAATAAATTTATTTTTATTTAAAATAACATCAGCTCATTGTAACAAATATAACTACAAGTTACACATGTAAGTACATACGCACCAAATAAAATATTATATTTGTATGTGCATCATAATCATGTGTACACTCAGACACATGTGCCCTCTCAGCAGTGCTGCCTGTGCCCACTCAGTCATGCCATGGGCTCCCAGGGTCTGAGAGCCAGAAGCAGTCTGCCTTTCTCTGCATCACTCTAAGGACCAGAGAATTCCTGCTGAAATTGCATGGGAACATTCCACAGCCATGTGCTCTCCACACAAACAGAAGGGGACTTCCGGGAAAGGCAGGAGCTCTACTTTATAAGAATCCTGTGTCACTGTGTCCAAATGCTGCCTCCTGACCCCAGGAACATGCATGAGGGTGACATGTAGGTACACTCAAAACTTCTGGAAGTCAGAAACCATGGCTTCTTAGTTGACCATTGTGACCTCAGAGTCTAGCCTGTAGCATAAGAGATGCTTCAGGAACTGAAGGAACTGACAAGTCCCAGGCCAAGGAACTGACAGACGAGTGTCCAACCTGGAGGGAAGCACTCCTTCTGAGAGCTCTCCTCTAGGGGAGAAGGTTGCTTTTTAATCAAAGGATTTCTTTGCCATTATAAAAAAATGTGAATTCATAGCAATTTCACTTGTAGAAATCTATCCAAAGAATGAGAAAACACTACTTTAGTAAAGATATTCACCTAAAATAATAAATAAAAATAAAAATAAAAATTAAATTAAAAATAGATATGAGTAGAAGCAAAGCAGTAATAGAAGTCCTATTCCCAGGACTGAGAGCCACCTGCAAACTGAAACTCTGGGAGGTGCCTTTACACAGAGCACTCAGAAAGCCAAGAGAAAGGACTTTCCTAGCTGTGCATATCAGTGGGAAGAGACCTGTACAATCTAGGTTGGCATTTACTTTCCAGAAGAAACCCAGCATGCTTCCCTTACACCCCTGTAAAGAAGGTCTTTAACACCGCTGACCCTGAAAACACTCAGGTTTGCAGTCCAAGCAGAGAGACAAATTCCTCCCAGCATTCTGTGTCAGCTTCACACTTCCGAGGGATATGACTTGAAACAATTTAATAATAAAAATAAAAATAGATGAAGAGACAGCACAGGTGTTAAGGTACTTGCCTTGTATGTGGCTGACCCCATTTGATCTTAGCATCAGGACTGATCCCTTGGCACAGAGCCAAGAGTAAACCCTGAGCACTACTGGGAGTGGCCCCAAAACAAAATAACAAAACAAACAAAAACAAGAAATAAAAATCTTAGGTGATAAAAATAATTTAACAGAATAATATAAACAAAAAAGCTTCTGAATTCATTACATTTTAAATTTCAAATAAGCAAATTCCTACCAAGAACAAAAAACCACCAGGTATTTCTGGGAGAGAAAGAGGAAAAAAATCCAAATTAAAAAGCCTGGAAGAAGTAGTCCAATTACATTGTGTTCTTCCTCAGGTTTTTGTCCATAAAAGGTACTTCACATTTCAAGAAAGAGAAATATATTTTAATTTGACAGGTGATAAGATCCCTACTGCAAAATTAAAAACACGTTTGTCAGGATATTTTTTCTCCCAATGAAAATTATATTTTATTGACACACATATAATTTCAGGCTGCAGTTACAGCTCATATTTTATAATCCCTGTAAATAGAGAAGGGATCTTTACCTTCCCTTCTAAATCAACAAAGCACTGAAAGCTGAGTAGAAAATTCTTTCAAACAACAAATCAGGAGTTGGAGAATAGCACAGCAGGTTAAGACATTTGCCTTGAGTGCTACCAACCTGGGATCATTCAATCCCTGGCATCCCACATAGCCCCCCAACTACAACAAGAGTGATGCCTGAGTTTGGAGCCAAATATAAGGCCTGAATACTACCAGATATGACCCCAAAACCAAAATAAATACATAAATAAAGCAACAAATTAATCCCACAAAGTTAGGATTGTATAGGAAAAGAGGCATTTCTGAGGCAAGTCCAAGGGTCTTAGACGTGTCCCAAGGGACTAGGAGTCTCATGGGCAAGATGACCCTACGCGCAGCCTGGCACCCAAGGCCTCCAGAAGACCACCAAATAACCATGAAACTTAAACACCACTACCATAGCAGGGCCACAGGCTAAGCAAACTGCTACAAACTCCACCTAATTCACGCTCTACTGGTTCCTGTTCATAGGAGATAGTAGACAGATATTCTGGGAATGAAGAGTGGGAGATTGTCCAACTCCCAGTTCTTGCAGCTTGGCTCAGAGGGCCACTGAGGCACCAGTGTACAGACATACCAAGTGATGTCAGGGCCCCATGCCAGCTTCTGGCGGAGTCAGAAGCAAGAGGTTCAAAAATCCCACCCTGGGGTGGCATGAGGGAAACGGGCCATTGGTGGTGGGAAATATACACTGGTGAAGGGATGGTGTTGGAACATTGTATGACTGAGACCCAATCATGAACAACTTTGTAATCATATCTCACAGTGAATTCAATACAAAAAATTGAAAAATAAATCCCATTCCCGTGCTCATGGGGATTGTGCACGAGTCCTGAGCTCTCCTTGGGCCTCCTGTTGGTTTCTTTGACTACAAGCCTGGAATGCTGAAGCCCTCCCCCAAGGCTGTGCTCTGTGTGCACAACTGACACTCACTATACCTGGCCCTCCTCCAGATCACATGAAATCTCCAAGACATCCCCAAGTGAGGCAGAAACCACAAAAGAGGTTTGCAGCAGGGTCGTAAATTATTTACCGCTTCTTCAGCTATTTCCTCCTCCTCCTGCTTATGTGAGCCAGCCTTCTCCACCCACTCAGGGTGAAGCAGTGGAGCATAAGGGGTGCTGAGTGGACTCTAGGTCGGATGGTTAAGGGCCATCTACCCTCTCCTCCCTCTCCTTCTCTCTCTTTTCTCTCCTCTTGTCCCTCTCTCCCCCCTTTACCCTTTGTTCTCCCCCCCACCTCTCTTTCTCCTCCACCTTTTGCTTTCTCCCCCTTCTTCCCATCTCTCTCTCCAGCCAGGTGAAGGAGTCAGACTATATGGTGAGTCCACATGGAGCTCAGATAGATGCGTTGGTTTACTACCTGATCTGTGAGTAATTCTATCACCTTTCCATGCCTGCAGCTTTAAGCCAGCACTGTTGGTGCTGAATGGCATAAAATGAATCCTGCTGAACCCTGTTCAAATCACATATTCTTGAGCAAATTAGGTATTGCCACTGCTTTAAGTCATGGGATGGTTTGTTACATATAGCAATGAACTCCTGGAATAAATTATAACTGAAACCATTTTACAGATAAGAAAATTGAGGCTCAACAAGAGTAAGTCATTTGCCTCACAACCTGCAACTGGCATGGTATGTACTTGAACCTTGTAAAGCTTTGGCTAAACCATTACTCCAGACTCCTTTCCCAGTTCAATTTTCTAGCAGCAACAGCTCAGAGATTTTGGTGAGTGTCTGATTAACCCTCAGTTACAAGAAAACACTAGGGGCCAAAGTGATAGTACAGTGGAGAACACATTTCCCTTGCATGAAACCAACCCGGGTTTGATCCCTGGCATCCCATATGGTCCCCTGCACCACCAGGAGTAATTCCTGAGTGCAGAGTGAGGAATAACCCCTGAGCATTGCTGGGTGTGACCCAAAAGATAAAATACAAAAAAAAATAAACAAACAAGAAAACATTAATCCAGACTCTCTGTTCCCTGAGAATTTTGGTCAGGAGTTTTATATAGTTCCCTTGACATCATTATCTTGTATTTTTTTTTTGTTTGAAAATGTTTAGGTTGATTTAAAGATCACCTTCTCATGTACCACAAGTTCAACATCAACACAGACCTGAGACACCGAGTTAATTTGCCATGGCTGAGAAACTGGGGACTGAGTGACGAGAAGTCACTAACTTTTCTTTGCATCTTTTGTGTGTACTGCATTGTGTTAAGTCTGTGTCAGTCATTGCTCATAAACTACTTACAAAATATGGGGACTGGAGAAATAGTAAAGCCTTGCTCAAAGCCAGCCTGGGTTCCACCCATGGTACTCCAGATAGTGCTCTGAGCACAGCCCGAAATGATCCTTGATCACAGGCCCAAAAGTATGCCCCTGAGCACAGCCAGCTATGACCTCCAAATAATAAAACAAATAAAAAATTTTGAGGTCGGAGTGAGTGTACAGCAGGTATGGTATTTCCCTTGCGTGCAGCCAATGCATGTTTGACCCCGGCATCCCATATGGTGCCCCAGTATCAGGAGTAATTTCTGAGTGCAGAGCCAGGAGCAACCCCTTGAGCATCACCAGGAGTGACCCAAAAAAGTGCAAAAAATTTTTTTTCAAGTATAATCACTTGAATTAACACATTCAACAACCCCCTCTACCAGTCCTTGCTCCTTCCCTTCCCCACACCTACTGACAGGAGGTGCATATGCTCCCCTCCCTCACTGAGAATGCCAACAGCCAACCGTGCTCACATTTCAGCATCCTCCATTGTCTTGGCTGCCTCAAGATGTGGGATTTGTTTAAAGATACTTTACAGAAAAGACCTTGATCTCTCTGATAGTTTCTCAAATTCAAGGGGCACTCTCAGGACAGAGAAAGTGAGACAGAGACCAAAGGACAGAGGAAAGCAGAAGAAAGAGGGGTGACAAAGAAGCAGAGATAGCGACAGAAAAAGGAAGTTGCCAAAAGCGATAAAGACAGAGTCAGAGACCTAGAGAGACAGAGAGGAAGGGATGAGGAAAGAATCACGAGACGGAGAAATTCTGAGAAACGAGAAAGGGAGAGCTGGTGGGAATGTTGTAATTGATCAAAAAAATAAGATATGCACATACCTGTGAAAAACAATATGACATTTCTCAAAGAAGACTAAAGTTCTAGGGGCTGGAGCAATAGCCCAGCGGGTAGGGGCGTTTGCCTTGCACGTGGCCGACCTGTGCCGGCCCGAGTTCGATCCCCAGCATCCCATATGGTCTCCCGAGCACCGCCAGGAGTAATTCCTGAGTGCAGAGCCAGGAGAAACCCCTGAGCATCGCCAGGTGGGACCCAAAAAGAAAAAAAAAAAGACTAAAGTTCTTTAAAACCTAGTAATTCCACTAATTGATATCTACCTCAATGACACAAATACATTCATTCAAAAAGATATGCACATACCTATATTCATTGTAGAATTTAGAACAATTACAGTAGTCACATGGCTTGAAACTACACTATAAAGTATATGAGTATGATACTTGAATAAGGACAGACTCTATGACCAATGGGTTAGAATACAGAAACCAAAGGTAAACCCTTAGTTCTATGGATAGCTAATTTACGACAAAGGAATTAAATGGAATAAAGGTAGCCTCTTCAACATGCATTGGAAAAATTCAATATCCTTATGAAAGGAAAGTAGGAAGGAAGGAACCAAGTCTGTACCTCAAAAATACACAACTGCCAACTCAAAGTGGATCAAAGACCTCTAGATTAAACAAGAATCCATAAAATACATTGAGAAAAATATAGGCATAATGTTTCAGGATTTGAACTTCAAGGGTGTCCTCAATGATATGATTCCATTGACAAAGATAACAGGAAAAAATAAACAAATGGACTGCAAAGAAAAAGGGGCCACACTCAGATTACTGATACAAGGTAGAGAATATCCAATCAGTAGCCACTGAAATACAGAACATCAGAACTCTAGATAGTTTAACTAGCATAGAGAGGGACAGCCTATGTGAGAAGATATCTTATGCCACAGGAGGGCTCAGCAGTGGAGTAGTTGCCTTGGTAGTGAAGTGTAAACCTGGCTGCTCTACTGTTTGAGACCCCACCCTTCTAGTGTGGGGAGTGTAAACCTGGCCAATCTGCTATTAGTGAACACCACCCCCTTTCTGGTGCCACAACAAGTGTGGTCTCTGGTGCACTGCAAACAAATGTGTGTGACTCCCATGAGTACAATGGCCAGTTTGTGAGTACTGAAAACAGAAGCAAGAACAGAGCCAGAAAGAGCACAGTGTGGGGCTGGAGCGATAGTTCAGTGAGTAGGGCATTTGCCTTGCACGCAGCAGAACTGGGTTCGATTCCCATATGTTCTCCCGAGCACTGCCAGGAATAATTCCTGAGTGCAGAACCAGGAACAACCCCTGAGCATTGCTGGGTATGACAGACAGACAGACAGACAGACAGACAGACAGACAGACAGACAGACAGAAAGCACAGTGGATAAAGCACTTGCCTTGCACATGGCTAACCTAAATTAAATTCCTGGGATTGCACAAGGTCACCAAGTACAGAGACAGAAGGAAGCCCTGAGCACTTCCAGATGAGACACAAAACCCCCTCCAAAAACAGAAAATAACCCCCCCCCAAAAAAAACATAAAAACAAAGACTGGAGAGACAGTATAGGAAGCAGGTAGGGCACGTGCCTTGAACATAACTGATCCAGGTCTAATCCCTGGCGCGACATGTTCCCCTGAGCAACACCACCAGGGAGTAAACCCTGAGCACAGAACCAGGAGTGAGCACCACTGGGGGTGACATAAGAACAAAACCAACAGCAAACAGAAAAATGGTGAGAAAAACAGAAGAAAAGTAAGTAAAAGTGGGACCACCGCCGTGCATGACACTATAAACATCATTGGTAAAATCACCAGGCCTGATCCCAACAGGCCTCTTGACTGAAAATACTTTGTTTACTCCTCCCTGGATCTTCCAGCTCCTCCTCAGCATGCAGGATCGGCCTAGATTCTGACCCCAGAGGCTCTACCCTCACCGTTTCCCAGCACCCCTACCAAACCCTCAAACTATTTTACTTGTCTCAAAGCCAGCAAACCAGAGGGGACACTCATTAGTTTCAGTGATGAGACAATCCATCAACCCAATTCTCTCCACTCCCTGACCATTTGGTTTGATGTTTAATTCCCCTTCAATGAGATGTATGAATTATTTCTGTTTTTCTTGTTTATTGCTTTGGCCCAGGGGTTTTTAATCTATCATATTCCCCTGACTCTCGCACATAGAAGAGGCTCAATGCACACTTGTGGGAAGATGGGATCCATATGTGTGATTATTTTGCAGACGGGAAGTAGGATGAGACTTTGGGGGGCAAGTGTGGAAGTCACCCAGGATTGAGTTGAAGCAGGGAAACTTATGAGTTTTTTTTTTTCCTTGGAGGGACTTGAGAGGAAACAAAAAGGAACTGTAGAATCAACCCTAGGTCGCAGACAGCCACACAGTGTGGCTCAAAGACTGAACACTCAGAATCAGCTCTAAGCTCCAGAAGGTTATCACTTAATTGGGCTCCATATTTAAATCATCTCACAAATGTATGAGTCTGTACAAACAATTATTTCCTGGAATGTTTGTATTAATGGAGCAGATTGTGAAATTCCAGTCAAAAGACCAAAAAATACCCCATGTGAACAGAGTCACAGATAAGACCAGATCCTAGAACAGAGGACAGGGCTCCTGCCATTGACCCTGGGCCACGGAATCCCCTGGTGTAATTGCCAGTGCAATTGCCAGATGATCCAGTAACATGGCAGTCCCTCACTGCTCAGAGATCAGTCCTGTGGGCTGGTTGGAAACCTCCCAGGGAAATTCAGTCATCTGAGGCTACCCCCATCTCTGCCGAAGAAGCACAGCTGTTATGCTAGGACACAGCGAGCACTGAGACAGCAGAGTGCTAAGCACTCAGAGGCCTATTATGGTTCCCAAAGCAACTACTATGTGCCAAGCATTCCATGGCTCTTTCACCTGCATGATGACATTTAATCCTTTCATACATCAAGGGTATGACTGACCTTTGTCTTCATTGTCCAGATGAACAACATAAGACTTAGAAAGAGAAAATGTTCTGCACAGTGTTATGGATTTGGTAGTGAGGAGAATAAGACTCAACACCAGGCATGTGGAACACTGAATCTGTGCCCTTTCTGATACATCATAGCGGCCCTCGGAAATACAAGCCACACTGTGAAACCACTCTGCGCTGCCACCATGCATGCAAGGTGAGTGACCTCAGAAAACTAACCACACTGCTCTTCCCTTTCAGGTCCAGATCCCTCCCATGTGCAGAGAGGCCATTTATCCATGCTGGCCAAATCCACTAGCTAGTTTGATGGCTACCAGACATGAATGACAGCAGGTCCTGTCCTTTGCTTGTTCACGGGTGAATGAGAGCAAATTTATGAGATTTGTTTCCATCAACTGAGAAAGTCAGTAGGTTCCATGACAGCAAAATTTAAATGTCTTGCTGGAACTGAGTCTGGCCCATGGTAGAAAGCTGAGGGCAGAGCAAAATGCATAAATCTGGAGTTAAAAAGCTGGATTCAAGTCCCATCTTCATTGCCAATGCTGGGCCTTAGATAAGGTACTCAACCTCAGATTCCTCACCTATAAATGGTGACAATGCCACCTGGCCCATGGGGTTCTCAGTAATGATTATAAAGTTTTGACATATTGTAGCTACCGGATGAACTATGGTTATTATAAATTTCAGAGGTGAGGCTAAAGACAGAACAATAAAATTTCACAAATTTGACTTTGCCTCGTGTGCCCATACATCTAACACTTTTTTTTTTATTTATTTTTTAAGTATTTTATTATACCACCATGAGATATACAATTACAAAGATATACAATTAAAAAGTTCATATTTGGGTTTTGGTCATACAGTGTTCCAGCACCCGTCCCTCCACCAGTGCCCATCTCCCACCACCAACGTCCCCGGTCCCCCCCCTTCCCCAGCCCACCTCCATGGCAGGTTCTTTATTTCTTTCCCTTTCTCTCTCTTTCTCTTTTCCTTCCCTTCCAGACTATGGATTACAGAACATACATTAAAAGGTTGTCATGTAACACTTTTTTTTTAAATAAAACATGTTTTATTAAGGAGGTTTTAGGAAAGGGAAGGAGGAAGGAAAGTAAGAGAGAGAGAGAGTACACATCTCAAGAGGGGAGATGTGGGCAATACATGTGCTTTCGGGCACCACATGTGCTCAGCCATGTGGGCTCAGGTAGCATGTGTATCCATGCAGCATGTGCGCACCATCTAACACTCTTTTTGGCCCTAGAGAAATAATCATTCTCCAAAGCCCAAATCTACCAACACACCCTCTCCTTCAGGCTCCTCCCACCATCTGCCCTACCCCCATCTAGAATTCAATCCTTCTATACAAATGGCATCACTGGACATTTAGAAACACAGCCTCCCAGGTGGAATATAGTTCGAAGGTTTGGTTTTGTGTTTGTTTTTTAAAATATCTTAGTCATCCAGAACTCCAGGCTGAGAAAGTGAATCAGTAAGAACATTTTCAATGTCTTCAATGACTACTTGACCTTAGGGGAAGCCAGACCCAGGGCCTCAGATGTGAAGCTCGTTTTTTGGAATTGGGAACAGCTGGAGAAAGTCAGCCCCTTGTAAAAGCTGTCAGAAATGAGCAAATGTGCTTGCAAAGCTAGTCCACATAGCCATTATCAGAGAAACACCAGCATGCAATTTACAGTCCACTGCTGTAGAAAGTATTTTCAAACATACCCAGATCCTCACATGGCTTCTGAAATCTTGGGACTCTCTTTCCTATAATTTCAAAGTCTGAAGTTCCTAGTTAAAATTTTCAAGGGTTCACCTCCTAGGAAAGAAATTATTCCTTCTTTCATTGCCACCTATTTTCCACATGCCTATCATCTTGCTAACCAAAATCATTTGCACTCTTTTAGAATGCAGATTAAGTCAGCCTGGGAAGGGGCTTAGGATCTGTATTTATAAAGGGGTAAGCTTTATAAAGGAGTAAGTTTGGACTATACCCATCTGTGATCAAGGTCTAGTCCTGGGGATCAATTAATTCTGTAGATCCCAAGGGACTCATACAACATCAAGAATTAAACTAGGTAGAACTGAGTATTGAATACAGGCAAAAGATACACATGATTACCTCTAAATGTATGTATTGAAACCCACAGGGTATAAGAGAGAGAGAGAGAGAGAGAGAGAGAGAGAGAAAGAGATAAAGAACTCTCCATAGAGGGAGGCTAGTGGAGAGGGGAGGGAATGGGGGACATTGGTGGTGGGAAATGGGCACTGGTGAAGGGACTGGGTGCTGAAACAATGTATGACAAAAACCCAGACAAACATCTGTGTAATTGTATATCTCATGGTGGTATAATAAAATATTAAATATATATATAAAAGAATTAAACTAGGGCCGACTCCAGGCAAGGTAACCACCTTCTTTTCTGTAATATTGCCTTATGCGCTGAATTCCACATGATTGACAAGTCCCATCCCACCTTAATGCAATGCCATTGCTGCTGGCTACCTGTGGAGTGGAGTGGCCTGAGGACTTAACCAGTGAGGCGCCCAATGTCTAGGGTCCAGCAAAGCTGCACCCCCTTCCCCCACCCTGCACAAGTCAGCAGGTTTTTCTTCTTCACTAAACCTTTTCAATGAACAGTACTTAGTATTGGACATTAAGCAACTCTTAATGAAATGACAGTGAAGAGCAAGATTTAAAGAAATTACTTCTGCCTAGTTATTACTCTGAACCAGTTTCCACCATCATCATGACACTAGAAATGTCCTGGACCTCTATTTCCAGTTCCTAGAACTCTGGACCCAGTCTTGTGACACTCATCTGTTCCCAGACAGCCATTCTGAGCACCCCACCAGCCTGCAGTCATGCTGGGTCACTTGTGTAGACCAAGGCCATAATTGCTGCTCTGCTTGGTTGGCAAAACTATGAAGGAAAAGAAAATATGCCCTAGAGGAAAAGGTCAATGAGGCTTAGCAGTTTCTACCCTCTGTCTAGTGCTCGCAGTCCCTGCTCTGGCCTCAGCCAAGCATTGCTCGAGTCCCTTGCTTCCTGTCCCCAGGCCTTTCCAAATGCAGCTCCTTCTCTTTGAGATGCTTTCTATCTGGATCCGCTACATTTTCTATACAGTCAGATTTTCTTGTCTATCCTTCCACCAGGTGTTCGGGAAAACTCGTGGATATCCTGGGTGATAGCCAGCACTTAGTCTTTGCAGTTATTTGGTCACTGTGTCACAGGGCATCTGGCTAATCTAGACCTCAAATGTTTAAATTACATGGAAAGGCTGCAGCGATAGTTAAGTGGGCAGGGCACCTGACCTAGCATCGCGGCCAACCTGGGTTTGATCTAAGGCATCCCACATGTTCACCCCGCCCCCAGCCCAACAGGAGTTATTTCCTCAGTGCAAAGCCAGGAGTAAGCCTGAACATTCCAAGGTATGGTCCCCAACCCCCAAAATGAATGAAATAAATGAAAATGACAAGAAAGTTTTTGTATAAATTAGAAGTGAAATATCTTTATATTTCATTTACTATTTACACACACACACACACACCATATATATTGTTCATGCTTTGCCTGACCTTGGATATTGGTTTCATACTATATATGTATCGTATGTATGTGTGTGTGTGTGTGTGTAGGTGACTACAAGAGTATGCCACCCGCATGGGAGAGCCCGGCAAGCTACCTGTGTCGTATTTGATATCCCAAATATCAGTAACAATTATATACCTCATTCCCATGACCTGATGGAATGGTTTGAGGCTCTTCATGTTCCTAGAGGAAGTAGATGCCCTTGGGCTCTACTAGCATGAGACAGGACATAGGGAGATGTTACTGGTGCCCGCTCGAGCAAATCGATGATGAACGGGAGAGACAGTGATACAGTGATATATATTATGAAACCAATATCCAAGGTCAGGCAAAACATGAATATATATATATTTGAGCATATATACATATATCTGAGTCCTTTATATATATCACGATCACGATCTTCCCGTTGATCATCTATTTGCTAGAGCGGGCACCAGTAATATCTCCATATGTCCTGTCTCATGCCAGTAGAGCCAGGGGCATCGGCTTTGCTACAGGAACATAAAGAGCCTCAAACCATCATTATATATATATATACATATATATATATATATGGACTCATACACAGGGCAGAGCTGCTACCAGCTCTCCCTGTGCCCAGCTTCTTAACGAGGCACTCAGGAGGGAAGGCAGGTTCTAGCCCTGGCCTGTTATCCCAGCAGAGCCTTGCAAGAAGCCAGAGGAACCCCACACCATGAGGGCCGCCATTTTCAACATCCAGACTCCACAGCTCGTCAGAGCTCCACCCAGCAAAAAGCTGATCTTTCCCCCATCTTACTCAGCCTTGCAGTTCATCAATAAATGCATGAGATGAGAGGCTACTACAAGAGTATCCCACCCACATGGCAGAGCCTGGCAAGCTACCGTGTTGTATTTGATATGCTCAAAAACCATTAACAATGATAGACCTCATTTCCATGACGTGAAGGAATGGTTTGAGGCACTTCATGTTCCTGGAGCAAGCAGATGCCCTTGGGCTTCACTAGCATGTGACAGGATGTATGGAGATGTTACTGGTGCCCGTGCGAGCAAATCGATGAACAATGAGAAGACAAGTGATACAAGTGAAAGTAGAAGTGAAAAACTAATGAAACAATCTTTTCTTGTCCTCAGAAAGGGCTTCTCAACTTTATGTGGGTGTGTGCGCACATACACTCAAAGCAACAGCATTTCAGCAGAAAACATTGCAATGGGACATAAATGAGTAACTGTGGGATGGAATGTGAATGTCTCATCCAGGATCAGGCAGTTCCCAGCTGTGTAGCCTTAGAAGCCCCTTCCTGTCACTGCATGTATAAACCTACCCCGAAAGAAGGCTGCTATTCTACTGCTGGTGGCTGCCTTCCTGCGACCTTCTCTAAATACATCACTGTATCACTGTATCACTGTCTTCCCATATGTGGATAAATACATGAATAAATATTGGGGAACATGCTCAGCAGTGCTCACTAATAACTCTTGGCTTTGTGCTCAGGGATCACTCCTGACTGGTTCAGGAAACTATACAGGGTGTCCGGGATAGAATTAGAGTTGCTGCGTATAAAGCAAGTTCCCAACCTGCCTACTATCCCTAGGTCTCTGGCCCTGCCAAATATATATTTTCAGAGACTATCAAATAAGTAAAATCATTTGGAAAAACATTTACATGAAGAGAATTTTAAATGATTTAATAATTAGCACTGAACTGAGCTCTCAACTGCTCTCAATTTTTACCGACTTTGGGAATCATCTTACAAACTTTGAGTCTTCTATTTTAGCAATTCTCCTGAGTGTCATTGTGGTTTTCCTTTGCACTTTCTCAAATACTTATAATTTAGGACTTTCAAAACCTTGCTGACTGGTCTCGCCTGTGTCCTTTGTGAAGTGATTATTTGAGTCTTTGGCCCATTTCTTATCAACTTAGAGGACATTTTTCTATATGCTGGATCAGAGTCTTTAATCCATTATGTGCAATGCAAACATTTTCCTCAAGTCGTTTATATTTGCAAAAAGCACACACTCTGCTCTCTTGAAACACATTTTACTCCCCAAGCACATGCCAGTTTAGGGGGTAAGGAAGTCGATATGTATAATCACCCAGAGCAAGCAGCTCCCAAGTGTTTCTAGGCCAGACACCTGGTTACGGGAAGGTGAGAGGTTCCAGTTTTCAGGTGTTCATCAGTGTGTGCAGAGATGACCATAGTCATTGGGCACCAGGTGGGGCGGGGAGGGGCTGTCATGGGACACAGGGTCACAGCAAAGCTAGGATTCATGTTCACGGCACTTTGGAGGGAGGGGACTAGAGTAGAGCAGTATGTGTGCCCGTGTTTAAATGGTAATAATACCCATAATATTAACTATTCAACACTAGCATTCAACTAAACCACATGTGACAGCACTTACACTTAATCTGGAGATGCCCATGACACCCTATGCCAATTCAACATTGATTTTTTTTCTCACACCATCCATACAAGGTGACATGGATGTTCAATGTTGTGGCTAATACTGGCAAAGCCTCTCAAGGAGTTTTCGTGACTTAGCTTTTCCTTTTTCTTAACTAAAGGACTATCTGTTTAGGTAGGAAAATTTTATTTATATATCCGTATATGGATGCACATATACATATATATATATACACATATACAACTCCTGCCACCTGCCCCTTGAGGTGTTGCAAGTGTGGCTGCAGTGCCCAGCTGCATTGGCAGGTGGCAGACAGGAGACAGGCTTGTCTACACCCAGGGCTCTGCCCTGTCAGCCCTGGATGGTTGATGGTCTGACATAGACCATC
>JAJIBD010001816.1:0-22773 GCA_021461705.1 Cryptotis parvus
GCTCTTTAGCTTCTTTGAGGTTTTTTTTTTTTTAATTTTTTATTCTTTGTAATATACGGTGAGGTATACAATTCCAAAGATGTTCTATAAGATGTTCATATTTGCCTTGGTGTATACTGTTATAGCCCCTATCCCTCCACCAGTGACCTTCACTTACCACCATGTCCCCGATTCTCTACTCCTCCCCTAGCCTCCTTTCTCTATGGCAGGTTCTTAACTCTTTTCTCTTCTCTTTCTCTCTCTCTCTCCATCCTTCCCTTTTACACATCTGGATTGCAATACTACATTAAGAGGTTGTCATGTGCCATCTTTTTTTCTGTAGTTAATGCTTAGCTCTAAGCTGGTATTAGCACTTTGATAATTATTAGGCAGACTGTTCCATCTCTCTAAGTCTCTCATCAAACCGACTACCTCACAAGCTTCAGATAATTTCCACCTTTGACAAGACCCTCCTGATCCATGTTTCGCCTGACCTTGATATTGATGATCATTATATGGCCACACACACATATGTATGTATGTATGTATATATATAGCTAGCCAGGTCACGCAAATAAATGTGTCATTCTATATCTGTGTTTTCCTTCTGAGTATCCTGGAGTTTATGTAAGCCTTAAACTCAGACACTCAGGCCTTGTGGCTCTACTCTGGTGCTGGCCCCGTGGCTAGGCATAAAAGGAGCTTCCTCTCCTGGCGCTGGCCATCGCTCAGTACCAAGGGCCCCATGCTTACGTGCTTTCTGATGCCTATCTCCGTCTGAAAACCCACCCCCACCAGGATGCTCTCCCCGTGGCTCTTCTATCTATACCAGCTAGGTTCAGAACCCCGGCCCCTCAACTGTCTTAACAGAGCTTGGGAGGTACTGTGCCTTTAAGATCTCACAAACCATGTCTCACATTTTCTATGATTTGTATCACTCACCAGTTTCTATAAATGATTGCCTCAACCACTTCCCAGTGAACCATGTCAACGCTGCCAGTCCCATACCTTAGTTTCTCCTGGTGGCCCAGGTGGGCCTGGCCCTCCTTTGCATCCCGGTGGTCCTATGCGGGCCAGGTGAGTCGTCTAGGGCTCCCTCGAAGCGTGATGACCACTGGGTACCAATGTCCTTCACGCACCTGTGACATAAACGCATGGACAGTGAGAGGGAAGTGCTTCACTGATGACTCGCTGTGGTGGGAAACCAGGGGGTCAAGAAATCAGTTACCGGGTCCTCCTTTCTGGCCCAATTTCCTTGAGGTCCTGTTGGTCCCAGAAATCCTCGATCACCCTCTCGCCTTAAAAAAAAAGGAAAATGTGACTCCATTCAGAAACTGGTTTCTACCTTTCTGGTAGAAACACAAAGAACTCTAAGGAAAAGTTACTGAAAGTAATAGCTGGAGATTAGAGATTATGACAGAATGACTATAGCCTCACATACACCTCACGGGTTTTGGCATTCACCTGGACCCAGGCTTCACTTGATGTATACAAAGAAAACACGCTCTTAAAAATGCTAAGTATTTATAGTTAAGCATAAAAGGGTGCATTTTCTTGGTGCAAAAGTAATGTGTGCATGGGGTGAGTGTATGCGCAACGTAAGTGTGTATTATATCAGTTTTATAGGTTTGTAGTTCATCTACCTATGGAAAAGGCATATTTTAAACCAATATCACTAGGTCACTTGGTATCACTGTCTCTCCCGTCGTTCATTGATTTGCCTCGAATAAATACCAGTAACATCTTCCATATGTCCTGGACTGCCGTTGTATCCTAGCGGTCACCTAAGTTTTGCGCTCCAGGAACATAAAAGAGCCTCAAACCATTCCATCAGGTCATGGGAATGAGGTCTATAATTGTTATTGGTATTTGGCTAAGCAACAATCGTCATGGGTAGCTTCTGGCTTGGCCTGGTTTTAAAAACCAATAATAAAATATTATTTTTTATGGTTTTTTTTCTGCTTTTTTTTCCACGGTCTTTTTTAAAAAAAAATTTTATTTTTACAATTACAGAGCTATACAACTAAAGTTCATATTTAGCTTAGTCATACAGTGTTCCAGCACCCATCCCCCACCAGTCGCCCATCTCCCATCACCCACTCCCTGTTCCCCCCCCTCCCCCAGCCTGCCTCCATGGGGTTCTTTATTTTTCCTTTTCTCTCTCTCTCTCTCTTTTCTTCCCTTCCAAGACTATGATTACAGAAAACAAACATTAAAGAGGCCGGTTCATGTGTAATTTTTTGCCTCTATTTAATGCTCAGTTCTAGGTTGGGCATTAGCACCCCCGACAAATTGTTGGCACACTGTACCATTTTCTGTCTAACCTAGCCTCTGGCTCCCACACGCTTGTGATAATTTCCACCTCTGACAAGACCGCCTGATATATGTTTCACTTGACCTTGGATATTGGTATCATAATATGTATATATTTAGGTTATGCAGATAAATGCAGTCATTCTGTATCTGTCTCTCTCCTTCTGCTTAATTTCACTCAACATAATCTTCTCCACGTCCATCCATTTCTAGGCAAATTTTAAAAACTTCATTTTTCCTAACAGCTGTATAGTATTCCATGTGTAGATGTACCAAAGCTTCTTTATCCAGACATCGAAAAAACCAATAATAAAATATTATTTTTAACTGGCAAACTTAAATAGATAAACAGCCACCACTACCACCAATGTTCTTTGGTTCCCTACTCCTTGCCTGCCCCATTGAAGGGGAAAAGTTTCTGAATTCACTTTTATTTTTAATCAGGAACCGAAGTTATTTTAATATTAAATTCAGATGCAACTGACATTAAAACCTACAGTAGGGATGTTAAGACACATGTCTTGCATACAGCTGACCTTGGTTCAATCCCTGGCACCACATCTGATCCTAAAAGCACTGCTGAAGGTCACCCTGAGCACAGCGCCAGGACTAGCCCTGAGCACTGCAGGGGTGACCCTAAATTTAGAACCTCCTGGAGATAATATTATCTTGACAATCATAGTAATCTACTTTATCAGTTTATTACTTTACTTTAACTCCATATTTGAGTTTCACTTACATTATTTAAGTGTTAGTTATATTAGAATACTCATATATACATATTGAATATTTTCTTTGATTCAGGAATACGAAGAGCCTCAAAGCTGCTTCCTTCAGTGGCATCTGGTTCCTTCAACCAGATGCCATTGGGCTACATTGGCACGTGATAGGGTCCAATGGAAATGTTACTGGCGCCCGCTTGAGCAAATCGATGAATAATGGGATTCAAGTGATCAAGAGATCAAGTGAATATTTTCTTTGAAGCAAACCACAAAGTGGTAGATTATGCTACCAAATATAGTTTTTGGAACATAGGAAAATTGAACCCGATCCATTAATTTAGAGAAATAATCTTGCAAAGAATAGTGAAATAATGTAGATATTATAGATGACTACTTATACCTTAATATTGAATATATTAATAGAACGAATATATTGAAATAGTTATATGACCTAGGAGTTAGTTGCATCTACACTATAAACCACCTATCAGAACTTGAGGAAGGTGCTAATATTTCCTTAAAGCATGCGCAAGAAACCTAAATACTTTTCCTTTATGGGATCAAAATTTTCTAAAGAAGAAGATAAAACTTAACAGCAATGTTAGTTGAGAGTTTTAATTCTGACATCTCTGAGAATAACTAAATGCTTCATGGACTATACCTGAATAACTGAATATCCAAAGCCTAAATTGCCCTTAGTGCCCCCTGCAAAGTCTGATAGTCCAGTTTATCATCTAATGTTTCTTGTTTTAAAATATGAATCAAAGCAGATAGGGGCAAGGGGGAGGAGGGAGCAGACAGACCATGGGGCGAGCTTTTCATTTCAAGGCCTTTTTATTCGCTCAGCTTTGCTCCCCTCGCCCTTCTGAAAAGGGCACGGGTGGCAACGTTGCTGAGACATTTTTCACCACCATCCAAAGGGATACGCACAAGATGGTCAGACTTCTTTGTCAAGACCCTGAACGAACGGTTTGAGGCTCTTTGTATTCCTGAAGCAGTCAGATGCCATTGGTCTACACTGGCACGGGATAGGTCGAATGGGAATGTTACTGGTGCCCGCTAAGTAAATAGCGATGAATAACAGGATGTCAAGTGATCAAGTGATATATGTAATCAATTAGGTGGAGTTGCTTCCAAAATTTTACATACACAACTAATCTGAAAAACAACTTTTCATAAGAGAAAGAAAAAGAAATAATCCGCCATAGAGGCAGGCTAGGGAGGGGAGGGAATCGGGGCCATTGATGGTGGGAAATGGGCACTGGTGGAGGGATGTGTGCTGGAGCACTGTGTCACCAAAACCAAATATGATCATCGTTATGAACATCTTTGTAATTGTATATCTCATTGAGTATAATAAAATTTAAGAAAAAAACATAAAAAAGAACTCAGTACATGAATTTCCCCTTAATTATTTCAGATGAATCCTTCTTTCTTTCACATGCATTCCTTTTTAAATTCTTGGCTTAAGTATGTGTGTCCTGAGGGTGTGCAGCAGGGGGATGATAGGCAGTACACATCTTCCCCAGAGAGCCGGCTGGTTTGTTCCCATCCAATGTCTAGTAAGAATCCTGATAATCACTTTCTTTTATTTATTTCTAGCAAGCATGCTCTTTGGAGTGCTCTTTTAGTGAGGAGAGCATTGAAAAGATCCCTTCCATGTCGTCTTGTCCTTCCTGAGACCTGGACTCACCCCACCACAGTTGCTACAGTGACATTAGAAGAAGAGGATCCATTTGTGAGCCCTAACATGCAATTGACATTGTCCTTGCATGTAAGAGCAGTGCACGGAAATGGTACCTTTCATGCCTGAAAATCCAAAAAAATCCAGGATAACCTCTGAGCCCTGGCAACCGGGGGACCTGGTATACCCTATGTCAAATAGAAAAAAAAAAGAAGCAGAGTAAAAGATAAATTTAATTTTTTTATTTAAAAGTTTTATTTATTTATTATTATTGATTGAAATTCCATATTACAATACTGTCAATAATGGTTTTTCATGGGCACAATTCCAGTACCATACCCTGACCAGTATACCCACCTCCTCCCCTCCCCTCAACATTGCCCCTCCGCCTACCAAGTCAATTTTGAGGATCAGTTCTTCCATGGAGTTGTTGTTAGACCTTTGAACAATAAACATATTTAAAACAACCTAGTATTCACTGAGCTTTAAAAAATCAATAAGATTGGGTCAAGATGGACTGAAGTAAATAAGTGTTTCATTACCAATATATGTTTTCTTTTCTCTGCCACCTAGAACTCTCCTTCAGACTCATCAAGTATGAGAAGTAAAAATTTCCTTTTAAAACCAAGACCACACCCAGATGTGCTCAGGAGTTATTCCTGTCCGTGCCATGGACTATGTGATACCAGAGATAGAACCTGGGTTTCCTGCATGCAAATCACGTGCTCCAGTCCACTGAATTATCTCTCGGACCCCTAACATTCCTTTTGATATTAAGGTATTTTACATGAGCATTGGATACAATCGAATATTCTGTACCCTAGAAAGTACAGCCTACTATTAAAGATTTTTTTTCTGGATGAGCTGTCTTCTGACTGCCACATAAAAATTATAATTGGTATTTTTATTTCTTGCAAAGACAATGAAACTTCTGCACAGTATCCAAGACCCACTATTAGTCTAATTAAGATGGCAGAGTTATAAATTGCTCCTAGCCTAGATGGCAGAAGAAATGAAGTCTTCAGGGATAGAAAGCCAAAGAAATTTTGACATGCAGTTTTGGCAAGAATGCCGTATTTTGCCAGTAAGAAATTCCTCCTTCCTTACAAAGGCTCACAAAAATTGTCCAAGAAAGGTTATATGGAGAAGGAAAAGAGAAGGGTGGGAAGCAAGACTTCCAAAAGAGCTGTGTCAGAATGGATGCCAAACCTACTTTGAGCCCTGGCAATTCCTGGGGACCTGGAAAGTGCTTGGAGTGGAGACAGAGTACCATTCGTTAAGAAGAGTAATCATAAGTTCATGAAAAATGTGAGAGAAATAAGGAAAAGGAGAAAGGGAGAAAGGAAAAAGGTAGACTGGAAGGAAGGAGGGAAGGAAAGAAAGAAGGAAGGAAGGAAAGAAAAGGAAAGAAAAGAAAAGAAAGAAAGAAAGAAAGAAAGAAGGAAAAGGAAGGAAGGAAGGAAGGGAAGGAAGGAAGGAAGGAAGGAAGGAAGGAAGGAAGGAAGAAGGAAGGAAGGAAGGAAGGAAGGAAGGAAAGGAAGGAAGGAAGAAAGAAAGAAAGAAAGAAAGAAAGAAAGAAAGAAAGAAAGAAAGAAAAGAAAGAAAGAAAGAAAGAAAGAAAGAAAAAGAAAAAGAAAGAAAGAAAGAAAGAAAGAAAGAAAGAAAGAAAAGAAAAGAAAGAAAAGAAAGAAAGAAAGGGTAACTAAGGAGTAAAGCCCTTTCCAGTACCAGCCCTTGGGTTGTTGGCTCCAACAGTACCAACAGTTGGAACCCAGTTCCTGCTCGGTCTCCAAGAATTAATGGGATCTGGCTTTTGAAATGTGCTGCTAAGACAAAAAGCAAGGAAAGTGGTCCAAGTGCTAAGTAAAAAGACTATGAAGTTTGGAACCTTAATAGGTTGAGAGCATGAGCCTAAAAGAACGATAACATCTAAAATATAAATGTAAAAATCGGACATTTAAGGGGTGGGAGGGGTGGCGTAGAGTGGTAGAGCACCTGCCTTGTAGAAACCAGGTCCTGGGTTCAATCTTTGGCACACATGGTCCCCCTGGTCACTGCTGCAAATGTCCCCCCTTTCCCCCAAATGAATCTGGGCCTCCAGGAAACTTCTAGAGTCTGAACCTTCCCATAGTGAAATGCACAGAAATATCAAAAAAAGGAATTTTTCTAGATCCTCTGGGTGCACCTGATCCTTGCAACTGATTAGAAGAATGTACAGAGTCAAAATAATTTTGATGCTCACCGGGTCCACCGGGGCCCCATGTCTCTCTACGGATCCAGGTGGGCCACTTGGACCAGGCCGGCCCATACAGCCCTTGTCTCCTTTGATGCCTTTGGCGTGGCTCCCTGGCGGTCCTGGGGGCCCGGTTCACCTGAATTCACACAGAGCCTGTCAGCACTCCCATATGGGGAGGGGTCTTGCCAAACAGCCTCCAAGCCTGTGGGCAGGGTTGCCCCCAGCACCCCTCCCTCGTGCAGCATGATGGTGCAGTAAGCATGGAGGAGGAAGGCAGGTGATGCGGGCAAGGGCTGCCTCTCCCGTGAAGGTTTGTCTGGTCTGAGTCTTGCCCTGGAACCCGACATATCTAGAATCTGAGTAAATCCTGGGAAGGAGCTTTTGTTCTCCTGACCCACTCACTGGGTAGTCACTGTTCTTAGTTTTTTGTTTTTTTCAGACAGGCCTCTTGGGCTCAATACTACCCACAGCCTCACTGCACTGGGTGTGTGAGAACAGGGATAAGGAAGGATGGAGAATTCCAGAGGGAAGAGATATCACTCTGTGTGTGTGTGTGTGTGTGTGTGTGGTATGTGTGTGTCGTGTGTGCATGCATGTGTCCGTGTGTGTGGTGTGTGTATGCTGCGCATGTGCGTGTGTGTGTGTGTGCTCACGTGTGTGTGTGTGTCGGGGGATGCCCATAGTGGGAGAGGGCGCAGTGTTCTAGAAGGCAAACACTCAGCATTCTTTGATCTTATTCATTAATTTTTCTTTAGTCACATGATTCATGACACTGTTAGTAAGAGACTTTCCAGGCTAATAATGTTCCAAGGGCACATGCACCACCAGTGTTAGCATCCCTCCACCAAGACCGCTTTTGTCTCATTTCTATGGACGTTCTCTACCTGGATTTCCTCTCGAGCCTGGAGGACCTCGGTTTCCTTTGCGGCCTGGCAAGATCATACCGGGAAAGCCCTGGGCACCCAGGGGTCCTGGCATGCCCCTGGGTCCTGGCGGCCCC
Source organism: Cryptotis parvus (assembly GCA_021461705.1). NCBI lineage: Eukaryota > Metazoa > Chordata > Mammalia > Eulipotyphla > Soricidae > Cryptotis > Cryptotis parvus. Next base: position 7,935 of record JAJIBD010001816.1, read on the forward strand.
ATATCTCCCACTGCTCCTTTCCTGCCGGGAGACCTGGAAAGCCTGGGGCTCCCTTATCTCCTTTGGCTCCTGCAAGAAAAGATTGGATAGAGTTACTGAATGTCCATATTCTTGGAGTTCTAGCTAACAGTTACCTTGAATAAAAAATGTAGGTGCTTTGCTTAAATCTGTGAAGAGTTTTTTTTTTTAAGTTAGAGAAATATAGGTCTACAAGAAGTAAAGACTTTATTTTTGCCTTTAACCCTCCATTTGATCTTCTCAAAATTACTTTACTATGATGTGTCAGTTTTATTGAAAAAGGTATAATCTGACCAAACTCATTTCTCTAGATATCAACTAAGGTACTAAGTAGACAGTGTGAATTCTGAAGTGCTAAATAAAATGGAATCTACAATTGCTGTGATCTAATGAACCTCAGTTTCGATGACATTACTAAAATCACTAACACTGCTATAGAGAATTACAAGCTAAACTTTACATGTCTGTGAATTATTGCCCAACTATACCCAGACAAGGGCACAATGGGATTTCAACACATTTTTGACTACTTCTTTCTGGGGTGGCGGGCCAGGGCTAGAACCTGCCATCCCTCCTGGGCACCTCATGAGCGGCTGGGCACAGGGAGAGCCAGTAGCAGCTCTGCCCCAAGTGAAGAGGTGATGAAAACAAAATTCAGGATATCCAACATTAATCCCTTTGCTGATTGTCTTTTGTATGTTTGAAAATTTTTCAAACATACAAAAGAAAATTTTTTCTTTATTCATTTAAAAGAATATGAGGTGATTTCAGCTTACTTCAAGCCCTCAACTGCTGTATTTGTTTAATGGGCTCTGGCAACGACCTGAGGCATTGGAAGTTGTAGTGGATTATATATTTCCTGCCTGTTGAGACATGCATGTTGAGACATGCATTTAAAAGGTTTCCAACTTTTAAATCTAACTTTTTTTTTAAAAAAGGTGTTTGGGAGATGTAAAATTAATTAAGAAGACCATACCTTCCAAGTTTCAATGATCTCTCCATATTTAGTCATCCTAGAGGGACTGAGGTGTGTCATTGTTCACTTACATCATTAGACTAATTGTTCTTGAGGCTTTTTAAAACTCTAATGTATGATCATGCTATATCAGTTTTAATTCTTATTAAATGTTAAAGTATTTTCATTGCAAACGGTTAGATTGTGAATTTAGCCTAGAAAAAATGAGCAGAAAGATAAATCTAGAACTAGAGAGTAGCGTAGGTGGGAAGAAGAGTTCCTATATTCACGGGAAGAAAGGAGGTCTGGGAGCCGAGGGAACACTGAGCTCAGCTCAAGTGCCCTCAAGTGTCTCGGTTTCCCCTTGAGGGCTGGGCTCTTGGTTCATGGGCAGTTCCTGCCTTTGCATCTCTCAGCAACATTAGACGACTCCTTACTGGTTCTCATGTGTTTCCATAGTCAGAGGCTTTCAATGGGTACAGGTTTCTTTGCTATGAAAACAGATCTACCCACAGGACCCAAGGCAGAGAAGGACCAGTAGAAGTTCCAGCAAGCTAATGATGCTTCTGACAAGTGTCTCTAAATGAATAGAGAAAAGCTCAAAGAAAGTATTTATTTTGCAGTATACTGGAACGAAAAATCTAGACTGCTAGTTTGATCAACAAAACACTTGTAACACTTTGGATGACAGGCCAATAAATTGCCATGCATTACGGGGTAGCCCTAATTAAACAGTAGACGAACCACAAGCTGGCTCTGGGGTTAGAATCTGGTCTATGAAGATAACAAGGTGCAAAACATTTAGAGCTAATACCACATCTCAACAAAACAGCGGAGAATGAGCACAGAAAAGCGTTCAATTCTACTTCCACCATTTTAGGAAGTGATTCACATAAACCATTCTTATAGCACCAAAGCCAAGACCAAAGAAGCTCTTTCTTTTTCTGTGTGTGTGTTTTTTTTTTTGGGTGAGGGAGGGGCACTCCTGGCTATGCTCAGGGGCTACTTCTGGCTCTGCACTCAGGAATACTTCTGGCGGTGCTCAGGAGACCCTATGCGGTGCCAGGGATCAAACCTGGATTGGTAATGTGCAAGGAAAATGCCCTACCTGCTGCACTATCATTCCAGCTCCAAGAAGTCTTTATTTCTGAAGACTTTATTATGAGGAAAATTTGATCAAAAATTTAATTCAAAAGGCAGATCTTTGAATTAGAGAGAGATAATACCTAGTCTCACTTTTTGTTTAATTTTCTTTGTTCACTGTGTTATGATCTTAATAAAGTATTTTTACTTTAATACTAAGAATATACACACCCTGGATTACCAGTAGGACTTCTAAAATTTAATTAAGTGCATTTTATATGCCAGGCCTGTTCCTTCTATTAGAGCTTATCCCTGAAAAATCTCTGTCCCAGGTTCATGGAGGTGCACTGACTCACCTGGAGGGCCAGGGTTTCCTTTTGGGCCTGGAAGTGTTCCCAGCAAACCTGGAACAAAGATAATTTTGGCCTATCAGTATTTCATATTTTAATTTCATTATGTATTCATCAAAGACTGATCCCTCCTGGTCAGTTTCACTGTGGCATCAGAAGAAAGTTTATTCACGCAGATCTAGATTCCAGTTCGGCTGGAGAAGACTCACGCAGAGTAAAGAATTAACAGTTCACTGCATATTCTCTGTGAACAAAAAATAACGGACCCAAGGCCATGCGCACGTGGTACCTGATTCTCCCTTTTCCCCTGGTGGACCAGGAATTCCATCACATCCTTGGTCACCTCTCATACCCGCTTGTCCAGGAAGTCCTGGGAAGCCTGGAGGACCTGCAAGGAAAAACAACATTCAAGAGGAGAAATTTCTTCCTCTCAATGGCCTGCTATGAACACTGGGGATCCTGTTCAAGCCGCCCATTTCTCTGAACTAGAGTTCACTAATTTCTCAGTGAAAGTCAACAGGTCCATACTGTCACAAAGTTATTATTTTGGAAAGTTATTATTTTGGAACTTTAAGTAAAACTGATGTTTGAATTAGAGAGAGAGATAATACCTAGCCTTCCTTTTTGTCTGCTTGTTTTGGGGACACACCCTGGGATGCTCAGTGCTTACTTCTGGCTTGGCTCTACACTTAGGAATCACTTCTGGTGGTACTCAGGGAACCATATGGGATATTCGGGATTGCACCCAGGTCAGTCACGTGCTAAGTGCCTTGCCCACTGTTCTATCACTCTGGCCCCTAGCTTTACTTTCTTAAAAAAAAACCCTTTTCTTTGGAAATGAAATAACTAGAATCTACTTTCTGAACCATGGGCATGGCTCAGCAACACAAACGTGTAGATAATCCACCCCTGATGAGATGTTTCCCCCCCCCCGAAAGGAATAAAGGGAAAAGTTAGAACCCTGGAAGGCCTTTGATTCCTGGAAAGCCTGGGAAGCCTTTGATTCCTTTATTCCCCAAATCGCCTTTAGGACCTGGCATTCCTGTGGAGAGAGTGGAAGGGAAGAACATCAAAGGAGAAATTATTGAAGCAATGGCCAAGACTGTTGACTCTTAGAGTCAACAGAGCTCCTGCTGGCCTTCAGGAAGGCCTTCTGCTGGTCACATCGGGCTTCTCAGACTGTCTTGACTGTTAATTTCCCCAGGTAAGTGCAGCAAAGCTTTTATGTTTTCAAAGGTGTTTGTAAGTCTAGTCTCATGGGTAACCCAGCATCTATTTACTGATTTAATTGAGAGTTAACAAGAAATCTCAAAAGCTTTTTTGTCTTTGAAACGAGCACTTAAATATATTATTTAGGTACTAATTGGACGCTTCTACCTAGCAGTGTGTGTGTGTGTGTGTGTGTGTGTGCACATGTGTGTGTGTATGCTCACACACACACATGAGGGAGGGCTCCCAAACATTGCTCAGAGGTCCCAGGAGCCCCTCTGACAATTCATAGGCTGGACCATGCAACCACGACACCTGAGGCTGTGGATCTGCTCTGCCTCTGTGGGACCCTGGACCATATGACCACCCCAGGGATGCTCGGGATTCCCAGGGTGATGCTGGCAATGCCCAGGGAACTACGTGGGATCCGTGATTAAACCAGGGTCTGCCCTTTGCGAGGCATGTGACTTAACCTCTGTATTAACTCTGGTTCTTAACCACTGCTTTCTATCAAACAAAAGTAAAACATTCAAATGCAAATGATAAGCAAGCAGGCAAGAAAGCCAGTTGCCAAACTGGAAACATGCCAAAAGAAAAGAATTCAGGCAGTATTTTGAAGGGCTGTAAGGAGAGGATGGTGGGTAAGTCTCTGGTCTTGCATGTAGTTCATCCAGGTTTGATCCCCAGCATCCTATATGGTCCCCCAAGGACCACCAGGAGTGATTTCTGAGTCACAGAGCCAGGTGTAACCCCTGAGCATCATCAGATGTGACTCAAAACCAAAAGAAACAAATAAGACTCAGTGTTTTGAATTGGATTGAGTTGTCCCTGTGTTTATTTGCTGTAGTCTTAAGCCCTGGGTCCTGGATGTCACTGTTTGGAGAGAAGCTCTTTAAATGGAAGGTGAAGTGACACCTTTGTAAAAAAAGGAAAAAGATGAAGTACAATAAAAAAACATGGAAGACGTCTATTCCTGAAGAGTCAGAAATTGATAAGAAGCTCAGATGGCTGTGTCCTTACAGTAAGAGATGAGCACACACACACACACACACACACACACACACACAGTAGACACAGCGAGCAGGCGGCCATCTACCCATCACAGAGGGTACCCCAGCAGACCAACCCCTAATACCTCGATCTCACACTTGTGACCTCTAGAATTTAGAAAAAAAATGATGATGTGTGAGCCAACCAAACTGTGGAATTTGTTATGGAAGACCCAGAAAGTGTACACAAATATCCCTAGATCTGTGACTTTTGTGACTTTTGGATGAATCCGTTCATGGAGATGGAACTTCAGAAATGTTTTTCTTTACTGGTGTTTAGAGTGTTTAGATTTTAATGAACGGGCTCTTCAGTAAAATGATGGCTCTTTCTGATTCACCAGTGAGTCCTGAGGGCTGGTAGAAAACCAAGGCTGAGTAAAAGCAACTGTATACTTCACAGAAGTTGAACTCACTTTCCAGTTACTGGGTTGAGCATAGCGGCGAGGGCCCCAGCCTGTCCCACCTCCGGCTCTGAGCTGTAGAGCTGAGACTCACCTGGAGGGCCAAGACTTCCAGGACTTCCAGGGATGCCGTCGGGATCCAGCAGGCCCCCGATGTCCAGGTGCACCAGGAGACCCCATTTCTCCTTTCTTTCCCATATCACCTGGCAATCCTGGATCTCCCTTAAATTCAGTCAAACACCTTTAAAATTCTCATACAAGCAGGATATGTGGTCAGAGTTAAATATTGACTAGATTTACTTGCTTATCATTTACTTAATTTCTTCAGCATTCAGATCTATTCTGCTGGATCTTGATCCATGCTAGGAATAGAAGAGCTGCATAACTTGGAGGAAAAGGAAAACATGACCTTCGTTAAAAAAAACTTTCTAAAGCAAGTCAAGCCAGCAAAAGCAGAAGTGATCTGTTAGCAGATCACCTTTGTGGTCACACTGCTGTCATGCCCATGAACTCATCTCTTACCAGAAAGAGAGTGGTATTCAGTTCTGGTCTTTATGGAGTTTTAGAGATCAGAGAGACAGATTATTAATAGTCACAACAATTATAGCTTCAAATCCTGATGATTAACTTGGGTGAAAAAAGGAAGGCAAGTGGCTGTGTGTAATATATGAATATGCATAAATTATATATGCAGATAAATGCATGTCAATCAGATGTAAGGCAACATATTAATTATATTTTTCCTTCAGTTGTATGGATAAGACAAAAATCTGGATTTTATGACAAAACCTGGAATTTTTTATGGTAACTTACAAAATCTCCAAAACAACTAATTAAAAATGTTCAACCCTGTCACTAAGGTTTCCGAGCTTGAAAAGCCAGATAGATTTGCAGTCAGTTCATACTTCTAAAAATGTCTTCTTCTGTCACCTATGCAAATCCTGCATTTAAACAAAACTGTCAATTAGTTTAGTAGGAATTAAAGTCAAATAGGCTTTAACACTTGAAAAATGTCTTGGTAGAGTCTCTCCTGGTTTAGAACCAGCCTAAAAATTAAGCGCAAAGTAAATCTGTGTTCCATGTGACTAGACTTTATATCGATATGACTTCTAAAACTTGTATTTCTAGTTGTTTTAGCAATTTCTGCTTTATATATTGTTGCAGGACTCCTAAGGGCCGCTGCATCTGCTCTGGATTGCCTCCCGCAAATCACTCCGTAGATAAGGGGTAGTCTAAATGTGGCAGTTTATCCGACCATGTATGCTGTACTAGCTGGTATAAATATTCTCCCATGCTATCACAATCATCGTGGGACTAGCTAGATCTTACCAGCATATTAGCCTGGCCACGTAAGGACACCTAAGTAATTAGACCAGAGAGAAATGCTGTTTGCTTCCAAACAAACAAGCATGGCTCCCTGATAAAATATAAAACTACAATGAAGTAGAGGAGACTTGTGAAGGCTTGGAGAAATATTTAACTGGCATTGGTGTTGATCTTTGGTACAGTGACCTGCCATCTCAGAAACCCCCTTCTCTACATTTCAAAGGCATTCCGGCTCAAAACATTAGCACAGTAAAGGCCCTAGGTGAGATGCAGGGAGGGACTACCAGAGGGCATTGGACCCTCCCTGCTTCCCATAACAATGGGAGGAAGGTCTGAGTTGCGGGGGGGGTATAAACTAGCCGGTTCCCGCTCTCCCGGGCTTCTTCTTCCGGTGGGATCTCGCCTTGTGAGCGTTTATTCCCCTTGGAAGTTTCACACGTGGTGGTCGCCATCTTGGCCTACACGTGGCCGGGGTTCTAGCCTGGAATCCTAAGCATCGGGTTTTTCCTTTTGCTGATTTGTATGCCTGAACCTGTGATAAGTAAAGTCTTTTAAAACCGCATCGGACTCCTGAGTGTTCATCCATTCCTCGCCTGCTTCGGAGGTAGAAGGGAACTCGCTTCCTGGCACTGTCGGGGACCCCGCGGAGCGCCCCGACATTTGGCGTCCCTGGTGTGGGCACCACGAACATCGTCTGGTCTAATTATCATCGGACAGAGATCATCTGCCTCCGAACCTTGAGTAAAATGATGGATATCTCATGGTATAGATGCATTGTATCTTTTATTGGCTCGGAACCATACATAGCCCAGTCTATAAAGTTCCTTTCTGAGAACTACTCTATCTTTTCACAAATCATCTGGGTCCTTGCGATTTTTAAACTGTACCTTTGTGTAAGGACAATGTTTAATAGAGAGAGGGAAGAAAGTAATAAATTGAATGCAATCTTAAGGGACGAGGTTTACTCAGCGATTGAAGAAATAAGTGAGGATCATAAAGCTACAGGTAGACTGGTCTTAAAGCTTGAGGACAGAATTATTAAACAGAGTTTAAAATTTGAAAAGAAATTAGAAGAACAGGAAAGTAAAATTATTAACCAGATTTTAAAATTTGAGGAAAAATTAGAAGAACAGGATTTAAAATTCAAGGAAAAATTAGAAGAACAGGATTTAAAATTCAAAGAAAAATTAGGAAGAACAGGAAAGTAAAATTACTAAACAGGATTTAAAATTTGAAGTAAAGTTTGAAGAGCAGAAGAAGGATATCGATAAAATCAGCACTATCTTAGAGGAAGAAATTGACAGACAGAGAGATAGAATAGATGGACAGAAAGAGGGAGGTTTGGAAGTTACACATAAGATTGAAAGAACAAAAAGGAAGAAATATATAGGAAACTTGAAAACTTAAACCAAGAAATGGATGTGTTACGCAGGGGAGATTTCTGATTTCATAACTTATCAATCAGGACCTAGCGCATACCCAATACTGAGGCGTGAACCAACTAAAAGCCGTTCACAAACACGCCCCAAAACTGTAGACTTGAAAAAGGTGTATACATTCCCAGCAAAAAAAATCTAAAAAGAATTCTAATGTGGCTGATAACTTAGAGGAGGAACAGGGAAAACCCAGAGGGAGGCAAATTCCCAAGCTGAAAATCTCTCCAGAGTTAATACCCTCAATGGGGTAGATGTTCCTCTGCCAGATACTACAAGCTCTGATGAGGAAGAAGGGGGAGGGAACAGATTAGCTTGAGTCAAAGAGCAAAGCCCAGCAATCTTTCTCATGACCAATCTAAAGATAAAGTAAAACCGGTTCATGAAGACTTAAAAATTGAGGCAATAACCCCGTTTAGGAAGGCTTTGCGACAGGTTTGGAATATCAAGTCCTTATACTTTAAAAATATTTAGCTGATTGGAGGCGAAAATGATCAGTGGGTATTGGGGAGACTTTAAAACGGTAGCCCATACTTGTCTAAACAAATCACAGTACATGCAATGGCATATGTGGTATGCAGATGGGGTTAACCAGAATATTGACACTTTAAGAGAAAAGGAATCAGGCCATACTATAACTTTTGCCATGCTAAAAGGTGAAGGTGAATGGAAAAAAGAAAGCAAAACAAGCGACGTTACCTGAACCTATTTTAAAATTTGTTCGGGAGACAGCATTAAAAGCGTAGGAAAGAATAGGTTCTGACCCAGAATTTCTAGGTAGCTATACGAAAATTTACCAGGGTCGTGATGAACCATACTTTGATTTTTGTTGGAAGATTATGTAAAACAATCCAAAGACAGGTTCAAGACCCAACCACTCAAGAAATCCTAAAACGAAACTTAGCATATGAGAATGCTAATCAAAAAATGTCGAGCATTACTATATGGTATTAAGGAAAAGGATGACCTCATGGGGGTATCTAAAGGCCTGTAGAAATGTCGGTTTAACCTCCCATAAAACACAGGATGATATAGAGGCTTATCCCATACAGCAGGAGGATCAGGAGAGGGATGAAATGTCAGACAGCTCTAGGGGGAGAAACAATAAACTTCAAAGGATAAACAATAATCGGAGAAACTATTCTAATAATCGCAGCTCCACCCCTCGGAGGGCCCCACCTGGACCATGCCCAAGGTGCAGAAAAGGAAAACATTGGGCCAGAGACTGTCGGTCTTGGAGGCGAAGTCAGCCTCAGGCTTCATCTGGACAGATAACCTGCTTTAGCTGCGGAAAGAAGGGACACACCCGTAGAGATTGCCCATCTTCTAAAACTATCAATACAGGGCAACATTCTAATAATCCCTTTATAGGAAATGTTACATGGACCCCCTCCCAGGTTCCACAAGCTCCGCAGGCTCAAATAACATCTATGCCTCCCCCCTAATGCGGGAAACTGGGTGGGGGGCCAGCCCCAGGCCCAGCTGAATCCAGGGGCACTCTCCTTCATTCCACCTGCCCAGTATCCTCCGAATCAGAATCCACAGAATTACAGTCAATAAATGCTCTCTGGCCTACCCCATCAGGCAGTGGCAGTCTCGACATTCTCTGCCCTAAGACTGTCACAATATACCCAAGTCAAGACCCCTACATGCTAAAAACAGGGATAAAAGGACCTGCTCCCCAGGTAGTATGGGTTTAATTCAGGGGAGCGATTGGCTGAAATTTAAGGGAATTATGGTGCATTTCGGACTTCTGGATCCTGAATCTCATGGAGAGATAATACTGTCAATATCTGTGCCAACTAAATGGACTTTTAAAAAAGGGGAACCACTTGCTAAACTATTATTATTTTTGAGGATCCGTGTAGTCAGTCCGAACACCCTACAGCTGGTGGCTTAAACAGTACCAACCATTCTGCCAACTTCATTGTTGGTTATGCGGCCACACAGAACCAAGCCCACCAGCCACCTGCTAACTATCTAGTTGGGTACACTGCCAGAATTTCTCAGGCCAAGCGGCCGGTTATACCCATCGAAATTTATAAAAGGAAATTCAAAGGCATGTTGGATACAGGGGCAGACATATCCATAATCTCCACCAAGTATTGGCCCTCTAACTGGGCCCTAAAGAAAGTGTCCCATAGCCTGAGCGGGGAAAGCAATATCTCCTCCTCTCTTCTCCGACAGAGTGCGAGGTGGCTGCCGTGTATTGGCCCTGAAGGAAATGTAGCCATGGTCCAGCCTTATATAGCCCCTATGCCTTTAACTTTATGGGGTCGAGACATGCTGGAGCAGTGGGGGCAGTAATCCACATACCTCGTCCAATTCCCCGTCGAGCACCAATTCCAGCTCTCCATAATAAGCCTAACACCGGGAGTAACCCTTTTTTAATTGGGGCCGCTGTGGTTAAGCGCCCACTACCTATCCGTATTCAGTGGAAGTCTGACAAACCTATATGGACACCACAGTGGCCCCTCAATACCAAAAAAGTTAGAGGCGCTAACAAATCTAGTGGAAGAACAGCTGAAATTAGGACATATTAAGGAAACGTTTTCAGAATGGAATTCTCCTGTTTTTGTAATACAGAAAAAAAATCAGGCAAATGGCGTTTGCTGATTGACTTAAGAAATGTAAATTCTACTATGGTCCCCCATGGGAGCCCTACAACCTGGGCTCCCCTCTCCAGCAGCTATTCCTAAGAATTGGCCGCTAATTATCATAAATTTAAAAAACTGCTTTTACAGCATACCTATCCACCCAGATGATCGGAAAGGTTTGCATTTTCAGTCCCTTCCATTAATCATAAAGGTCCTTTACGTAGGTTTCAGTGGACAGTATTGCCCCAAGGAATGACTAATTCACCTACGATGTGTCAACACTTTGTTGATGAGGTTTTGTGACCCATTCGTGCTAAATTTTTCTGGTGCATACAACATCCACTACATGGATGATATCCTGCTATCTTGTAATAATTCCAGAGATCTCCAGAATTTATATAATGATGTAATGACAGTTTAACCAGAGGCTGGCTTACAAGTAGCTCGGAAAAAATCCAGATGCAGCCTCCATATGAATATTTGGGCTATGCTCTTGACCGCACTACAGTGCGCCCTCAAAAAAATTTCCATTAGTCAGAAAGGGCTCAAAACCTTGAATGATTTTCAAAAACTGCTGGGGGATATCAACTGGGTGCACCCTCCCCTTGGTATTCCTAACTGTGAGCTCAGTAACCTGTTCCACACCCTTGAAGGTGATCCTGCTTTAAATAGCCCAAGGCAGCTAACTCCTAAAGCTCAGAAGAAATTAGATTTTTTTCATGGATCGGCTTCAAAAATCTTACCTCTCCAGATTTAATCCCGGAGAAAAGGTATGGTTCTTGGTCTTCAACACTCCCGAGTCTCCAACTGCTGCTATAGCCCAATTATCTGGACCGTTAGAATGGGTTTACTTACATAACAAGCAGAATCGTACTGCTACACCTTACCTTAAGATGATAGCTAACCTTATAATTAAGGGAAGATCAAGAACCCAAGTATTACTTGGACATGATCCCCCATGTAATTGTACTACCCGACCCTAAAAAGAAATTGAAGCTGTTTTACCACTCAGTAAAATCCTTCAAAGAGCTTTAGCAGATTTTTCAGGAAAAATATCTTATCATTACCCAGCTGAAAAAACCTGGGAATTTCTGAAAAGGACACCTTTTGTAATTTCCACCATTATCCGCTCCTCTCCCATTCCTGATGCTCCAGTGTATTATATTGATGGTTCCTCATCAGGAAGGGGTGGAATTACAGGTCCTTCATTGACCACTACTGTGCATACAAATTATAAATCTGCCCAACAAGTGGAACTCGCCACCCTGATACATTTACTATCCCATGTATCTGGCCCATGTAATATGGTGAGTGATTCTGCATATGTAGTTGGTTTATTTCCTGGAATTGTCACTGCTTCTTTAAATGCCCATAATCCTATAATTCAGGAGCTACTCCATAAACTACAACATCTCCTCCAAAATAGAACATTCCCTATATACATCTCCCACATCCGTTCTCACAGCCGACTCCCGGGCCAATGGTTCGAGGAAATGAAGCAGCAGATCTCTTGGCAGCACCAGTATTTAAATCAGCTGAGGAAGAGCACCAGACTCTACATACAAACGCCCGCCGCCTTCATGTACACCATGGCATCCCATGGAGACAAGCTAGACAAATTGTCCACAACTGTCCTGTCTGTGCTCCTTTACATTGTACATCTCATGTAGCAGGAGCAAATCCTCGAGGTTTACAGACAAACCAATTGTGGCAGATGGATATAACTCATACTAACTTATTTCCCAACAAACCTTTCCTTCATGTGGTCATCGATACATATTCCCGGTTCATATGGGCTGTTCCTATGACGTCTGAAAGAGCTAAATCTGTTTGTTCATTTTTACTCCAGTGCTTCTCCGTCATGGGTATTCCCCATACCATAAAAACAGATAATGGTCCTGCTTACACCAGCAAAACCTTCAAATCCTTTTTGCGAGGAATGGCAGATCAAACATATTACAGGAATTCCATATAATCCACAAGGACAAGGAATAGTTGAACGTGCCCACAGAACGCTTAAAACTCAGCTATTAAAGCAACAAAAAACAAGCATGCCTCCAATGGATTCTTTATCTTTAACATTATTCACCTTAAACTTCTTAAATATACCTCAAGGAGATCCCTATACTGCGGCTGAACGTCACTTTCAAGAAGATATGCAAACTCAAAAAACAGTCAATTCACCTATCTGGGTGAAAATTGATGATAAATGGATTGCAGGTCACCTCCTCATTCGGGGAAGAGGCTATGCTTTCATTTCTACAGACGATAACCCTGCCAAGAAACTCTGGGTCCCTCTGCAACTTGTTAAAACTAGAATTCTCCAAGAATCAGAAAACAACTAATTCTTTCAATATAAAGTCTTAAATTTTAAATTGCAAGTTGCTGTTTAAACTTCCTGGATTGGTTCCTTTTAATAATGATCTTGTTTTGCAGTCTGTAATCATGGTTCATGTCTAATATCTTGCCTTACAGCCTAAATATTTTCTTTCTTACAAAAAAAAAAGGGTGGAAAAATGGGTGGACTCTGATCACAGTGCTCATTACAAAAATGTTTGCTAAATCAATGAAAAATTGTTTTTCTAATGATTCTGTTCACAGGATGAGATATTCGAATCCAGTAAACCTGCGCTACAGTGCTCAATACTCCGAGACTCCTAAAACAGTGCTCGCTAAAAATTTAATAATTTGCAAAACTAATTTTTCCCAATGCTCTATTCACAGGAAAAGACACTTTCTCACCATCATTTGCCGGCTTTATATTTATGAAGCGCTTGACTCGTTACCATTTATCACCCTAAATGGGTCACATATACAGCTGTAAGATATTGATCGATCAAATGTATGTGTGCGTGTGTGTGCATGTGGTGGCCACCATTATGTTTGTGATTAATGTTGTGTCTATGTTATGTCTCAACTACTACCTTCTCAATTTCTGACCACTACAAACCTCTATTACATTCATCAACTCCACTGCTGATCCACTAGATTTATCAATTTTAAAATCATCAATTCTCATACTTATTTCCCTGCTCCACCCATGTTGGAGCTTCTTTTATATTCTTCTCTCCATCCCAAACTTGGATCCCTACAAAGCCTTAAAATCCCTACTTGTGATTAACCTCGAAAAGTGTTTTTGTCTCGCCTAAGCTACAGGTACAGTTACCGGTGCCAATGTTCCCTTGCTGAAGAAGCCCTGCAAGGCGCCCACACCCGATGTTCTAGACACCTGTTCCAGCACTCAAGACTCCTGTTCCAGAATTCGAGATACTTGTTCCAGTGTTCCTGAGACCCAATCCAGTGTTCCTGACAATTCAACTGAGTTCCTGATCGCTGCTCTCCAAAGACTCATACTCATATGATCACCGCTATTGCTGTTCCAGAAGTAGCCCCACAGACTTTTGTTCCAGACACCCAACTTTACATAAAATATAGCAAATTGACTCTCACAAATTATGGACAGTGCAAACTACAGTCCGTTATAATCAGACAGCTAAAAACACTTTATCTTGAACTTTGCTTTGGGTCCAAAAACAAGTTAGGATCCTAAAGTAACATGTATTATCATTTTGCAATTGGAATTGTTTTTTCTTATCTTAATTTTCTGTACATTACTAAATATTTCTTACCTTTTCAATTTTTATTAGTAAACTAATCAGGGGAGTTGTTGCAGGACTCCTAAGGGCCGCTGCATCTGCTCTGGATTGCCTCCCTAAATCACTCCGTAGATAAGGGTGGTCTAAATGTGGCAGTTTATCCGACCATGTATGCTGTACTAGCTGGTATAAATATTCTCCCATGCTATCACAATCCATCGTGGGACTAGCTAGATCTTACCAGCATATTAGCCTGGCCACGTAAGGACACCTAAGTAATTAGACCAGAGAGAAATGCTGTTTGCTTCCAAACAAACAAGCATGGCTCCCTGATAAAATATAAAACTACAATGAAGTAGAGGAGACTTGTGAAGGCTTGGAGAAATATTTAACTGGCATTGGTGTTGATCTTTGGTACAGTGACATGCCATCTCAGAAACCCCTTCTCTACATTTCAAAGGCATTCCGGCTCAAAACATTAGCACAGTAAAGGCCCTAGGTGAGATGCAGGGGAGGGACTACCAGAGGGCATTGGACCCTCCCTGCTTCCATAACAATGGGAGGAAGGTCTGAGTTTGGGGGTATAAACTAGCCGGTTCCCGCTCTCCCGGGCTTCTTCTTCGGTGGGATCTCGCCTTGTGAGCGTTTATTCCCCTTGGAAGTTTCACATGTGGTGGTCGCCATCTTGGCCTACACGTGGCTGGGGTTCTAGCCTGGAATCCTAAGCATCGGGTTTTTCCTTTTTGCTGATTTGTATGCCTGAACCTGTGATAAGTAAAGTCTTTTAAAACCGCATCGGACTCCTGAGTGTTCATCCATTCC